>OZ025299.1:154597014-155012994 GCA_964019185.1 Maratus speculifer
ACTAAGGTGAAAGATGTCTAATTTAGAAAAATAAATAAATTCCAATTGAAAAATCCAATATCCGTAATTACCATCAATAGTTGGAAAATTATTTGATTTTTTGTGCAGCTCTAAATAGTATGTATACATTTTTGTGCGTACTAGACAGTATACTAAAAGTTAGTTCAATTAAATGCATAGAACACTTATAAATTTGTCCATTCACCACTTTCCGTGAATAAATGGATATGTGCATGAGATCTTTTGTGTAGCTCTGTATAGTATCTATAAAATTTGTACACACCAAGTAAATGGGGGGAAAGTAAATTTCGAAACGCGTAACCCAGCTCAAAATGTGTTTCCACTAATTATTCTACATAGACAGAACTGTAAATAAATATTTTGGTGTGTCTCTGTTAGAGATGAAAATGCTCGGAAAAAAACCGGAAAAATTAAAAAAAAAAACCGTTTTTTTTCGGGTTTTTTCCGAAGGCTTGTTTTTCAATTTTTCCGAACTGGAAAAATTTAAATTTCATTTATGAAATAATATAGTGAAAATTTTGTAATAGTTACATTCTCATACTTTTTATTTTATTTATTGTTATGTTGAGTGTCTCACATGAAAATTTTAATGTGGGTAATTTGATCTCTGAGCATAAATCTGTTTGAGAAGACTTGAAAGGATCCTTCACATTTTTTACTTGTTGAAACACAAGACACTTTGCAAAATTTCTCTTGAAAATAGACATTTCAGAAAAAGTTTAATCAACAAATTGAATCTTTCGCAAGTGCAGTGATTGAAGAAAAAAAAATCTCATGCCATACAACAGCTGAATCTTATTAAGTTGCATATATGTATGTAAATAACTTTATTAAAAAGTCTAAATAGGAACCTAAATATAGTAATAATTTGTTATTCAAAATTCTGAATATATTTTGTACAAGAATATACAAAAAGTTCACAATTTCACAAAAACATGATTACATGAAAAAAATCTAGATATGTAATTAAATGCAACTTCTCTTTTTAAAATTTAATTCATGTGTAAAATTATTGCAATAATATGCTGATTAATGGAAATGATAAAATTAAAAATTCAACATAAAATTTTGAAGTATGCATTTATCACTTTAATCTATCTTTTCAAGAAGTAAGTATTGAATTCGTGAAAATTTTGACATCCAGTTTTTGGTGTATTTAAACGTTTTAGAAGGTCCTGAACACGTTTTGATGGTTTTTATAAAATATCTGTAACTCTGTGAGTCTGTATGTGATAAATTTTATGGGCACTATCTCAAGAACTGATGCACATAATTTCACAAAACTTTAGATTCAGCTACATCTTGATATAAACTTGAAATGTTTAGTTATTAGTGTATATCGCCAAACCGATGGCGCTGCTATGCTGCATTATTCATAATTTCCACAATAGTTCTATCTCAAACTAATGTATGTATTTTTATAAAATTTCATATTAAGTTAATCTTTGACATAACTTCGTGCTCATTACTTTTTGGTGTAAATTGCTCAACAGATGACGCTGCTATGCTGCATTATTCATGATTATCGCAATAGCTTTACCTCAAGGACGATTTTTTTTTTTTTTTTTTTTTTTTTTTTTTTTTAATCAAACTACAGTTTCAGACAGTTTCTGATATATATTAATGTCGTTTAGTTTTTGGTGTAAATTGCCCTATAGGTGGCACTGTACTGCATTTTTCAAGATTTCGTTATAGCTGATTAATTGAATGTTTTTTCAAGGTGTTGGATCTAAAATTGACCTCCATTTTACCTCCATAATGATATATAATGATATGTAATGTTTGCAAAAACATGGGCAGTTTGCATTAGAAAAGTACAACTGCGATGAAAAAAAAAAAAACCCCATATTTTATTACAAGTAACTATGTTCCAAATTACACTTTCCCTCTTGATTAGACTTTGAATTTTTGTAGTTTTCTAAAGCACAGTAGAAGTTTATCTCTGTATGTAACTGCTTTTGTTAATTCCTCAAATAGTGAGCATTTTCTATTTGTAGTGTTCTATTTTCATAACTTTTGAGTTCCACTCTTAGAAATATAAAATTACCATGCAGAAACATTATTGAATATAGTTTCTTACTCAAGAATAGAATATCAGATTTCAGGGTAAAAAGAAAAAAAAATTACATTTAATTAAACTTAAAAAAATAAAAAGAAAAAAATTTCTGGTTTGAGTGAGTAAAAATCTAACAGTCAATAAATCCTACGCTATTTTTTAGTAGCAGACCTGAGTAAGCCAAAGTAAAACTTACAAGGAAGGTCTCCATTGGGGGCATACTCAGAATTTTTTGAAAAAAATACGAATTAAACTACTCATGTAGTTAATAAAGGATCAGTGAAAATTAGCGGCGGAATTACATTATTAGAGATGTAAAAAAATAAAATAGTTTGGAATTTCGTGAAAAGCTGAAAGCGACGCGGGGTTTGGCAAGCAGTGCATTTCCTCGCCAAAAGCAGACGATTTTAACGAATCTGAAAATTGATTTTATTTGACTTCACTGTTAAAAATCTGCAGCATTTACTGCAACGTCACTCCACTACTTTTATAGAATATCTCTCTTCTGACCAATGAGAATGCTCCGTAGCACGGTGAATTGACCGTGTCATACACTGTTAAAAATCTGCTGCATTTTGTTGCAACGCACTCCACCGCTTGTATATAATATCTCTATTTCAACCAATGAGAAAACTCCATTTCACGGTCAAGTAACCGTTTTCTATACAAACAAGGGAGTGCGTTGCAACAAAATGCAGCAGATTTTTAACAGTGTATTTTTCAATTTGGAACAATTTTAATCAATTTAAATTGTGTTTTAAATGATAAAGTATATTAATTTCATTTTGTTATAAGTACATATAAACGTATGACAAAATTACACAAAATGCAAAACTAAAATTACTTAAACTAAACTTATTTAAATAAATTGAACATAGAAAGTTTTTTCTTTAGAAAGTATTCGAAGCGTAAAAGGATATTTTTCAAAATTTCGTTTTTTCGCCAACCGGAGATAAATCGCCAAATAAACGAAATGTTTATTATTTTTTTACGGACGTTATAAGGAGGTTCCGCCGAATTTTTTTTATAAACATATATAACTATATGAGAAGAACATTCTGTAATTTTTTCAGATTTTTCTGAGTATGCCCGTATGGAGACCTTCCTTGTTAGTTTTGTTTGAATTTAGATTATAAAACTAAATCAAAACTTCTTTGAGTTGAGATTGGAAAGCTACAGGGTGTCCCAAAAGGTCGTTTACAAACTTAACATGCTGGTCTGTCATATCATGATGAACAATATTAAATAGGAAACTAAGGATCCCAAACGTCTTCCAAAGGAGGTATGCGCCATTAAAGTTTAGGGTCCAAAAATTCAAATGATTATAAAAAACAGAAAAATTGGTCGATTCGTTTGCGGTTTTCACTAAAACTATTCTTTATGTCAGTATTTTCTTGAAAATAAATTATAAATTTCAAAAAATGCCGATAAAGGGCGCTTTAGACTTTGGAGTAACGATAAACTAGTTTTTACCATTATTTTTTGCATCTCATTAAACTTTTTTAGAAGCTTAGACATAAACTTAAATTTTGAGCTCAAAATCTAAATCGTTGGAAGTGGTTAAGTAGCGCAAACTGAATTGCGGGGGAGGGGGGGGGGAGGTTCAAATTTCAAATGATTTTAAAAAACGGAAAAATTGGTCAATTGATTTGCGATTTTCACTAAAATTATTCTTTATGTCAGTATTATCTTCAAAAAAATTTATAAAGATAAAATTCAAAAGATGCCGATAGAGGGCGCTTTAGACTTTGGAGTAACGTACAACTATTTTTTTCCGTTATTTTTTGCATCTCATAAATTTTTTTTTAAAAGCTTAGACATAAACTTAAATTTTGAGAAGAAAATCTGAATCGTTGGGAGTGGTAAAGTAGCGCAAACTGAACTGTCTTCAATGGCGGTGGGGAGGTTCAAATTTCAAATGATTATAAAAAACAGAAAAATTGGTCGGTTTTCGCTAAAATTATTCTTTATGTCAATATTTCCTTGAAAATAAATTTTAAAGATAAATTTTAAAAAATCCGTAAGAGGGCTTCTTAAACTTTAGAATAACCAACAATTATTTTTAACCTTTTTTTTTTTCTTTTAATATTTAAATGTTTGCAAAAGTTTAGACTTAAATTTTGTGCTCAAAATCTAAATCGATAGGAGGGGTTAAGAAGCGCAAACTGAACTGTGCTTAGGAGTTGAAATGCTACCTTCCCCACCCCTCGAACGCAGTTCAATTTTTGGCCGCTTAATTACTCACAACGATGCAGATTTTGAGCACAAAATTTAAGTTTGAACTTTTACAAGCATTTTATTAGATACAAAAAATAACGGTTAAAAATAGTTGTTGGTTAATATAAAATTTAAGGCGCCCTCTGACGGAATTTTTTTAAAGATATCTGTAAAATTTATTTTAAAGAAAATATTAATATAAAGAATAGTTTTAGCAAAAACCGACCAATTTTTCCGTTTTTTATTAATCATTTGAAATTTGAACCTCCCCATCCCCGTTGAACACAGTTCAGTTTGCACTACTTAACCACTCCCAACGATTCAGATTTTTATCTCAAAATTTAAGTTTATGTTTAAGCTTCTAAAAAAAATTTATGAGATGCAAGAAATAACGGAAAAAATAGTTGTACGTTACTCCAAAGTCTAAAGCGCCCTCTATCGGCATTTTTTGAATTTTATCTTTATAAATTATTTTCAAGATAATACTGACAAAGAATAATTTTAGTGAAAATCGCAAATCAATTGACCAATTTTTCCGTTTTTTATTAATCATTTGAAATTTGAACCTCCCCCCCCCCCCGCAATTCAGTTTGAGCTACTTAACCACTTCCAGCGATTTAGATTTTGAGCTCAAAATTTAAGTTTATGTCTAAGCTTTTAAAAAAATTTAATAAGATGCAAAAAATAATGGTAAAAACTAGTTTATCGTTATTCCAAAGTCTAAAGCGCCCTCTATCGACATTTTTTGAAATTTATCTGTATAATTTATTTTCAAGAAAATACTGACATAAAGAATAGTTTTAGTGAAAACCGCAAACGGATCGACCAATTTTTCTGTTTTTTATAATCATTTGAATTTTTGGACCCTAAACTTTAATGGCGCATATCTACTTTGGAAGACGTTTGGGACCCTTAGTTTCCTATTTAATATTGTTCATCATGATATGACTGACCAGCATGTTAAGTTTGTAAACAACCTTTTGGGACACCCTGTATACCAAAACTAAACATATTTTATAAAGGAAATAAAATTATAATTCTAAGAAAAAAAAAGTAATAATGTAAAAATATACATTTTTTAAACAAACAATGGAATTTTTTAATACTGATATTTATAATAATGACAAAACTGCAATAATTTATTTAAACTAAGTATCATTTACTTAAAAACTATACTCATGTAAATGGAATGCATAATTTATTTCATTCCAAACTGCACACATATTGGTTCAGGTTTTTACATTAGGTCAATTGGTAGTTAAACATGTAACTGAAAAATCATTTCAACAGAGATATGATATAACAAACAATAGCGTTTAATAAAAATTCTTAGGCTGTAGAAAAAAAAAAAAAAAAAAAAAAAAAAAAAAAAAAAACTCAACTTTTAAAAGCAGGCTTTGCTACTTTCTTTTTATTTTGTAATATAAAGTGAAAATAATTTTCATTTAATACATATAAATGGGAAAAAATGTTTATTATTTAATATTCTCTAAGAAAATATAATTTATTTGGAAGAAACAGTCATGAAAAATCAATTTTTCCAATTTTTCCGTTTTTTTCCGAAAAAAAAAAACCTGTAAAAAACCAGTTTTTTTTCCACCACTTATATTTTTCCGGAAAATTTACATCTCTAGTCTCTGTAAATAAATATTAAGTTATACACTCTCATCAGATTACATATAGTAAGTGTCCTGTACTACACCTCGGTGAAATATATAAATTTCTATATTCTATATGTTTTAAATAGTGAAATATCATTAAAACACACTGCAAACGATTTTATCCCAAAGACAGTAATGTAATGTGATTCTTTTGAGCGTCTTTGTAAATGAACCATAAAAGCAAGACACTTCATCTTCAATACCGAACATGCTATGGAAACCCCAATAACACACATCAATTTAATGGCAATCTATCGACTATATATACGCGAGAGCACGGTCACGGTCACACAGACAAACCGAATTCATAAACACTTTTCAACTATGTTGGAAAATGTTAAAAACGAGGATTCTTGTAATCCTATCTAATATGTCCTGTAATATGTTAAAATGCAGAAATCGGACAAGGGGAGATGAGTCCTGCACGGTCCACAGTGATGATAGGGTGATTAGGGGGGAGGGGGTATTCACCACAGAAGATTTCCTCACCCGAAGAAAAAGTCTGAATTCAACAGCAACCCATTTCGATTGAAAACAGACGCAATACCAACTCAAAACACGCCCAAATAGGAAAGAAAATCCAAAATTTATTGAAAAAAATAATCTACAATCACATCGTTGATAACAATTTCATCTTTTATAAAGAGAAATGAATAAACGCATTTATATACAAATATGCAGTTTTTCGTTTGGAATAATAGTTAGGATTTTCCTTTGAAAACTAGGGAAAGCGATCAAACTAAAACCCAACCGGGACATAAAAGAAAAAAAAAATACAACCCCAAACTAGAGGTCTGCACGGGCCGGAATTTCCAGGCCCGGGCCCGGCCCGTTGTAAAACTCAAAAGTTCGGCCCGAACCCGGGCCGGCCCGTTTAAATTTTGATATTTTAGGCCCGGTCCGGCCCGTTTTGGCCCGTTACAATTTGTATGATTTCTAAAAAATTCAGATTTTTATCATATAAGATTCCTTTAAAGAATACTGCATACATATCTATGGAATGATTTTACAGTATATTTTACAGCAAATACACATTAACAACATAAATGATTACTTAGTTTCTTAGGCTTTCAACATTCGAATAAAGATTCATTAAAAAATTAATATGGCTTAGAATAAAAGAAAAAAGAAAGAAAGCTAAAAACATCGTTAATTTTGAAGCTGTTTAATAAAAGAAGATTTATAAATATATTTCTATATCATTTTATAATAGATTTCAAATCCAAATTCATTAAAGAAGCTCCTGTCTGATACATTTTTAAATTCATTTTTTTTCCCCTCAGAAATGCATAAGATTAGCAAATATCTTTATTCAGAAACTATATAATCGAATGGCGTTATCCATTTTTTGATACAAGCAATTTAAGAATACTGCAAACAAATAAAATACTGTCATAATTAGCGTTTTGAATAGAATTTCTGGAAGCAATAGCAAGGGTAGGGAGAAAAATCTGCAATCATTTGAGAAACTATTATATCTCAACAAGGTTATACAAGTATTTTATTTACCAAAAATGAAAAACGCTATTCGATTCCAAATCCCTTCAATAGTTAGGCTTATCATTTTTATACTTTTACAATTTAAAATTAATCAGAAAATGTGTCAAACTTTCGCATTATTGAGAAATTAATTTAAAAATCATCAAGAAGTATATATCCGAAGACTAAGCTAAGATAAGTTCTTTATCGCTGTTAATAATTTTACAAATCATGTTTTTTGCCAATAATTAAGTCTATTACCGGTCCGGCCAGTCTACATGTAGAAAAATAATGCAAACGTGATCTCGGACCGGCATGAGTCAGCTAAAAAAATATTAAAACGGGTTACACATAATGTAATTCTCCGATGCCGATACACTGTGCATTTTTATATTGATGCTGTCAAACTAGTATGGCCACATTTATACTTATTGTCGTTAAAACCATTTTCGTTGAAAATAGCTCATATTTTATCGTTTCTGCTCAAATCTTGAGAACGGGCCGGCAGGCCCGAAAATTTTTTTTATCGGCCCGTCTGGCCTGTTCAATTTTTTTGCCGGCCCGACCCGTTAGAAAATTCGAAACGATTCCTCCGGGCCGGGTACGGGCCAGACCTCTACCCCAAACCTTAATAAAGAGAAATACACCCAACCCAATCCAAAATTAACTCGCATGTTCGGTCGGATTCTAGTAAAAAAATGATCAGTTGGTTATACAATCCCGATGCAAGACTGAAAGGTGAAAACATAAAAAGTCCGTTAGATTGATTTTTTTGTATTAATACTACTATAGCACAAGGAAAAGAAAAATACTTAAACGTTTATAATGACACATCGATTATGCAAGATGCAAAGTATTTTTAGTTGATACAGCTTTCGATAACAACCACGAAATTAAAAATGCCGACAATCACCTTGTCTCCTTGGCACTTGGTACTGAATTAGAAATTATGCATTCATTATCTCGTGTTTTGGAATATGAATATTTTACTTAAATTTTTTTGGTAAAATTCCAAGAACAAGTTGATTCATTTTACAAATCTCTCTCTAAACTGGATTAACATATACTCATTCAATTCCTATGCACTTTCAACTTAAAATGAAATCTCTTTACCACGCTATCTACGTGTCTCAATAACGTGTTTCACAGTAATTACGTCTTCACAATCACAGAAAGAAAGAAATAGAATTGTTTAAATTAAATTTAATATAATCACTTTTTAGCACTTTCCAACAAAGTTGAAAAGTGCTAATGCATTCGGTTTGTCTGTCCGTCTGGCCGCGCTCTAACTCCCGTAAATATACTCGGATTGCTATGAAATTTTTATACGTTATTGATGTTTACCCTAGCACGAACCCTATTGAAAATAAAGTATCTACCATGATTAGTTTATCTACAGAGAGAATCAAAAGTTACATTACGGCCTATGGGGAAAAATCGCTAATATACTCGGATTGCCATGAAATTTTAGGACGTTATTGAGGTTTACCCTAGCACGAACCCTACTGAAAATGAAGTATCTACCATGATTAGTTTATCTACAGAGAGAATTAAAAGTTTCCCATTACATTACGGCCTATGGGGGGGAAATCGTTAATATACTCTGATTGCCATGAAATTTTAGCACGTTATTGACGTTTACCTTAGCACGAACCCAAATGAAAATGAAGTTTCTATTATGATTAGTTTATCTACAGGGCGAATCAAAAGTTTTCCATTACATTACGGCCCATGGGGAAAAATCGTTAATATATACTCGGATTGCCATGAAATTTTAGGACGTTAATGACGTTTACCCTAGCACAAGTCCTATCGAAAATGAAGTTTCTACCATGATTAGTTTATCTACAGGGCGAATCAAAAGTTTCCTATTACATTACGGCCTATGGGGGAAAAAACGTTTCAAAGGAATTTTAAAGATGTTATACCCTGTCAAACGTATTAAAATATGCATTCTATAAAATATAAATTGAAAATGTAGCTATTATTCATTTACAGGGCCACACAAAAGAATTCCATTAGATAATGGTAAAAGGGGGAATTGTGTGTGACATATTTTAAATATATTGAGCTTTTTCATGTATAATAAAATTGGTATATGTCACTGAAGCTGCTTATAAATTATACGCTACTGTCTTGCATAATATGAAGTACATAGCATTTACAGGGCCATACAAAAGATTTCAAGTAGTATATTCTTTCCGAAGTACCGTATATGTGTCCGATGATGGCTGATGGAGAGATAAAATGCATTTTAATTATGATATTCGCGTTTGTATTTCGCTAAATATATATGCACATTATATAGTGTGTATAAATGTTATAGTTGATATACAGGGCTACCCAAAGAGATCACCAACGTTACTGAATATGAGCGTAAATTATTTAAACGTGGTTCTTAAATAAGCTATGCATTTTTACGCTGATCTGCATTCAATTTACTGAGAAATGTTTGTAGAATATATATAAAGGGATATACAGGGCCACGCAAAGAATTCGGTACATGGACGCCTATGAATGATGATTTATGAGAATGTGATTTCAGTTGTTTTAAAAGTGTTTTAGTTTACAATAAATTTTAGCCTAATGCTGACGTGTAATAAAGGTACAATGTAAACTACAGGGCTGAACAAAAGTATTCAAGTATGTTTCCATCTAATAGTATGAATTGCTGAAAAAGAAATTTCAAGCTACTGGGTATTTTCTTGCTGAGCTAAATTTTCCCATTATATGAACTGACATATGAAATACAGGGCTGATCTAATGTACTGGAATACATATTTGGGTATATTTGGCTATACACTATTATTTCCCTAAATAACAAAGTTTTGTTAAAGATTTCATTAAGTGTTGGAAAGTGCTTCATAATCTATGCTTAACGCATGATTTTTCTTACTTGTTGCGATTTGGAGAGGGTAAACATTTCTATCAAGAGCTCATATGCACATAATATGAGACTACCTTGAAAATGCGAGAGCTACAATAACAGTGTAATGTTTCGTGACTTTTTTTTTTAATCACGACACACTTAAACCTATAATTAAACTTATGCGGCACATTAAAATTATAATGAGGAAAATAAAAGGAAGGATTATATAATTTTATACATATGAATATTACATCATAATTTTGATTATATAATAATATTAATTATTTTAATGTTGCATATTGCATTATAATTTTGATATTTCTATAATTCTGAACAATATTGATGAAACTTAAAAATTTGGACGGATTGGATTACTATGCTGGAGTACATTGGTTGAGAACCACTATTGCATATTCATCGATAACCACAAACAGGAGGAAATTACTGATTAGAAAATATAAGTGTGGCGTTGATATATATTAATGAAGTAATGTTATATGAGAATGTTAATATATTTTCAAATATTAATGCTATATGCAAATATTGTTTTACGTACTTTTACAAAGTAATTAGTAATTTTGTTTTCCTTCTTGTATGCGAAAAGTTCTGATATGACGGTAGCAATTTAGATAAAAATCTTCACATAAATGTAATAATACTACAGGGTTGCCACTCTAATCTTGAAAAAAAAATTCCCTGTATTTTCCCTGTACTGCAACGCATTTATTCCATGTTGAGTGCGAAAAAATATATGCGTGTATGAAGGCTAATTACAAATGTTATAGTTTGCCATTATCAAATTCCCTGTGTTTTCCAGATTTTTTAGGATTTTTTAAAAAATTCCCTGGATTTTCCCTGTTTTGGGAGGAGATTTAAAATTCCCTGTGTTTTCCCGGTTTTCCAGGTTCTCCAGGTGGCGTGGCAACCCTGTACTAACACAAACGATGCTAAAATTAGCAAAATGCTAAAGGAAGAAACAAAGTGAAAAGATCATTTGCAATTCTGTGGCACAGATACAATGCTCCGAGAGACCGAATATAAATTGTAATCAGTACAAAATGTTCTATGAACTGACTTTTCTCAACAACCAATAAATATGTCGGCATTTAATACGCTCGGAATATCACTGATATAAAACAGTACCAATAGAGAGAGCAGGGGCGTGCGACGAGAAAATTGGGCAAAGTTAGAATTTGGCGTCCCCTCCCCCTCCCAACTTTTTTTTGCGACAGGCCAAAAATAACGTTGGTAGTATAAATTTGACGCCCCTTAAATTTCCGCGCCGGGGCAACTGCCCCGTTCGCACGGCGCTGAGAGAGATGTGTAACGCAAATGCACAAGATTAAAATTTAATTGTTGCTGGGCAAGCTGTAGTAGTTTTCACTTCAATCTTTCGATTGTGTGGGTGCAATTCACTGCATTTTCCCTTGTTTATTTGATAAAAAATATATAATTAAATGACTAGTTTAACATTGAGTCAAGCTCCATGTTAATGGAAAATCAGGAGTATCTTCTAAATTCGGTGTACTTTTTCATTTTTTTGCAGAAAGTATTATCGCATTTCTCCCTCTCTCTCAAAAGAGAAAAAAAAAACATCATGGTTCTTTTGATTTTATCACTTTCCCATCATTTTCCACATGCTATTAAATTTTGCTGAAATGTGCAAATAATGTCTTCTTTAACCCCCCCTCCCCCCAGCAAGCACGCACGCAACAAAAGTTTTACAACAAAAGTTACATTTCTTAATCTGTTCTCAAATACGGCACTGTCTGAAAGTCGTTGTGATTCCTCAGTTGGGCATTAATCTTTGGGTTAAAACCCGGTTTGACCGATTTGCAGTAGAGTTTTGAGAGTTTCTAATAAATTTGTTTAGCGTGGGCACAGTAACAAGTAGATATCTTAATTATTTCACGTTTTAAAGATTTATTTCTGCAGTAATATAATTGATATGCTTTATGCTGAATTTTTACTTTCCGAACTCACAGTATAAGGAAACTATTGTGATTATGATGCATGTGGAAATGATAGCTTTCAAAATTTACTCTCAATTGAGCTTCCATTTGGCGCCATTTATTATACCACTATCGTAAGAACTGCACAAATGTTCACACACATCTGCTGACGTATTAGATATTTAAACCATTTTGCGACCGATTCTATAGGGCAAATCCCTAATGAAGAATGACAGAGTGAGATATAATGTATAAGCGATAAATATTGTGACGATGTAATCAAGCATTAATGGCGTAGATGCAAACCTCTAATTTCGAAAAGGGAGTTCCAGTGTTCGAATCCAGTTGATTCCATTGTGTCAGAAATTCATCTGAATCCATGATATTTATTCTATGAAAAACTCAGGAAATTGATTGGAATGGTTTAAGAATTTTTTCCCCTTTTTACGCATTCAAATGAAAAATATTTAGTAAAACTTTTGCTAAAACTGAAAAAAATCAGTATAGATTTCAGGATGATCTAAACCATAGGTTCCCAACCTTTTATGGACCACCGCCCCCCTTAGAAGAAATAAAATTTTCCAACACCCCCCTCTTCCAAAATAGTTAATTATACCAATTAAAATATTGTTGCATATTATTTAAACCTTTTTTGTCTATTTATAAGCTTTCTGAGTGGTTTGCTTATATCTTTCCATTTCCCAAAAGTAACTTTAAATTGTTTTAGAGACAAATATTTTAAACAGAACAGTATTACAAGATGAATATAAAATAAAGGGGCATGAAGTGTACTTTAGAAACAAACAGTGAAAGCACATTTTGATTAAGATTATTTTTATAAGCAATTTTATGAAAATGCGGGAAATCCCTCAAGACGCTTGGATTGTTAAGAAACACAAAGTAAAAATTAGAATTAAAACGACTATCAAACGTAATGAAAAGTTTTTCTGTAAAATTTTAAAAATAAACGCAAAATAAAATTAAATAAATTCTCTAAAACGGTGCATTTAATATTGAAGAAGTCATATATCTAAAAGATGTTATTACCTATAAAAACACAAAACTGTGTTTTTATAAGTTTTAAAAGCTGAAAACTTCAAATATTATACCCGAGCGTTTGCGATCAGAACTTCATCATCCTCAGGGCAGCTTTGTTTATGTACTGAAATTCTTTTTCGTACTCTAATGTAACTCGAATGTAAACAAACTGCCCCTAGAATTATCAAGTTTTGATTAAAAACACCCGGCGTATAATATTTGAATTTTTAAGTTTTTAAAAATGGGGTTTTATATGTAACATCTTTTAGATTCGTGACAGCTTTAACGTATTAAATGTTTCACAAATAATAATGTGAATTAACAGAAAATCAATAAGGAATTGAAAAAAATAATGACATAAACATAAAATCGGTTAGAAAAAAAAAATTAATGAGATGGATGAGGCTGATGTAATTTTGACAATTTGTTGATGTCGGGTTCCAATTTTGCTAAGAGCATTCGTAAATCGCCACGTTCAGTGACATGCAGTCTATTTCTTTTCTTTGCCAATAAATTAGATACTATACTGATACTGAACCCACGCTCAGCTAAATAAGATGACGGAAAAAAATTAAATTTTTTAATATTTTTTACCACAATTCAGAGTAGATAGCTGGTATAAACTTCTGAAGCCAGACTTCTCGGTCTTGACTTTCAAATTTTACATTTAGTTCTTCATTATTTGTGAGGTCTATGAGTTCTTCTTCTAAATTTGATGACTCTGCTCTATCTTCATTTGCTGAAGGTTGTAAAACCCAAGTCGGTTATATTCATGGTTAAAATGTCAATAAAATAGTCGCACAATAAAATCAGTATGAAAAGCATTCAAATGTTGGCAGTAAGTTAGTAAATCTTCCTAATTTGCAGAGACCGCCCCTAATGTAGAAAAATGGCTGTATTAACCTCTAGCTTGGATTTCGCTAGAACTTAACAAGGTTTATCACAAAAGCAGCTATGACATTTTTTGTTTTAATTAAATTTAATTCATCTCTCTTGCAATTATAAATTGATTTCATTGAATATTTTAAACAGGTCTGTCAAATAAGCAATGTTATTTTTTAATGTAATCAGGTTTTTGCGCTATTTTTTATCTCTGTTTTCTAGAAAGTCCATTATTGAGACAAATAGATTTTAAAAAATTAATTCAGACAAATACCTTTAGTGAGCCAACAAAATTCTGTGCGCAAGAAAAAGCGATTGTAATTTCATCATTTTCCTACAAAGTTGATCAAATAACCTGTCTTACAAAGAATTGCTTTTAATCTCATTCACTGCTATAAATAATGTAATAAATAGAAGCATGCATACATTCATTCAATTTTTTGGCAACCAAATGTTGACAATGAATAACACAATGTACAGCAAGTACATTTGGTACAACTTCTTTCAAATGCGCTATGAAACCCCTATGACGCCTCGTCATTGCTGGAGTACCATCCGTTGCTGCTGAAAAAATATTATGAACAGGAACTTCTTTCTCTTGATGAAACATGTTCATGCTTTTAATATATAAATCAATTCTCCCTTTGTATCATTTTGCAAATTTTTAGCAAATAATAAATCTTGACAATTTTTAGCTTCTTTTATAAATCGGATATTATTATAAGAGTAGTACTTCGTTATTTGGTAGTGTAGATTCATCAAGTTGAATGGAAAAATAGCAAGTCTTTATAATATTTCAACATCTTTGGCCATTTAATCTATTCTTCTTTTTACCTAATTTTTACCCAGAGGAATTTTTTTAATGATATATGACAGTGTTTTGTGATGAAGAATAGTTATTGTTACTCTTTGACTGCCGACAAGATTAATTATTCGTCAATTGTGTATGGTTTTCTTGCTTTTGCGATTAGCAATGCAATATTGTATGAAGCAGTCCGTCGTCTTCTTGTTCAGAAGACAGCTCAAAAAATATTCATACAGTTTGCTGTTTTAAATATTTCTTTTCGAGCCCTTAGAAACAAGATAAATCCTTGCCCTTTTTATCAGCATGCACTTTATTCAAATGCTCTTGTAATCTAGAAGGCTTCATGGCTTCATTTGAAAAAACTTTTTGGCAAATTAAACACACAGATAATGATTGGTTTGTTGGAGAATGCGTAAATCCATATTTCAAATATTCAATACTATATATACTGCTGGCATTTCTTCTTTCATTCAGATATTTTGAAATACAAAATTTGCCACAATTTAAGTTTAAATAGATTAACTTTGCAATATATATATAATTAAGAAAAAAAATAAAGCCTATTATGTCTTTTATAGCTTTCATCCAGAATAAACGAATTTCTTGAGTAGGTTGAAACTGTAGTTTCATTTCAAAATTTCTGTCCAGGTATATGTGGACATTTTCTTACTTTTATCGAAATATCGGTTTTTAAAAAATAACGCTAGTTATTACATTTTAATGAACTTAATGTAGCAAATTCAATGATAATGATAAAAGTTTCATCAATGCGTTTGTATTGTTACTAAATTAGAATGTTAAATAACTTTTTTATTTAATCAAACGCGACAAAATCAAATTATTCATCGCTGAGAAAATAAAGAAATACAGCTTGCAGAACATAAGCTTCCGCGATCCTAATAGCATCCACGTGACCACAAGAGGGGGCCAAGAAAGAGTCGCCATCATTGTGTCGAATGGAAAGTTCTCCTACAAGCTGTGACAGGTGAAAGCAGTTCACAGCTCTAGGCTCGTTTCCTAGATTTTTATGTAAAGCTATATTTAAGATTTTTATCATGTGCCCGGGCAACACAGGAGAGACGGGACAACTAGTTTCATTATATTGATTTCTTAAATAGGTGGTACGTCATGACCGCCCCCCTTGACTGTCTCAACGCCCCCCATTTTCTTCTAGATCCGTCACCGCCCCCCTAGAAGGCTCCAGCGTCCACTGGGGGGCGGTACCGCCCCCGTTGGGAACCTATGATCTAAACGAATCCATTGAACATAAAAAATATATATTTATACAGATAAAACAAAATAGACTAAGGAGTCAAAAACGAAGAAGTTGTACTTTGGGGGGTTCTGCTTGTAAATATGTAAATATAAAAATTTACCTATTGATATGAATAATTAGATATGTTATTAATTTTATCAGAATTATAGAAATATCTTGCATTTGTAACACAACGTAACCGAATGAAACAATTTGTGTCATAAAAGTGTGACTCACACCCACTCGCGATAAAAATTTTAATGCACCTGGAGTAGGATTAGGGAATTTTTCTCTTAAAAAGAGTTAATAGTTTATTTATTATTTTCCAACTGTATTTGTATTCCATCATGCTATAACTCAGATTCCACTGTTAAAAATAAAAAAATACTTATACTAACAGAAGCAAAATACCCTAAAATTCAGGGTAAGTGATATTTCGGTCCTTCCACCTTGTATATCAGACTCCAAATTGTCGCCCGCCCGCCAAACGTTGTAAAGTTCAATATCATGAGAGATCATTTTTTTTTTTTTTTTTAATCTAATCTCAATTTTTATTAAAATAAGAATTTGAGATCTCTAGCAATTGAAATGCTTGTAACTTGCGATCAAATTACCAAAGTGTGCCGAAAAATTGTGTGCGAAAACGATGGCGTCAACTTATATGGGCCCGTGGGGCCCGAGCCCACCCAATAATTTTGAATCCTAGTGTGCCCAATTTTCATTGTTCTATTTCGTTATTTATTTCATTATTATTTTTTTCACTCTTTTCTCTTCCTGGAACAAAATTTATTTTGCCAAAGACCGTGTGTTTTAATTCTCCGATTAACACCCATAAATCTCAAATGACTGAAATGTTTTGCTACATGTTTAACTTTTTGCTGTTTCAATTTGTAATCATGCTCATGATATGATATTGCAATGAATATTACTGTCTTTATAAGGAAAAACGCATAGGAATATAATTTAATAAAATTGCAACTCTATTAAAACATGATAGCTTGATTTAAAATTCTCATCTTTCACCATCTGTCCACCCTTCAAAGCAAAACAAACTGATCGCACCATTTTACAAAAATATTTTTGAGCCACCCCAACATTTTTCAAAAGTTAGCGCCATTGTGCGGAAACAATCTGACAAAATTTCACAAGAGATACTGCCCGTTTCTTTTTTTATTTTATTTTATTTTATTTTTTTTTATAACCACTTACCTGATTTGTCCAAGTCAAATGAGCAACGTGTTTTTGCCAATCATGATTTATTACTCTCACCAATAAATTTTTATTGTAAATTTTGTATTATTTAATTTGAGCATTTTCCTGATTCAATCAGGCAAAATTTCTTATTTTGAAAAACCGTTGATGAAAGATTAAAAATTCTGTAAAAGACATGGAAAAAAATAGGCATTATTTGAAAGTTTTTTTTTTTTTTTTTTTTTCAAAAATATTAATCAGTTAAGTGGGTAAACAAAGCTTCTTAAATTTTAGTACAGCAATAATATAAGGGACCAATTAATAACTAAAGCTACGGGAAGCACGGTATCACTTTTAGGCCCTCTTTCATTCGAAAAGAGTTTCCTAAATTTGACATACTTGAAAGGTCACCAATCCATTGCTGAAATTACATCAAATATTACGTCACTGGATTTTCTCGATTTTGAATGGTTGGTCGATAATGCTGCCTGATAAATTGAGGATTGTGGTTCATTAGGCAAACCAAGGAACCATGATCATGTGGTTGAACTGTTTTGTTGTATGAAAAATGTTTATGAAACAATATATATACATATGTACATGAGTTGATAATTAGAACAGGGGTGATTCTGGATGAAGATTTTTTTTCGGAAATTCGCACCGCCTTTTCGGTAATCGGCGGGGGGGGGGGGGGGTCGTGAGTTCCCCCCTCCAGCGATCTTCGGACAAAAGCGGCGTTTTCCCGCTATCTTCAGATGAAATCAGCAATACTTTAGCAAAATCGGCGGTTTTTCCGCGATCTTTTGACGAAATCGGCGTTTTTCCATGTTTTTTTAAAGTGAAATCGCCGTTTTTTCGACGATTTTTAGACAAAATTTGCATTTTTACGCGATTTTTTCTCGAAAACGGCATTTTATTCCCGCGATCTTTTGACGAAATCGGCGTTTTTTTTTTTCCGTGATCTTTTGATGAAATCGGCATATTTTTTCAAATATTCTTTTGACAAAATATTTTTAAACGATCTTTTATCTAAAACTGCGTTTTTCCCGCGATCTTTTAACGAAATCGGCGTTATATCCGCAATCTTGAGACAAAATCGGCGTTTTCCCGCGGTCTTCAGAAGAAATCAACGTTTTATCAGCGATATTTGGAGAAATTGCCGTTCTTTCCGCGATCCGCACAGGAAATTCACGTCTTTCATCGATCTTTTGACAAAGTTCGTTTACAAAACATTGACGAAATCGTCGTTTTTCCACGAAATATTGACGAAATGTATGCTATTTCGGCGATCCTTTCACGAATTTTGCATTTCTACGCAATTGTTTTTTCCGCGCGAAAAACCGCACAAGTTGGCAACTATGCGAACTGATAACCCAATTTCAAATTTTCGGAAGAGAATGCCTTAAATTTTCGGAAAAGAATCATCCCTGAATTAGAAAAATAAATTAGGATTTTGGATTAATTCGAAACAAAATTTTGGGGGTCCTGTTTTCTCAATTTCGGGGCCCCTTCAAAAATGTTTAAGGAAAATAGGGGAGAATAGGGAGGAATGAGACAATCTTTATACAAATATTTTTTACTAATTATGTTTCGCTAGTACAAAATGGAAATTTTCACAACAACATCTTGAAACATTTTAACATATTTAAAAACTGTAAATTTGATTATAGTAATTAAAATTTTAGATTAATGAACCAATTAAACACGAAAAACGTCTGATTCCATGTTTTTTTTTTTTTTTTTTTAATGAAAATTTATGTTTATTTTTTAAAAATATGGTGAAAAAAAATGACAAAGGCAGTATGATATTTACATTCCAAAGAATTAATTTAAATTATAACATTTATTTTATGTTATACGTATTTTGTACGTTTTTTGTAAAATCCAAATCAAATGAAAAATGCGCTTGAGACCACCCAATTTATTTGGGTGGATGTAGATTTGCAATTATGTCTTGTCCATCAACATTAGAACAGTCAGTTTCTTGTGGGAAGATGACATTTCTTTTTTTACTTCCTCACAAACTGCGTATTGTCAAGCAAAAATAAATATTCGCAACTAATAATAATTATTTCAAATCAGTAAGAAAATTAGTATTATAGAAATATCAATATTTAATGATTGATATTACATTATATATGAGTAAAAAGAGAAATATTTGCAGTACTTATATTTTCTCATTTTTCATTTTTAAACTTGCAAAATAATAAGCTTTATTTGTTAAACTATTCAATTCCAAAACAAGCTAGTCTTTTAAATATACAAGATAGTCTTTTAAATATAAAATAGCAAAAAGTGTGTGTAATTAAACATAATTATTTGAATAGCGATATCATTTGGGAAGGATGAAACATGTTCGGTATTTCCCTTAAAACAACATTCAAAAAGGTTTTTACAACAAGCATGTAGTTTTTAAATTTAACTTAACTGTTCATTTATAAAAAGCATATTGCTGAGTTTACAAAATATTAAAAACAATTAAGATAGTAATAAAGAATGAGATAGTAAATGTACATTAAAAATCTGGGTAGTTACTTAGTTTTGATACTGCAAAATAATCTTTTTAAGTGACTAACTCATAGCTGTCTCTATATGAAATGATTTATTGCAAGAAATATAATGCTATGATTATTCCATCTGGTAGAAGAGTCATTAATTAAAAATAAAGCATTTTTATTTTAAGCAGTATTGCAGATGTCACATCCCTCGGATTGTTCCACCTAGAGGTCTGCATGGGCGAAATTTTCAGGCCCGAGCCCGGCCCGACACATAGAAAACTACGGCCGGCCCGTAGAGAAACATTAGCGGCCCGACTGGAAAAAAAAGTTAAAATTTCGGCCCAGACCGAGTGAATTTCTACAGAACATTGATCTCATGGAAGAATTCTCTTATATAATTCTCTTATATACTCTCTTTTATGGAAGAATTATGACCAAAAAAAATTTTTTTTTCATGTTTATAATTAGGGATGCACCGAATAGTGATTTTGGCCAAATACCGAATATTCGGCCGACAGGTGAACCGAATACCGAATATTCGGCTGGCCGAATAGTAATTGTTGGGCCGAATACCGAATATTCGGCCAACCGAATAGTTAACTATTCGACCGAATACCGAATATTCGGCTTTCCAAATACTTTTTTATTTCAAAGTTTAAAGGTATTAAAATGTTACTTTTTAAAACAATTTTACATAATATTTAATAAAAGAAACTTACATTTTGATAAACAAGGGTGTTTTATAAGAAAATTTAGTATTGAAAAAAAATCTGCCTTTAGTTATTTAAGAAGCACAATTATGAGACTTTTTGAATTAATAAAATTTTAAATTTCATGGTTTCTTTTACGAATTAAAACAAACATTTTAAAATCAAAGAGAAATAATGAAAACATGGATGAAGTAAAACTTTACAGTCTCTTAATTGTCCTTTTTCAATAACTCAAGGCAGATTTTTTTCAATATAAAGCAGGGTTGGGTTTTTGACATGACAGTGGTAAAAACCGTGTTTTTTAGCATCCGATGCTATTTCTTTCAGACAAGCTAAAAATGTCGTGTCATCAGCCCTGAATTTTCTAGTAAACCGATTTTGATAATTATTTTTTTAAATGAAAGCTATTTATTTGTAGTTGTGCCCATTTTAATTATTTTTTGATTTATTTCCATTTTTATATTTTATTTTTAATTTTAAAAACTTTTTCATGACATTTCTTCAAAATGGTGGCAACACAGTTTAGCTTTTCTCTCGATAATAAAAATTTATTTTCTAAAATGATTGCGTATAATTATGCACTAATTGAGTTAAAAAAAATATATTTACTGAGAAATAATATTAATAATGTAAATAAAATGACAGAAAATAATTTATGATAAAAATTAATGTCTAAATCAAAATAAGAGAAATTTCAAATGAGGAAAATTATGTCATTCAGCAACCAGATAAAAGGGAATTACAATATTATTATGGAGGCCTTTTTCATAAACAGTAACTTTTAAAGAACATTTGAAGAGAAAATGACGTCACTATTTAAAACATTGTATTTTTACTTATAACGATATTAGGTACTACTCTGTTATCCCGTCGACCAATTTCGCCAAATTATACAAATCGCCACATTAATAGCCAAACTATACATATTGACATAATTTTTATTTTAAATAACGAAAAAATAAATAATTAGTAGAATATTAATAAAAATATTAATAAAAATCACTTAATGACATTTTAAACACATGAATCGTATTTAATGTCATTGAATGTGACATTCACGATCATCCATTATTGGCATTTAATCTTATAATTTGGCGATAATTTTTTGGTCGATGGGATAACCTAGTAGTACCCGATATTATTATTATTATTATTATTATTATTATTATTATTATTATTATTATTATTATTATTTTAAATAAAGCTATTTTTCTGTGAGTGCATATAAAATAAAATTTCTGAATTTCGCCGGCACTCATATTACAATTTTAACTGTAGATGTGTGAATATATGAATGCAAAATTGTAACAGGCAAATTTGACATTTACTTTGTAAATATATTTATTATATATTGATTCAATAATGTAATTACTTTTGCTTTTTTTAAAACCAAATCGATCGGGTCTTTTAAACATTTCATTCGTCGAATTCGACGGGATTCCATCCGTTTTATTGTTAAATTGCATTTCCTTTTACTCAGAGTCTATAAAAAAGCGTTTAAACTAAAGAAAAAATCCGTTTTTGATGAATCTAGTCAATGAAGAAATAGCACGTCAAATTGTATTTCTTTATTATTCCGCAATTCCAATGTCTGAGAGAGAAATTGCTATTCAATTGGGTATTTCACGCCGTTCTATTTGCTATTATATTGATAAACACAAGAAAAATGAAGTTAGTTCATTGCAATCTAAATGGGGTCGCCCTTCTAAAAAACTTCTATCGATTTTTTTTTTCTAATCGGAGGCGAAACTGAATTCTGCAATGGTAGAATCTACATTCATCTTGTACTGGTTTATTCCGTCAAAAACTTATTTCCAATTTTCCTTCGATTTGTAGTGTAAGTGCAGCGTACAATACATTTTTAGATTGATTTTTTCCTTGTTGTTCTTGTTAACATTATTATACAGAATTACATTTGTTAAACTTATTAAAAGAAGAGCATTTTCTAAATTAAAAAAAAAAACTAAAAATACAAAAATAAAAGGAAAAAACAACATCAATTTGTCATATCTCCATTAATATAGATTCTGTTAACTGCAATGGACATTTATATTAAATGATATTAAAATGTTATTGTAATTTTTAAAAACCATTCAATATACATTTTTAATAAAATATATTAAAATAATTTTAGAGGTGAAAAAATGCTGTCATATGGCAAATATAACAGTATATATATGGTTTATAACTCATATCTTATGCGTTTCATATATGCAATTGAATGGTGATTTTTATTTTCACTTCAACAAGCAGAATCTTAAAAATTTTAAATTAGTAAAATTTTCATAAAAATCTGTAAGACTCGATTTTAATTGTAAGCTGTTAGACTTAATTTAGAGCGTAACAAAACAATATTTAACAAAATTTAGGATGTAATAACTTATGCATTTATATTATAGTTTTTATGTGTCAACTTTAGTGCAAATATACAGACCATTCCAGCTCATATATGTTTAGATATAAATTTTTACCTGAATAGCCGTGAAAAATTTTTAAATCAAAATTTATTAAAGCTGCCATCAAGTCAAATTACTTATGTCCTGTTTACATTTTATTTAAATAAAATGTAAAGTGAATTGAAAGAAATAACACATTGCATATTTTATTACATACATATATGATTACTTACAACTTTATTTTTAATGCAGTTAACTTTTTAATTAATCGTTCTTTATGGGTCTACATTTCAGTTTAAAAAAAAAAAAATAGTAGTAAAATTTAATATTTTATTTACATATTTATTTGAAGGAAATAATATCAAGACTAAGAAATAACATTATAACAAATTATTTAAAAAATACATACTAATAAATAGAGTTTTCACATGGTTTAAAGTTTAATATTGATTTGCAAATTTTAATCTCTACAAGATTTAAATTTAAAGAACGTGTCTATTTCTTCCTCCCAAAAGATGTATTAAAATAAATATTTATATCTATATTTATATAAATATTTATATCAAGTTTTGCTATATAGGAATAAAAACAATTGATGAATAAATTGGATTAAACACTTCAAGAAAACTTACTTCTGAAGAAATTTTTGAGAAAGCTATATTTTGTTTTAAATAATGTAATATGAAATTATACACACTGTCAAAATTACATACATTTTAAAATCTAATACATATGGGTTATAAAATTTCTTCAAAAAATCTAATTTTTTTTACTCTATGCCAAATAGCTTAAAATTATTGTAGATATCTAACAGAAATATATACAGGGTGTATCTAAACTACTGGGCAAAACTTTAAGGGGTGATAGTACACATCAAGACAAATAATATTAAATGGGAAACTAAGGGTCCCAAACGTCTTCGTTAGGAGATAGGCGCCATGAAAGTTTAGGGTCCAAAATTTGAAATGATTATAAAAAACGGAAAGATTGGTCAATTCGTTTGCGGTTTTCACGAAAACTATTCTTTATGTCAGTATTGTCTTGAAAATTAATTATAAAGACAAATTTCAAAAAATGCCGATAGAGGGCGCTTTAGACTATGGAGTAACGAACAACTATTTTTTACCGTTATTTTTTGCATCTCATTGAGTTTTTTTTTTGAAGTTTAGACATAAACTTAAATTTTGAGCTCAAAATCTGCGGTTAAGTAGCGCAAATTGAACTGTGCTCAATTGGAGTGGGTAGGTTCAAATTTCAAATAATTATAAAAAACAGAATAATTGGTCAATTGATTTTCGGTTTTCACTAAAATTATTCTTTATGTCAGTATTGTCTTGAAAATAAATTATACAGGTAAATTTCAAAAAATGTCGATAGAGGGCGCTTTAGACTTTGGAGTAACGTACAACTATTTTTTACCGTTATTTCTTGCATCTCATTAATTTTTTTTGAAGCTTAGACATAAACTTAAATTTTGAGCTGAATATCTGAATCGTTGAGAGTGGTTAAGTAGCGCAAACTGAATTTTGTTCAATGGGGGTGGGGAGGTTCAAATTTCAAATGACTATAAAAAACGTAAAAATTCCCCTCCCCCTGATTCGTTTTAGGTTTTTCTAAAACCATTCTTTTTGTCAATATTTCCTTAGAAATAAATTTTAAAAAAAGATTTCAAAAAATTCCGTTAGAGGGCGCCTTAAACTTTAGAGTATCCAACAGCAATTCTTAACTGTTATTTTTGTATCTATTTAAAGGCTTGCAAAAGCTTAGACTTAAATTTTGAGCTCGAATTTTGAATCGTTGGAAGGGGTTAAGAAGCGCAAACTGAACTGTGTTCAGGATTTGAAATGTTACCCTGCCCACCCTACGAACACAGTTCAATTTTTCGCTACTTAATTACTCACAACGATTCAGATTTTGAGCTCAAAACTTAATTCTAAGCTTTTACAACATTTATTTAGATAAAAAAAATAATAACGGTTAAAAGTAATTGTTGGTTAGTCTAAAGTTTAAGGCTCCCTCTAACGGAATTTTTTGAAATTTATCTTTAAAATTTATTTTCAAGGAAATACTGACATAAAGAATGGTTTTAGAGAGAACCGCAAACGAATCGACCAATTTTTCCGTTTTTTATAATCATTTGAAAATTGAACCTCCCCACCCCCATTGAACACGGTTCAGTTTGAGCTACTTAACCACTCACAACGATTCAGATATTCAGCTCAAAATTTAAGTTTATGTCTAAGCTTCTAAAAAAATTTAACGAGATGCAAAAAATAACGGTAAAAAATAGTTGTACGTTACTCCAAAGTCTAAAGCGCCCTCTATCGACAATTTTAGAAAATTAGCTTTATAATTTATTTTCAAGACAATACTGACATAAAGAATAATTTTAGTGAAAACCGCAAATCAATTGACCATTTACTCTGTTTTTTATAATCATTTGAAATTTTAACCTACCCACTCCCATTGAACGCAGTTCAGTTTGCGCTACTTAACCACAGATTTTGAGCTCAAAATTTAAGTTTATGTCTAAACTTCTAAAAAAACTCAATGAGATGCAAAAAATAAGGGTAAAAAATAGTTGTTCGTTACTCCAAAGTCTAAAGCGCCCTCTATCGGCAATTTTTGAAGTTTGTCTTTATAATTTATTTTCAAGACAATACTGAGATAAAAAATAATTTTCGTGAAAACCGCAAACGAATCGACCAATTTTTCCGTTTTTTATAATGATTTCAAATTTTGGACCCTAAACTTTGATGCCCCTATCTCCTTCGGAAGACGTTTGGGACCCCTATTTTCCCATTTAATATTATTTGTCTTCATGTGTACTATCACCCGTTAAAGTTTTGCCCAGTAGTTTAGATACACCCTGTATACATAGTATTCTAATGCAATTATTTATGGTCTTTCTTCGTTGAATAAATATACTTTAAAGTCTTTTAGATATTGAATATTTTATGTAAAACGACTTTAATACTTAAAAAAGTCCTTCCGGCAATGCCGGGAGGAAGAGGTAGCTTTCATATACTTATATATTTATTTATTTATTTTAAAGTAAGTTACATTGTTCAAAAATACTAAGCTCAAATTAGTGGAAATAATCTTATAAAATTAGTGATTTTATAAGATTGAATACTAGTTTTTGTCAAGACTGAATATTAATAGGAATTTTTAGAAACTAGTCATATTTTATTCAACCTGGTTTTATTTTAAGCGATTTAGAGAGTCACCAAATTCCACGATATCATAAAGTATATGCCATTTTAAAGCAACATTGTGGATCGTTCAGATCAGACCGTTTCAAAATGTCAGCCATAAGCAAAATTCAAAGTGCTATAACTCAATCATTTTTTAAGATATAGACAAAATAAAAAGTGTTCTGGAATCGTTGTTTTAAGTTCTAACACGTAAAAGAAAAATATTTTTCAACTTTTAATTTTTTCGCATTTAATTTTAAATTTTAAATTTTTAAAAAAATTTTAAATGGCCACCATTTTGAAACAAAATGTTGGATGATGCTGGCCAACGAACTCGGCCGAGACATTTGTATGTACTATGTACATACCAAGTTTCATTGAAATCGGTTCATAAATACGCGTGTTATCACGTGACAAAAATCAGATCGTTTCAAATGTCAGCCATAAGAAAAATTCAAAGTGCTATAACTCAATCATTTTGTAAGATATAGACAAAATAAAAAGTGTTTTGGAATCGCTGTTTTAAGTTCTAACACGTAAAAGAAAAATATTTTTCAAATTTTGATTTTTTCGCATTTAATTTTAAATTTTAAATTTTTTAAAAAATTTAAAATGGCCACCATTTTGAAACAAAAGGGCGGATGATGCTGGCCAACGAACTCGGTCGAGACATTTGTATGTACTATGTACATACCAAGTTTCATTGAAATCGGTTCATAAATACGCGTGTTATCACGTGACAAAAATCAGATCGTTTCAAAATGTCAGCCATAAGAAAAATTCAAAGTGCTATAACTCAATCATTTTGTAAGATATAGACAAAATAAAAAGTGTTTTGGAATCGCTGTTTTAAGTTCTAACACGTAAAAGAAAAATATTTTTCAAATTTTGATTTTTTCGCATTTAATTTTAAATTTTAAATTTTTTTAAAAATTTAAAATGGCCGCTATTTTGAAACAAAATGGCGGATGATGCTGACCAACGAACTCGGTCGAGACATTTGTATGTACTATGTAAATACCAAGTTTCATTCAAATCGGTTCATAAATACGTTAGTTATCGCATGACAAAAATCAGATATATATATATATATGGTTATATATATATATATATATATATATATGTCAACATTTGAACGGAGGGTGGTTTTGGGGTCTGGGGGTCATGATCGGTGAAAATATACCAAAATTTTCCGGAAGTGCTTTCCTCCGGACGGCTGCAATAGGTAGCTTTTTACTTTTTGTAGGTTTTTGACAGTTTTCGACACAGAGGTTTTTGACATGACGGTAAAAACCATGGTAAAATCCGGTAAAAACCGTCATGCGTCAAAATCTTGCCAACCCTGATATAAAGTACAAATACTTTCAACTTAATTCTGAATAAAGGAATATCTAGCTCATAGTTCTTTTCATATGAATGGTGGCATTTTGCACCCTTCCCATCATATCATATTTTACAGAAATCAAAGCATGCAAGTTGAAAATACAGTACGGTATCTTATTTATTGTTAATGCAACAAACGAAAACAGAAGTTTAATCTAAAGTGAGATGAAATACAATGTATTTATGAGTCAATAAGTTGATTATGGTTTCATGAACAAAAATTGCCTTGACAGCTATTACTATTCTCAAAAGTTTTTCTTTCTTGTTTAAGGTCTTTTATTTGGGAAAAGCAAGAAACAGAATATTTACTAAACAAAATTTAGGAACTTGCATTTGCACATCATTTATTCTTAAGGAGAATCCTAATAAATCACCATTTTAATCCTTCTCATGGTTAATTTTCTTAAGTTATACTTTATAAACAACAAATAAATAATGTAAAAACATTCTATTTTATTTAAATATGACTTTCTTTTTAATTATTTTAAATATATTTATAAATTGACAGTTAAAAGTTGAAATTGTGAAAAGTTTTTAAAAATGTGTTTTAAAAGGTTTCATTGAATATATAAGATTTGGCCGAATACTTTGATATTCGGCTAAACCGAATATTCGGTAACATGGCCGAATACCGAATAGATACCGAATATTCGGTGCATACCTATTTATAATCTTTATTTATACTGGAATGCTGTAGGCTGCGATACTTATGCTTTTAATGGATCTTTGTTTGACGTATATAAATGTTTCAATTATCATTAGTATTATTAATCCATGAAATGAAGGCATAAAAATCTAAAAAATGGTATATGGTAAAAGTAAAATCTTCTAAGAAGGAATCGCATTGGAAAGAAGAAAATACGTTCCCTTTTTAGAAGGTGTAAATGTTTAATATATTTTTTTTTCTCGCGTATTATTGTATTCATTTTGCATGGATGAACAGTTTAAAAGAAATTTATAAGAAATTTCCAATTTTCAGTTTAAAAAGAAATTCCGTCATAGGCTTTTTTTTTTTTTTTTTTTTAATGCGTTTAACTCTTTTTTAATAAGCCTAAAAATCTACGATTCTTTAAAAAGAATAAATTCCAATGTTTAATTGTAGAATAATGACGATTTAAAAGTACAGTGAGCAAAAAAAGTATTTGCACGCAGACGATTTTTGCATAACCATAGAAAGCAAATTTGATACTATTCTCTTAATTATTCATTATTTAAATAAGGAGAAAATAAAAGTAACTACCCATTTTCCTTAAACAGTAATATTACACATTTAAAAAAATAAATTAATATTTTCTCATACCTAAAAAACATTTGCACACGAAGCATTGACTTTTAAAAAAGGCATTAAATGTGAACATTATGCAAATGTTTAGCATATCAGTCCCGCAGTACATTAGTCCATCACTTTAACGTCACGTAATACATTAACTGGAGCAGGGATTCTGGGGAGTTTTTGTTCTAATAGCGCCGAAAACGCGTGAACTGCCTGTTGCTACTCATGAAAAGGTTATATTTCTTAACAATTCTGGATTAAGTTACCGAGGAATAGGTAAAAAATTAAATCTAAAACTTTTCTAGTGTTCGTTATGTAATTAAGAAAAAAGAAACTGGTTCGACAATAAATAAGCCGCAAACTGGGCGTCCAAGAAAGCTAAATACCAGGCAAAGGAGTAAGGAGAGCCATCATAAAAGAATAGTAAAGAAAAAACCTTTTCTAAGTGCTCGAGAATTGCTGTTGATATCGCTTTAACATCGGGAACAGTAGTTACACCATAATCAATTTGAAATATTCTTCATGATGCAAATATTCGTGGAAGAGCCCATCGAAAAAAAAATTATTAGTGAAACAAATAGGGTGAAAAGACTTGAATTTGCAAAAGCTTATGTCAGCAAACCACTAGAGTTTTGGAAAACTTATTTTTTCCCATGAAAGCAAGTGGGTCAATCCATTTCAAGTGGTCCAGAAAATATTTTTTTGGTCGCTCGACCATTTTTAAAAAATCTGAAATTTTTTGTACAACAACCCTAACATGACGGAAGTTCAAAATGACCGTTCGTTTAATTTTACTATTTTTTGTTTGCGCATGGCGGCCATCTTTGTTTCATCGTGTGCAGCGATTTTCTCAGATACTAGGATACACAAAATTGTAAATATTTCGTCTTCTACTTTCCCAATTGAAATGGGGTTTGCAGCATTTTGTTCAGAATAAAATAGGCTAAATATAGAGTGATAGAAAAAGTTTGAAAAATAAATTTTTACAGGTGAAATTTTAGCACAAAATGTACGATTTTTTCCAAAATATATCCGTTTGCAAGAGGAAAATTTTCATGCAAGAGCAACTGTCAACCTTACAAATTTTTTTCTACAAATAGGTCAAAAGTACGTGTACTCATACATCAAGTCCCAGATCTGGGAGTTAATTTCTCTTTGCGAAAAAAATTCCGAAATTCGTCAAAAATTTCAAAAATCACACTTTTTAGGCTTTGATAACTCTGGTGGGGCACGAGATAAAAATCTGAAATTTTGGCCTGTGATAGTATTGTGTAGTAGCGTTATGTACAAAAAATTTCAAGAAGGAGATTTGACTACAAGCTGAGATATGGCATGGAAAATATGTGAAAACAATACTGTCAAACTATTTTAAACCTACTATGTAATTGTTCAACAAGACTGTCAACCTTGCACAATTTTTTCTACAAATAGGTCAGAAGTGTGTGTACTCATACACCAAGTCCCATATCTGGGAAATGATTTCTCTTTCCGAAAAAAATTCCGAAATTCGTCGAAAATTTCAAAAATCGCACTTTTTAGGCTTTGATATCTCTGGTGGAGCACGAGATAAAAATCTGAAATTCTGGCCTTTGATAGTATTATGTAGTAGTGTTATGTAGAAAATATTTCAAGAAGGAGATTTGACTACAAGCTGAGATACGGTGATTAAAGAAATGTTAAGAAATGCTATTACGAGTACATTAGGAGAAATGAGATTAGTCTCTTTTATTACAATATTTACCCAGAAAATATCGTTTGTTGAAAACAGATAAATAATAAGCATTTAATTTACAAAATACTATATATGCTCAACAAAGAGCTTAACAATATTTACGAGAGATGTTATGAGTTCGACCAGTTACTGTTGTCAGTCCATCATGCTGTTCTTTCTAAAAATTTTATTTGAAGCCCCCCCAAGTCTTGTCATCCCTTGTTAACTTGAATGAAATTCTCTAGGTTTAATAATTGAAGCCATGTCAACTCGATCAGTTGCAATCCATTGTCTGTAATTTACTTTTCCTGAAATGTGTTCCGAGTAAAATTGTTACAATAGCATTTCTAGTAGATTTGTTCATCTGGACAAATAGTGTATTGGCTTAGCATACATTCTGAATTGTTTAAATCACACAGAAGCATTTGAAAAAGATATTTGTAATTAACATTTAACTTTGTACCATAAATAATTAATTTAAAATTTTGGAGGTATGAACAATTACATAGTAGATTACAATAGTTTGACAGTATTGTTTTCACATATTGTCCATGTCATATCTCAGCTTGTAGTCAAATCTCCTTCTTGAAACTTTTTGTGCATAACACTACTACACAATACTATCAAAGAACAGAATTTCAGATTTTTATCTCGTGCTCCATCAGAGATATCAAAGCCTAAAAAGTGCGATTTTTGAAATTTTCGACGAATTTCGGAATTTTTTTCGCAAAGAGAAATTATTTCCTAGATCTGGGACTTGGTGTATGAGTACACGCACTTTTGACCTATTTGTAGAAAAAATTGTGCAAGGTTGACAGTCTTGTTGAACAATTACATAGTAGGTTTACAATAGTTTGGCAGTATTGTTTTTACATATTTTCCATGTCATATCTCAGCTTGTAGTCAAATCTCCTTCTTGAAATTTTTTGTACATAACGCTACTACACGATACAATCGTAGGCCAAAATTTCAGATTTTTATCTCGTGCCCCACCAGAGATATCAAAACCTCAAAATTGCGATTTTTGAAATTTTTGACGAATTTCGGAATTTTTTTCGCAAAGAGAAATTAACTCCCAGATCTGGGACTTGATGTATGAGTACACGCACTTTTGACTTATTTGTAGAAAAAATTGTGTAAGGTTGACAGTTTCCCTTGCATGAAAATTTTCCTCTTGCAAACGGATAGATTTTGGAAAAAATCGTAAACTTTGTGCTAAAATTTCACCTGTAAAAATTTATTTTTCAAAATTTTTCTTTCATTGTACATTTAGCCTATTTTATTCTGAACAAAATGCTGCAAACCCCATTTCAATTGGGAAAATAGAAGACGAGATATTTACAATTTTGTGTATCCTAGTATCTGAGAAAATCGCTGCACACGATGAAACAAAGATGGCCGCCATGCACAAACAAAAAATAGTAGAATTAAAATAACGGTCATTTTGAACTTCCATCATGTTAGGGTTGTTGTACAAAAAATTTCAGATTTTTTTAAAATAGTCGAGCGACCAGTGCTGGACCACTTGAAATGGATTGACCCAAGTTCAGTATTTTTGGCTCAGATTGTAACAAAACTGTATGGAGATTGCCAAATACTTCTCTTCAAATAAAAACTTGAAACCAATGGTAAAACATGGCGGTGGTCATGTAATGATTTGGGGATAGGGTAGATGCGCCAGTAATGGACCCCCTTAAGGAATTTCTCTAAAAAATAATTTTTTATTAATAGTTATAATTATTGTATACAATTTCTTTTCATATTATATTAATCATTCAACAATATTTAACTAATCCCATAGTTACATTTCCCAATAGAAATAAAAATTTAATTTTAAATAATAGAAATATGTCTAAATACCCAAAAGCCCAGTAATGGACCACCTATGTTCCAGTAATGGACCGCCTATGTTCCAGTAATGGGCCACCCTACGAAAAATAACAGATAATTGCTTTTAGGTGCGTTCGTAATTATGTAAATACGTAGCACCTATTGTTGTCGTTCAGTTCGTTCGTCTGTCTGTCCGTCTATCTGTCCGTTTGTCTATCTGTCTGTCCGCATATAACAACGCAAAAACTACCCAATCGAATCAGTTGAAATTTAAAATACATAATTATTACATAATTTTGTCAAGTCATTTCAAATTTCATGAAAATCGGATCAATAGATCAATTACAGGGAAAATCAAAAGTATTCCGTTACATTACGGTCAATGGGGAAAAAAGTTTGAAATGCATTTTAATCGTTTGAAATTTAAAACATATAAATATTACATAATTTTGGCGAGTCATTTCAGATCTTATGATAATCAGATGCATAGATCAATTACAGGGACTATCAAAAGTATTCCGTTAGATTACAGTCAAAGGGGAAAAAGCTGCAAAATGCATTTTAATGGTGTTACACTCATTCGAACATAATAAAATTGACATGAACCTATGACGTATATATACACGAAAATATAAATTCTGTACAATCTGAGATGCAAAGAATATTTATTATTAAATTACAGGGCCACACAAAAGTATTCCACTACATAATGCTATACGGGGAAACAATGTTTGGGACATGTTTTAATTATATTAAACTGTGCCACATTTTATGAATATGATATACGTTGCTGAGGTGTAATGAAAATTACTTCATGTATGTTTATAGGAACACAAAGAGTTCAACCACTGTACTGTATCCGAAGTATTGTCTACTATATCAGGAAGATCTGTATATTTTTAAAACTTCGTTGTCGTACGAACGAACCTCATTTGCTACGCTTCAAGTGCAATTTCCAACTGGTTTCAATTGTATTTTGCTCCAGAACTTAATGAAAGCATAATAATAAAAAAAATATTAAAACTTAAGTTAGAAATTCATGATATTAAAGGATTTATAATGAAAAAGCATAAAACAAAATATTTAAATTTAAGTTATGAATTTATTATAATCAAGGAATTATAATGTGGATATAAAACAAAATATTAATGATATTATTAACTGTTTATTATTAACTACCATTAAAGGATTTTTATTGTAAAGATATACAACAAAATATTTAAATTTAAAGGATTTACAAGATAAAGACAATGTTTTACTGAAATCAAGTTTAGATAAAATAAGGCATTAAAAAAAAGTCTCCAATGTTCATTCATATCATTATCTAAGTGATGTAATTTGCAACTGTGAAATATAAATAACAGATCTTCAATTTTATCTTCCCTTTCCGATAGTCCAAACTGCTCAATATGGAATTTTAGAATGCATTTAAAATGATACATGTTCTTGCACTATCCAACCATTTTCAGATAATCATATAGCCCACCAATTTGGTACAGATTGATTCCACAATTTCCCTTCAGAGATGCTTATATTGTTATATTATTACCAATGGAACAATCTCATTATTTGCCGAAAAACATCCCATAACAGTGATTTGTTCTTTTTCGTTATTTGGTACTACATAATACACATCTTTAATTGATTTTGGTCCCAAAATTTTCCTTGTTTTAAGAGCACAAAAGAAACCTTGTTTTAACCTTATTGAAAATTCTCTCTGTATGCTTTAGAATTCGGAAGAAAATATTAATAATACCTTCTTCCAAATATGATTTTACATTTCTTAAAACAACTTCTTTTGTAACGGCACATCTAGATTTTGTCAAATGTTCTGCTGTGTTTTAAACCAATTTTGGATGACTTTTTAAAAACAACTATTTATAAAGAATGTGCCTTTATTAAATTCTAATAGGTAAAATTTAAGTATTAAATTTGATTATTTAGCTTTTCAGTTAAATTAAAATATTTTATCTCTACTGAAATAACACTTTTTGTACTGGTCACTTGGGTGGCCCATTACTGGAAAATCGGGAAATAAGCATTCCAGTAATGGACCACCCTTCCTGAAATCTTAAAAATAAATAAAATTTTGTTAATGGCCATTGGTACATTAAATTCAATGTTTTATATTGCTAACCAAACAAAAACATTCAATTTTTACGGAAAAATAAAAAAGATATAAACTAAGTAATTAAAGTCTGCTCTTAGCATGTTCATTAAGATTTTCAGTGAAAAACAGAAAAACTGTGAAACTTTATTTTCTGCATCCTAATTGTTTTGACGAAAAGTGTAAAAAATTAATCCAGCTTATAAAGCATGCAAGGTGGAGTTCAGAAAAAAATAATAAAAGCTAAACTATTATTTATTAGATACGTGAATATTCATACTTCTACTAAGCGTAAGACCAACTCAGTGAAAAATGTCCAAGCCGGGAATCGAACCCGGAACCCTTGGAATAGCGCTCCAAGTGCTGTACCATTTAAGCTAAGAGGACAATGCCCAGCTTAGCATTTTTCACTTCATATGTTGGTTAAGCTGCAAATCGCAGCACTAGATCCGTCTTCATGAGCACACAATTCTGTGGCGTAACATGAGACACTAGAGACCCAGCATCGGTAAATCACATACATATTTTTAAGATATTAATCAATTTCTTGATTAATTTTTCGTCTTTTTTTTATAAACAAGTGCGAGGTGGCCCATTACTGGCACATCGACCCTACATGTCTTTTAACGGAGTTGGCGAAATGACCTTTATTGAAGGCAATATGAATGCTAAACAATCATATATATTAAAGCAGTAGGCTACTTCTTTAAGAGCAACTCAAATTGGTCTTTGAGCATGCGTGAAGTTGAACTTATTATCCCTTCCAGTTAGATGAAAGCCGAAGCAAGTCTGGTTAGCTCAGTTGTTTAAGGCACGGATTTATATCTCTGAGCTTTTGTAGAGGACTAGGGTTCGATCACAACGCTCGGCAAAGTACTTATTTTATTTTTTATTTTTTTTAAATAATGATACATTTTACTACGAGGGAAAGTTATGATTTTTATTCTTTTGTTATTATTACTATTATTTTGGTGCTTTATAATAAAATAAATTTAACACTCAACAATGATTTTTTATGTAACAATTTATTTTTAAAATATCTCAAGTAATTAAAACATAGTAATTATTACATATAAACAAATCCTTACAAATTGCATTCTTAAAAAAATAATAATAAATAAACAACAATAAATACAACACACGCAAATAAAAATTGTAAAAATGTCGTAAAAATCAATTTAACATCTAGCAATACTTAAAAAAAATGTATTCTAATTTTCTAAAAAATGTAAATATATAAACATTATTTTGTCGGTAGGTAGTAATAATAATAATAATAATAAAATGCGTATACTATTTGAAAAATATCGTCTGTTATAAAACCCGGTGAATTTCGGTTTTATTTCGTTTATTAATTTGGAATGAGTTTTATAGTATTTTGTTAATTTTAGCTTAAAATAATATTTATTTGAGAGTTAGACTGACCAATATAAGGTGTACTTTTTACTTTAACGAATTTTGTAGATTTATTATAAATCAATGAAACAGTTCTTTCTTAAATATTTTCTTTCGTCGAATTTCGACGGGTTCCACCTCGTATTAATATATTGCGAGATCATTTATCTAATGCTCTGAAATTAGGAATTCCTAGTTTATATTATTTCCAACAGGATAACGATCCGAAACACACTGCATATATTACGAGGTTATGGTTGCTTTATAATGTAAAAAATCAATTGAAAACGTCACCACAAACACCAGACCTCAATCCGATTGAAAATTTATGGCATATTTTAGATGTGAAAATAAGGAAAAAGAAAATTTCTAACAAATCAGAACTTAAGCAAGCTCTTAAGGAAGAATGGCTACAAATCAGCAGTGAAACATGTCACAAATTAATAGTATCAATGCCCAGACGATTACAAGCTGTAATTGAAGCAAAGGACATGCATACTAAATATTAGCACTGTTTTTAACTTACAAATAATTCCTCTAGTTTTTTTGATTGCTAGTGTGCAAATATTTTTTTGGCAGTAGAAATGCTACGTTTATGTTTTCATATTTTAAATATAATTATGAAGTCAGATATTAAATGTGTTTATATGTTTTGTAAAAGTGTTGGTAATTTTAATTCTTAGTTGATTTTAATTTATTTATACATATGCTACAATAAATTTACCTGGTATGCAAATAATATTTTGCTCACTGTATCAGTTTAAAAAGAGATTTGTGAAGCATTGTGGAAGTTATTCTGTCCATAAAAAAGTGATATATATTAGAGATCTGCGAGATAAAAAAAGTGATATATATTAGAGATCTGCCAGGCCTGCGGGCCGATTTCCATTAACAAACAGCATTCGGGCCGGGCCGAACTTGGGCCTTACTTCTGAAGACTCGGACCGGGCCGGGTTCGGGCCTAAATTTTTTTCCTGGAGTATCGGGCCGGACCTAACATATTTTTCCCGTACGAAGCCGAGACTTATTTCATTCTTCCTAATCTTCACGGACAAATATAATCGGTTCCGGTTGAATCATCCCGTATGAAAATCCTTTTCCCGACGTGTCCAAGTTTGTTCATAAGGCATTAAAATTAGGTTTGGTCCAAAAATTTTTGCAAAAAAGGCATATACTTTTAAGTCGTCATTATTCTACAATTAAACATTAGAATTTATTAAGAATCTTAGATTACTAGGCGCTTTAAAATAGAATTAAACACATAAAAAAAACCATGATTATGATGGAGTTTTCTTTCAAACTGAAAACTGCAAATTTTCTTTAAGCTGTTCATCCATGCACAATAAATACAACAATACGCGGGAAAAAATATATTAAACATTTACATCTGCTAACAAGGGGACGTATTTTATATTTCCAATGCTATTCCGTCTTAGAAGATTATTTTTTTTACTATATACCATTTTTTATTTTTTTGTGTCTCCATTAAATTGAATATGGATTAATAGTACTAATGATAACAAACATTTAGGTACAACAAACAAAAGGTTCCTTAAAAGCGTAAATATTGCAGCCTACGGCACTTCTGCATTAATAGAGATTATAAGCATGAAAAAAAAAAAAAAAAAAAGACTAAGATAAGTTTTTTTGTCTGAACTCTTCCGTAAGAGTAAAGATCAATGTTCTATAGAAATTCACGCGAGTCGGGCCGGGTCCGGGACGAATTTTTAACTTTTTTCTGGGCCGGGCCGAGCTCGGGCCGAAATTTTTTCTTTCGGGCCTTTAAATTTCGGCCCGTGCAGACCTCTAATATATATGTATGTATACACACATACATAGAGAAAGAGGGGGGGGGGGAGTTTTTTACTGAGCATGATTTTGAGTTCTAGATGTCATGATCAATTTAGATCTGCAAAAATGTTTCAGAAATTCTAACATAGAGGAGAATGTAATAGGTAGTATTTCATACAAAATCTTCCTAAAAAGGTATTGCCCCTCATTCAAAAAATTTGCACCCTTTTTTTGCTTCTCTTAAAAAAAAAATACATTCCTTCTTTTTTGCATTAAAACAATTTGCTTGCATAATAAAAACTGATTCAATTTTGTCTTGATTGGTTGTTTGGTTAAATGACGTTTTATGGAACAAAGTCCTTAGTGGAACATTGGACCAACATAGAATGGGACCGAACTATAAGCTTCGGAAAAGTGGGCTGGTCCAACAGGTATATCAGCAAGCACTTTGGTCGAGGCGATATCATATTTCTGTGGTGTTGATATCAGTGGATTAGAGAAGGCTCATTTAGAGGTGCAATGGCCCAGGATATTCTTGGGCAACAAATGCATGAGAGGATCGAGCAATCAGAAGAGCAGCCATATCTACAGCAAGATTATAAGGTCTGCACTGGCCGTAATTTTCAGGCTAGGGCCGGTACGGCCCGTTATAAAACTCAAGAGAAGAGTTTGGCCGGAACCCAGCCCGGTCCCTTTATATTTTTGCATTTCTAGGCTCGGCATGTACAGAAATCGGTGAAAACCAGCCCACCCGGTCCGACATAATTTCTACTATTTCTAAAAGATTCAGATTTTTATCATATAATTAAGATTTCTTTAAAGAATACTGCATACATATATTTATGGGATGATTTTATAGGATATTTTACAGGAAATACACAATAGCAACATTAATGATTACTTAGATTGAGAGACTTTCAACATTCAAATAAAGTTTCATTAAAAAATTAATATGTTTCAGAATAAAAGAAAAAAAAAAGAAAGTTAAAAACATCGTAACTTTTAAAGCTGTATAATAAAAGTAGATTTATTAAAATATTCTTACATCATTTTATTAAAAATTCCAAATACAAATTCATTCTCAAATCCAAAAAACTACTTTCCGATACATTTCTGAATTCATTTCTTTTTCAAAAACGCATAAGATTAGCAGGTATTTTTATTCAGAGACTATGTAATCGAATGGCTTTATCAATTTTTTGATACAAGCAATTTAAGAAAATACTGTCAAAATTAGCGTTTTGAATAGAATTTCCGGAAGCGACAGCATGGGAAAGGAGAAAAATCTGCAACCATTTGACAAGAATCTCTTATATCTCAAGAAGATTATACAAGTATCTTATTTACCAAAAACGAGAAACGCTATTCGATTCCAAATCTCTTCAATAGTCAGTCTTGTCAATTTTATACTTTTACAGTTAAAAATTAGTCAGAAAATATGTCAAACATTCGTGTTATTGAGAAGTGAATTTAAGAACCACCAAGAAGTATATATCCAAAGATTGCGTTAACATAAGTCCTTATAGCTATTAATAATTTTACAAATTATGTTGTCTGCCCTACACATCTTGAGAACAAGTCTAGTTCCGGCCCGGCTCGTCTATAGGTAGAAAAACAATCTCAGCCCTGCATAAGTCTGCTAAATATATTAAGCTCAGGTTAGACACAATGTAACTGTCCGATGGCGATCTCTACACTGTACAAGTTACATTTCTGTATTGATGTTGTCAAACTAATATCAGTTAGTGACGCACATTTATACTTATTCTCGTTAAGACATGCTACAGGTTCAGCAAGTAAAAAACTGAACTTTTAGGGCCTCACAGACTTTTGGCGAAATCTTCTTTTTTCTGCAATTTCTTAACAAAATTAGCGTTTTGACACGACCAATTTACGAAAATCGCACTTTTATCCCACAGCTTTTTTAATGAAATTTGCATTTCTTCAAGATCCTTTTATCGAAATTCGGGGGGGTTTTCACCCTTTTTCGTAAAATTTTTCACCCTTTTCCGTAATTTCCGCGATCTTTCGACAAAATTTGCCTATTTTTCGCGATCTTTCGTCAAAATTTGCGTGTTTTCCACGATCTTTCGTCGAAATTTGCATGTTTTCCACGATTTTTCGTGTTTTCCGCGATCTTTTGTCAAAATTTGCGTGTTTTCCGCGATGTTTCGCCGAAATTTGCATGTTTTCCGCGATCTTTCGTCAAAATGTGCATGTTTTCAGCGATATTTGTCAACACATGCATATTTTCTGCGATCTTTAGGTGACATATGCGCATTTTCCGCAACTTTCATCAAAATTTCCGTATTTTCCGTGATCTTTCGTCAAAATTCGAGCATTTTCCGCGATCTTTCGATAATATACGAGTATTTATCACGATTATTTGACAAAATTAGAGTGTTTTTCCGCAACCTGTTCACGAAAATCGCGTCTTGTTCGTGATCATTTAACAAAAATAGTGTTTTTTTCCCGCGATCCTCTGAAGAAAATAGTATTTTTTCCGCGATTGTTTGATGATTTAATAGTTTTTTTTGCGATCCTTTGGAGAAATTTGCGTTTTTTCCTGCAATCCTTTGAAGAAATTTGCTTAATTTAGCGCGGTTTGTACTCGCGTTTTTGTTGTATTTCATCGTTACCCCCCCCCCCCCACATATAAATGTCAAAAAATTTTAATGCATATTTGCATCGATCCCAGGGATAATAAAATTCGTCGCCGAAAAAGCGGAATTCCGCGTTTCCGCGAAAAAGTAGCATGTTTGCGGGTTAAGAAAAAGGAAAAAGATGGAATCCCATGTTATCATATGAAAAAATACGCATCCTTCTTGTTTGTTCAAATTTTAATATTTCGACTATATTTTTTTTTCAGCATGTAGATAGGAAGATTCGTTATCACTCTATAAGACCCAAATTTTTATCTCTTTTTCAAGTCCAAAGATACAAACTAATAAAGAATGCTTTTTATACTTTTTCTAAATTTTAACACAAAGAGAAATTTTTAAATATTCATAACTATCTTCAAAATATTTTAAGCTTAGAAACGGATAAAGAACCTTCCTACCTACGTACTGAAACAAATTATAGTTGGAATTTTCAAATTTGAATGAATTAAAAGGATAACTATTTTCCTCGTGGAATAACATAGGATTCTATCTCATTTCTTCCTCCCCAGATAAGTCCTCTTAAAGCCATATTCATTAAAAATAGATCATATTTTATCGTTTCTGGTTAATATAGAGTAAAAGATAATTTTTTTAAATAGGTTTGTACCTTTAGAAAATTCAAAACCAGCCAGGCCATGGCCAACGTCATAAGAGGCCTAGGAAACTCTTGGTTGTCAGGACGGAATTATAGATATCATATCACATAATTTAACGCGAACCCAATCGGCAGAGACAGCTCTTGCTTGAAACACCCCTTTTAGGACAACTTTCACACGAGATTGGGTCGACAGGGATAACATGATCTGACATAATGAACTCCATCCTGAAGCCCCACCCAAAACAAGGAAAAGCTTCTGTGGCCTCTAATGGAGTTGGCCGTGGCCAGGCCGGGTATGGGCTTCAGACCCGTGCAGACCTCTATCAAGAATGTCACTATCATCTATTCAACACCATTTGCTAGTTGATACGGATACAGCAGTATCAAGGTACACTATTCTTAGATGATTGGCTCACTTTGTACTCAGCTTTCGACATCTATTTAGGCAGTAGCTTCTAATCCTACAACACCGGCAGAAATTTCTGGATTGGTGTCGATATCGAAGAAGTTAGGCTGTGTTTGATTGGAGAAATGGCATATTCAGCGACGAATATTGTTTTTCTCTCCGCGCTGGTAACTACAACATGTGCATGTAGGCGGAGAGATCAGAGGTCACATACTGCAATTGTTACTGAGTGGCAGACTGCCCTAACACTTTATGTGATATTCTGGGGGAGTGATCTGCTAGTACAGCTGATCATCTTTACTCGTGCTGCAGAGTACTCTAATGGTTCGTAGGCAAATAGACGATTTTGCAGACAGTGGTATGGTCTATACTAGAGATGCACAACCTGTGGCCCGCGATGTGTTAACGTGTAGCCCCCGAACTTCGTCAATTTACAACTAGAATATATATATATATATATATATATATATATATATATATATATATATATATATATATATTGTACATAGATTTGCAGATAAAAATCTTAAATTTTCGTCAATTTACGCGGGGAAATATAAAATTTCTGCAGTCACTTAAGATTTCAAATTTCGGTGATCGGGCACAGAATAATGGCGACTTTCACTGATCAAGTGCAGAAAAATAGTGAATATCGATTGGGCTTAGTAAATTAGTATCAATTGGCCTAGTAAAAATCGTGAATTTCGGCAATCTGCTTTGTAAAAATAGCGAATTTTGTTGACCTGCTTCATAAAAATCACAAATTTCGTCGATGGGCTTTGTAAAAAGCACGTATTTTGTTGATCGGGTGCGGAAAATTCGCGAATATTTTCGATCGGCTTCATAAAAATCTGCAAATTTTGTTGATTGGCTTTGTAAAAGTCATGAATTTCGTCGATAGACTTCATGAAAATTGAGAATCTTGTCGATCGGCATTGTAAAAATCACGAATTCTGTTGATAAGGTACGAAAAAATCGCAAGTTTTGTCGATCAGGCGCCGAAAAATCGTAAATTTTGTCGATCAGGTTCGGAATAATGACAAATTCCGTTCATTGGGTATGAAAAAAATCACGAACTTTGCCTATGAGATACGAAAAAAATAAGAAATTTCGCCAATCGGGCACTGAAAGATTGTATGTTTTGTCGATCAGGCATGAAAAAAAACGTGAATTTCGTATGTCAGACGCGAAAAATAGCACATTGTATTAAACAGTCAAGAAAAAATCGTCAGTTTTGTTTATGATGCTCGTAAAATTTTTTAATTAAATTCTACGCCTGCGGAAAAATTGCGTGTTTTCTCGGTTTATTGCGTGAAAAAACGCGAATTTTCGGACAAGAAAAATCGCGAATTTTGTGAATTGGCTTAGTAAAATTCGTGATTTTCGGCAATCTGCTTTGTAAAAATCGCGAAATTTGTTGATCTGTTTCATAAAAATCAGAAATTTCGTAGATGGGCTTTGTGAAAATCACGAATTTTGTTGATCAAGCGCAGAAAGTTCGTGAATATTTTTGATCGGCTTCATAAAAATCTGCAAATTTTGTTGATCAGCTTTGTAAAAATCAAATTCTGTTGATGAGGTGAAAAAAAAAATCGCAAAATTTCTCGATCAGGCGCCGAAAAATCGTAAATGTTGTCGATCAGGCTCAGAAAAATCTCAAATTTCATCGATCGGGTTTAAAAAAAATTCTAATTTCGTGATCAGGCGCGGATAAATAGTGAATTTTTTTGACCAGCTTCATAAAATTTGCGAATTTTGTCGATCAGAGTAAAAAAATCGCAAATTTCGGCAACCATACGAAGAAAAATCACGAATTTCATTGATCTGCTTTGATAAAATCGCAAATTTCGTCAATCGACTTCGTAAAATCCACGAATTTTGTTGATCATGTCAGAAAAATTCGCAAATTTGGTCTATCTGCATTGTAAAAAACCCGAATTTCGTCGATCGGCTTTGTAAAAACCTCGAATTTTGTTGATAGACTTCATAAAAATAACGAATTTCGTTGATCAGGCACAGTATGATGGTTAATTATCTTTATCGACTTTGTAAAAATTGCGAATTTTATCGATCGGTTTCGTAAAATGAGCAAATTTGCTAATTCATGCATGGAAAATTGCAAATTTCGTTAATTGGGCGCAGAAAAATCGAGAATATTGTTGTTCGGCTTCTTTTCTCTCCTTTGTTCATAAAGTTAACATTTCTTTTTAGCACCATCCACTTATATTTGTTTTTAACACTTTAAATAAAACAAAATTTACGCCCCTGAATAACATCAAGGAATTTTATTACATCTTCAAAATAATCCTTGCAATATCTGTTATACATACAAACGTAAAAAAATCTGATATATCTTTACTAACTGAACTGGATATTATGACTGGGTAAGCGAACTTAAAGGGGTAACCTCCCCCCCCCCCTACTCCTCTCTGAAATCATATTTTTTATTGGATTACAAGCCACAGATCATCTCCTCAAAAACGAATTTTCTCCAAGTTATAGATGTGGCCCTCGACATACCGAATATATTTATAAGTGGCCATTCTCTTGAAAAGGTTGTGCACCCCTAGTCTATACAATTAAATCACCTAGGTGCCATTTATGAGCAAGATAATGCTTGCCACATACTCAACAATACTTGCAATAATGTCTACAAGAGTAAAATAACCTTGCATGGCCTGTCAGGTCACCAGATCTTACTTCAATAGATAATGTTTGGGACATTAGAAAGGCCATTTCAGCTGTCTTGGAATACCACCAAACTAGTTTATCAGTTGCTATATTTATAGTTATGTTTAAGCAAATTAATGATGAAATTATACAAAGTATTCTTACAGCTATTTTTTAGTCCAAACATTACTTTGAATAAAAAATATTTAGTGATCACTAATTTTCTTTTTAATGTTAAAAAGGCAATAAAGTTTATCTATATTTGAAAAAAAAAACAGCCTTGAAATCGGAGTTTTAACAAATTTTGAAGGCATTCAAATATTTTAATCAGCAGTCAGCATTTTACAGCCTAAATTAATACTTCTGTTGATTATCAGTACACTTTTTTGCATTGTTTTATCTTATGCATTACATATAACTAAATAAATAGTAAAAAATTACCAATAGATGGGTAGATTTTTGCATCTGGAGTAGACGGTGAGACAGACATAATGAAGGCTGTAACAAAAAAAAAGAAGTATATATGAAATAAAACAATGAAAATTAAAAAAAAGAAAAACAATCAACTAATATAACTATACCTACAGCAAATAGGGCAATACACCATAATAATCACATAATTTACAAAAAAAAAAAACCTTTTCATAAATCACTAACAGCCTTCGTCCACTACACTGGTCGGTCTCTTTAAAAGAATCTTATATCAAACAAAATGCATCTAGTAAAGGTTAAAAACTTAATATCTAATCAAATAGCCATAATCGTTGTCTTATTTGTATAATCTCATATTATCCAGTTCAAAGTACATATTGACAGCAAAATTAGCAAATTAGCTTTAAAATTACTATGTTTAACTATTCTTTAGTAGATTTGCTTTCTCGAATTTCGCACTTCTACCTATAACTGCTTCATAGATGTATCAAAATTTCCTAAAAGTACGACTATCCCATTAAACTCTCTTAGGTGGGAATTTCTAAAATAGATAAAATACATGTCGATTTTAGTAAATACATGGAAACGAAAAACAGAGGGAATTAAAATACAACACACAAAAGGGAGGCTATAAAGAAACCATTGGTTGCAAAAAGTAGAAAAGGCGCGAGTAAGTGTAAAAAGATAAAGGAGTTTAAGTATAAAAATTAGAATTTTTTGGCTATTAGTACCAAAATAGCCAAAGAAATAAGAATTAAAAGCTCCCCTTAAAACAAAAACAGGAACTAAAAGGATGAAGGGGATCAATATTTTTTTAGATATTTTCAGACATTTTGCTTAAATACATTAAACATACCCACTAGAAGGAGCAAGGGATGTGCATAATATGAATAAGTGGTCACAGCAGGGATGGCAAGTTTTTGCCAGGGTGGTTAAAACCAGCGGTTATAACCGGTTGAAACCGGCATGGCAGAAACTCTGCCAGTAAGTGGCAAAAACTGGCAGAAACCAAGAAATATTGCTAATAAAATCTTTCACCTTCAATGATTCATATTTCCCACATATATTTAATATAAAAAGAATTTAGTTAAAAAATTAAAATAAAGATCATGAATGTTATTCAAAGTAACAGAAACCTTCAAAATGATCATATAAATATACTTTGTTTATTTAATAATTTTCTGCCACTTGAAAAACAGAAATTTTTATAATGGTAATCTGATGATGTAAAAGTTTCACTGTTGATATTATTGTTTACGGTTGAATTTCTATTTTAAAAGTAAAAAAAAAAAAAAAAAAAAAAACTCTATAATATTTTAACAACACTTTTCAGAGTATTTTTAAATAAATAATCTATTGCTACATAAAAAGAGTAATGGTTCTTTTGAAAATATATAAGTAAATAATAGTAGCTCAAAAATAAAAGAAAAAATAATGAATTATATTCTACAATTATTTTATAATATTAAAAAGAAAAAAAATATTTTTGTGGAAAAAGTAATAATATACTGAGAACATTCCATAATATAGGATTAATTTTACTCAACCTTTCTTAACTTAGACTGCTTTTTAATTTGTTCTGAATGAAAGAAAAGTTTGAAAATATTCTTTCACAATAATATTCACAATATTTTATTTGTTATTTTTCCTGAATAATAAAATGTATATAAGCAACTTAATATTACTTAAAAAGTCTCATAAAAAAGTCTTAAAAACTGGCATAAAATGAGTTTATGCCAGTTTATGCTGGTAAAAACCGGTTATAACCACTTTCTGCCGGCAAAAATCCAGCCCTGTGTCACAGAGCTAAATAACAACATATCACATGAAGGGTGTCGGCTAATTTAGAAAAATGCCACCTTGGGGGCAAAGTGAAGGGAGGGATTCAGGAGGTTTATAAAATAAAATATTAGTCAGAGAGCTTTACAATGATATGTCACATGATTAGTGTCAACAAAAATTGAAAAAATGCACCTCAGAGTTCCAACTACCGTGCTCCCCCCCACATCCCCCAGAAAACACCCTGCTCTCTCTTTCTTTTTCTCTTTAAAATTTTCATAAATTATAAATAATATTTATCAGAGGGCTCCACAAAAAAATCCGATATAAAATGATAAAAAGACTGCAATTTAAAATTTGTCTCCACTTAGGGTCCAAATTGGGAAGGAAGAATGAAAGGTCCATAATCTGAAAGAGTTGTCAAAGTGCTTTAAAATGGTATATCACATGATGGGTCCAAAAAAATATTCGACCATCACTTTAGCCTCCCTCAGAGTGGAAATTTTAAAATCAATGAAAAAAGTTTAATTATTTTTATAATAGATTTATTTTTTGCAATTTTTTTTCACGTTCCTACTTTAAACAGACGCTGAGATGTGCCAAACTTGTCAGCCCCCTTTTACCATATGGGGGTGAATTTGTAAAATTGTTGAAATATGTGTTTATTTTTTAGAACATTTATAATCTGGAATTTCACATTCCTACTTATAACAATTGCTGAGATATAGCAAAATGTTCAAAATTTTTTGACCCCCCCCCATTTAACCCCCTTATGGGGAGGAATTTTCAAAAGTTCCATCTTAGTGCACGCTTACATCATAAAAAGTATATTTTCCCCAATTTTCATGCTTCTTGGTTCAGGAGTTTGGGCTGTATGTTGATTATCAGTCAGTCAAGACAAACTATTTTATATGAAGAGCACAGAAGCCAAAGGATATAAATGACAAATTTGAAAAAATGAGCTAAGTGCACAGGCTACTTGGAAATAAGTCTATTTTTAGGTAAAGGATTATAAATTATTTTTTAATTATGTACTGCGTTTTAGGGGTCAGTTACTTAACCTCTTTCCCAAAACTGTGAAACGCGTGGAGGCCAAGGGGTTATAAGTACATTTGTATCCATTGACATCCACAAAGCTGAACCACGACCAACGACATACAAGGTCAGTTCATGACTCTTAAAATGCCCCAGTAAATTGTTTAAGCTAAATTAAAAGATTTACATAGTAATCATTTAATAAATTTTTGAAGGATTTTAGAAGAATTGAAGGAGTTAGAAGGATAAATTGAATTTGAATTTACAGGGATTTTGTGCAATATTTATAACCCTACACAAATCTTTTAAATTGTCTTCTTAGTATTTTGTAAAATTATAAAATGTACAAATGTGATGTTCTTACAATATAAATATAGAAATATTTCTGAATTGAAAAATCCCCATCCCCTTCCCTCAGTGCCAAACAGCTAAAAAGATACAAAGGCAAAAGAAATCATCCTTTTAAAAAATATTTTTGTTTTGTGTAACCAATAATACTTTTGGAACAAAATAAAGTAATGTATCTGTAACTCATTCTAAACAGTATTACAACTAATTGATGTATTAAAAGAATTTTATAATAAGTAATTTTAATGGTACCTATAAGTACCATCAGTAGATAAAGGGATAAAGACAGCCACGGATTTATACATTTTAAGATATAATAATGATTTGACTGTTTTTGGAAAGATTTCTGTCTGTGTGTTAAAACCTTATGAATGCTACTATAATGGAAGAACTAGTAATTCATAAAATGCAAAGAAGCTTTATATTTAGTTAGACCCAGTTTAATGATTAGTCACTGATACTTATTAGATTTTGCTGTTGCTGTATTTTCCTGTGTATAATCCTGTGTGTAACTTACGCATTTTCTTTTAGACACGATTCTTTAACTTATATGTATTCCACGCTACAAATAAAAGAAGATTCAGCTAAAAAATGATTAGATCGCAAATTTTGATCGAGATAATTTAGAAACTGTATTATTCATAGAAGCATATTGCTAAAAAACTAAACAAATGTTCTTTGGAGGCCACTCCCACTAAAGCATACACATCATATGTGAACCAATCACAAGCAGCTCCTTGAGCAGTCGCCCAAACAGACAAACATTTTATATTTTACATTTTATAATTGCCGGTAGAAATGGGAAATCAGTTCTGCTTGAAAAGAATTTCATCAGATTATCCGCACTTGAAACATTCAAGGTTTTTTAACAGATAATCTGCAGATTATACGCAGAATATACGGTAATCCAGAAAAAAAGTAATTCATGCCAGGAAGGAAGAAGTCAAGGTAAAATTAAATTCTTAAAGTGTGTGATATTTTGTAACATTTGATATTCAATATTAACGTGAATTACTGAAATAAGCATGAAATTTAAGAATCTGTAATTTGACTTAAATGCAGAGATAAAACTCTTACATCTTTATATCAATACTCACTGGAGCTTTGATTTAATGTTTTGTTTCAAAATTTTGATGTATAAGAAACTTTGCAATCCAGCAGTGCATCATATATACACTATATTGCCATTGATTATTGGACACTTGCAATTTTAGACATTTTACTAAATATCTAGAAAAATACATGAGGAACCATCTCGAAATTCTTAGTGTATAAATATAATAGTATACGCCATACATCGCCGTGAAGATTTTTTACCGAAACTCCATAGGGGACCGTCAACAAATTAAAAAAGAATGAATATCTTTTGAATAACCCTGTCAAAACTAATGTAGCAAAAGTGCTCAAACTCTAGATTATGATTGAATGCCTTATTGTAATACACTGTGTTCATTTTTATGCAAATAGCATGCATACTCGCAGAGTAATTAAGGTTTTTATAAAAATGGTCCCAAATTTTTCCCTTATAATTTTCAGAATTCTTAATATAAATTAATATTTTTTTCAGAAAATAGGACAAACAACATTGCACACAGTACCCAGTAATCAGAATTAAAAAATAATAAAAATTGTATGAAAAATGAGTAGGTTTACTAAATTCAAAAGATATTCATTCTTTTTTAATTTGTTGACGGTCCCCTATGGAGTTTCGGTAAAAAATCTTCACGGCGATGTATGGCTTATACTATTATATTTATACACTAAGAGTTTCGAGATGATTCCTCATGTATTTTTCTAGATATTTAGTAAAATGTCTAAAATCGCAAGTGTCCAATAATCAATGGCAATATAGTGTATACGAGAAAATGGGATACAGTGGGACCACACCTTATTATTTTATTCATTTTTAATTTTTTTCTTTTTGGCTAATTGATTACAGCACTGAAATTATTACTTATATCATTCTGTATGTATTTTAAATATATAATTCTCAATAATATGACTGAACTCATGGTTTTTCATGAAGGAAGTACAAATTTATTTCTGAAAAATATATAAAGATTTCACTGGTAATCACAATCCTTTTATCAAATATATTTATGTATTAATCAAGCTTTTTTGGTTATTAAAAATGGCTAAACTTGAAATGGAACTTCCTTATTTTATGACTTTGATGTGAATTAATAGAACAATTTTGAGGAAATTTCATTGAATAATTCAAGGAAAATGTATTTCATCTTTATCATGCATGTTTAATTATCCATTATTTATTTGAAATTTACATTTAATGATTTAATCATTTTTTAAATTGTCTGACTTTTTATCAATTTAGTTTATTACTTAATTATTTTAATATTTTAGTATATTACAACCATTCATTATAATTTTGATTATATTATTACATTCAAATAACTGTTTTAAAAATGTAAAAACAATGACCAGAAATCTGCAAAATTCTATAGTCTGTATAACCTCTGGTCTCAAGTTGATCAGATTTGAGGGATTGTACTATACTGTGGTATAGTATGTAAAAGAAATTTCTCGGGCAGGGATGCAAAAATTTAGGCACCAGTAGGCAGTTTATTTATTTATTTGAATAACATACATCTGACTTGTGTGCTCGACATCAAAGCCTGCTTATAAGTCATCGTCAATATACAAGGACGAGTAGCACAAGGAAATTTACAACACATGAGAAATACAACCAAGAGCTCCACACAAAGTGTGTGTGCAATGGAGCCAGCGGGAATCGAACCCACAACCTCCAGGTTAGCATTGCGGCGTCTTAACCACTCGGCCCACCAGCAGGCAGTCTCTCACCACTAAATTAATTTTGTTATTTTTTATCAATATTTCGTGTAAAATTCTTAAAAAAATGCTATTAAATTTTAAGCAAAGAAAATTTTTTAATTTTAGAAGTGAAAGAGTGGCAAGTGGTACCTAGACTTTTGATTAGATTAATTTTCATACAATCTTTCTTTAACTGAAGAACTTTTTGACATATTCTGTAAAAGCTATAATTAAAAACTTGGATGAATAAAACATCTGTTCCTACAATAATGTGAACATGATCTTGAAAATTATAATTTAACTTGAGTTGGAATAAAAAACCACAATAATTATTAAAGTTTATTTTAATCCAAGACCAAATAATGGAGCCTTGCTAGTATTATTATCAAATGGAACTCATGTAAGAAAACTTAATTATAAATATTTCTCAAAAATATGAAGATGGGGGCAAAATATTATTTGGAAGGAGATGAGACCCCTAGAATATCTTTCTTCAGCCCTGCTTTTAATTGAGGACAATATCAATACAAATAAGATAAACAGAGTCTGATTACAATAAAACTATGTTTACTGTATCTCAATTAGAAACTTTTGAACCATTTCTACTAAAATTTTTCTACATTTAAAAAAGCTTTGAATAGGTGTTTATCAGAGCTTGCCTAAAATTACTAGTCATAATCAGTCAGCATGAACATAAATAAAAATAGCCCAACTTTCTTAAACTCATACATTTTCTTGCTTAACAATGCAGTTTGTATAAAGTTTGGTACCGTCGGGTGGGGTTGCTTTGTTCTTTGCGGGGTGGGGTTACTTTGGTCCATCAAATTAAAAAAAAGTTTATTCTTTGTATTGCACAAATAAAATAATACATGATAATTTGGGGTTTTTAGGCTTGAAAAGTATTTTACACCCTACTGAAGGATATTTGGCTAGTTTAGAATAATTTTAATTTCTGTTAGTGGTAACACTGGATGTATTTATAAACAATTGTTTTTGTGAGTAGATTTTAACAATCCAAACATTCTATATAGTGAAACAATCTGTATAAGAGCTACAAATAAGGATCAAAATATTACCGTTAAGAACCTATAACCCATGTGTAATCATACTTTTTTTGTAACTTTTTATTTTACAAGAAATGTATACATTTTCATAAAGCTAACATGAAAACTAATTTTTGCCAGGCCTGTTTTGGTCCTAAGTAGCTTCAGTTACTTAAGACCATTCAGTTAAGAACTACTAAACCATTTTAAAAAAATCTTTTACGCAATTTTTTTTTTCAAATATTACTGTATCAAAATGCTATATTAACTGATTTTGTTACAATTGCTGAGGATAACATGATAAAAACTGTTTCTCATATCTAATATTTACAATTAGTTTATTGTGTTTAAATGTTAAAAAGAAAAACATTTGTTTATCGAGTTTGCAGTGTTCATTCATTAGCAGATCTTATAGGAAGGAGGTTTCAATAATCCAACATATGAAATGTATTAAATTTATATGAAACTAGGTGAATGGATCAAAGAAGCCCCTAACAGAGGTAACTTTGTTCATTAACTTTAAAAACAGTTAAAAACTGTTCCTTTAAAAGCATACAATTTGCTTCATTGTTTCATGTTAATTGTTTACAACTTAATTTCTATGTTGAAAAATCATATATAATAATTTTTTTAATAATAGTTAGTGAAACAAGGAAAAAGTTGCCCTAAGCAGCCCCGGTTGACGGTAATTAATATATAAAAGATATTATATTACGAATAAAAGTAACGATTTTGATACTTTTTCTTTGGCTAGTTGTTTCTAACTGAACTCTTATGAACCTAGATATAAAATCTTATGCTGTATTAATAATCTGGTTCTTCATTTAATCTTATTCCATTCCACTTTTTATTTCTTTCGTTATATAATACTATTATAAAAATTTTAATGTAATACCAAAATAATTCATATGAAATTAGAAAATTTCGAAGGCAAATTTCAACAAAACAAATTTAACACCTATTACTAAACGGACTATCAATACTTCAATTTATAAACACCAAAGATAAAAAGATTATTTTAAGAAATACTAATCAAAATCTCAAAGAATATACACAGTTAAAAAATAAATTGCTTTTAAATTATATCAGTTATATATATATGTGTGCGTTATTTTTCTTACCAGAGGGTGTGAGATTTCTCCTGATTCTAATTTTACAGAAATATTTTAAATATAACTATTTAACTTTTAGTATTTGACAGCTGAAACTTTCTACAACGCTACGTTGGGACTTCGAAAATAAGGAAACTGTCAGCGGTTCAGTTTCTGAATCATAATAAATACAAAAACCATGTAGACTGTTTGGCAATTATAAGCTTTCTATAATTCTACGACAGATCATTTCCCCAGATGACATGCGCGAGAAAAGTATATTCCGACAGAAATCAGTTTAAAGTTTCCTCACCAGGTAACACATTCAAACCAAAATCTAGCAAATTGCGAGCCCAAAATCCTGAGGCAATGAAATTGACCATTCACAAGCCTGTCTTTTTGCAAATTTCGAAAAATTTGCAAAAATGCAGCCTTCTGATTAGTCAATTTCGTTTTGCTAACAGCGAAATTCTATCGTTGCATATGAATCTAATGTTGGCACATGAGCTCAATACGCCCAATGTTTACAGATCGTCATTTTCTACTTTGTTTATGTTCGTTTTTCAAACCACCTTTGCAGTTGTAGATAGTTTTACCGGTGCTATAAATTTGAATTTTTCATGATTTCAAGGATGTTTTCTTCTGGAAGTGTGGGTAACAGTACTATTTTATATATGTTTTAAGTATTTCTGACATTTTAAGCTAGATTATAAAATATTAAACATTTTGTATGTTCAATTGTTTAAATATTTGTTCTCATCTGCAATGTAATTTTACGTGAATGGTTTTATAACAGTCTTTTTTACGATACATAATTTTTATTGCCAAATCTTATGTTATTTCAAACATTTTTTGTAGCAGTTATATCTTTATATGTGAATTAAACTTTGTTTCTGAATTTAGCAAATTTTTGGGTATTCGACCCTGTACTTGGTTTACCGTCGTCTTAATCTTCGTGTTCATAAAAGTATGTGTACAAAATTTTTTTTATCAATAATTAAAGCATCGTCAAAATTTGTATTTTGCAGTTAGATTCTGATAATTTAGTCTGAAAATTGTCTGAGTCTCTTACTACAGTGATCACAGGGAGAAAGAATTTTCTCATAGTCTTTTTCATTATACATAAACAGTAGATACTCTGTGTGTTACTTAGGGGGGAAACTAAATCCAATTTTTTCAGAAACTAGACAAATTATAAATATCAATGCAACTGTTATTATAGGCTGATAAGTTCATCAGTTTAATAAATCAACAAAAGGACCTCCCCCTCCTGCCCCCAAAACTTTCTGAACACCAAACTAAGAAATGCTTTGATTAATCTGAAATCAGAATAAAAGTTATCAAGACAAAAATTGTTTTCCTTTTGTATGGGTACATTTTTCCCTAAATAGTACATTCACTTTTTTTGTAAAAGTTTCAAACTAAAGTTAGTTTTAAATCTGGATGACTGTGCAATGTTTACAGAATTGTTAGTTGCATGTTAGTGAGAATTCAAGACACTTTCCCTTTAGAAGCATTCTACCTTTGCTCATTGAAAGCATTCTACCTTTAGCAATATATATGGGGCCGTCCATTAATCATGTGATGTTTTTTTTTGGCATTTTTAACCCCCCCCCCCCCTCCCCCTTGGTGATACATGGTGAGGTTCAAGACTATCCCCCCCCCCCAACCCTACATCACGTGTATTTTTTAGTACCTACAAAGAATCTTAATTTTTTTAGAATATTTATTATAAAATACAGATTCAAGTATCATCAAATTTCATTATAGAAAATAAAAAAAACTACAATAATAACCTTAAGAGGTAAACAGAAAGGTTGCAAGTTGTTTTGGACTGACATAAAAATAATGAAAGAAATGCAAAAAACTCTTTTGTAGTAATACATAAACATAATTTAATTTACAATGTCCTCAGACCACGGATTAGCAAGACTTTCTTCAACACCAATAACTGGATAAGCATCTTGCAAGTTAGTTGTAGGCACAGTGCTTTGTTGAAGATTAACATCGGTTTCATCAAGCCACTCGGTGTCATCATTTTCGTGCACTATGCAGAGAATCTCTCTCGCGGGAACTTCACTTCGTTCGTTGCCTGGCAACGGTGAATCAAGGTCACACTACAAGCCGCTTTCGACTTTGTACACATTTGACGAAAAAATAAATATACGAAACTCCGTTTTTCGATTCAGTATTGCGGGTTTGCCGAAAAAAAAAATACTCGTGATATATTACCCCACCCCCCTTGTGATATTTCGTGATTTTTTATGGACTCCTCCCCCCCCCTCTCGAGCCTTGCATGATTAATGGATGGCCCCTATCCTAAATATATTATTTTCCAAATTAAATCAATCTCCTATTTTTTTTCCCTTCACAATTATGATAAACTCTTTGCCTTTTTTGGAAATTTTATCTCTATAATTTCCTTTTCAGGATGTGAATCTGCCTGAATAAATGCTTTAATGTCAAAATGTGCTTTTAAAAAAGGTTAATAAGAACTTAAACTATATGTTATATATATAAACCTACTGTTTTCCCTCCTTAAAAAAGAAAAAGATCATACTACTTCTATAGTAAAAGAATCTTTAATACTATTTAACTTAAGATGTAAATTTCTGCTGTATTTTGCTTTCCTAAAATACATTACTGTGCCAGTTTAAAAATAAATAAATAAATTTAGTACAGCTGCTAAAATTACTATTTTTTTTTTTTCTCTCTGTATAGCTTTTACCGTATTTTGTTGGTGTTGGTGTGGTAGCAGTGACAGGAATACTTATTCGATATTTATTCTTCAGAAAGCGAGCTCCTGTTCTGTTGAAAGATCCTACTGCAAAGTATGCTGTTCAGTTAACTGAAAAAGAAGTAAGACTCTTATTATTTTAACAATAATACAACCATAAAGTATCAAGATCAAATTGGAATTTTTTATTGCAGAAGAAATGAAAAAAAAAAGGGATTATCAGGAATGTCCAATCTTTTTAATATCACTATTTTTGTATAGTGAATTTAAACCTTATCTAGAAATTAAACCTTAAAGGCATGAATGGTTTTGACATACATAATGATAGGAGCAACATACTCTATGTACCATTGGCATTTAATTAGGATGAGCAAAGAGAATCCTCTACTAGTCTACTTAAATTGCATTTTCTCGTACACTATACAAAAAAAACTATTCAGAATTTTGACTTAAAATTAAACATCAAAATAAATTATTATCTGTAGATTTGCACAATATTTTTTTTTTTTTTTTTTACAGAATAAGCTTTAAAAAATTCACAGGTCTGCAATGGTTTTCCTCTTTGAAATCTGAGTAGCGTTTTCTATAGTTTCTGATGTGCTAATTACGAGAAAAATAATAAAAAAAATTCCATCACGTCAGAATTTTTTAATATTGAATATTTAAGATTTTGCTGAAAATGTCTGAGCGTCTACATTTTAAAATTTATAAAACGTCATTAAATTAGTTCAGCTTAATTTTTATTGCATTTAATTAGTGTAAGGTGACATAGTAATTACTTCAAAACAGTAATTTCTTAATTACTATATAATAAGTATAAGTAATTCACATTAACCATGTTGAAAACGGGTCATTTTGACTTAATTTAGTAATGAGCTCATTAATACATAATGATTAGGTAATATAACCTAATTGTTGTAAATATTAGTCGAAAAGGGTGTAATAAAGATAAACCAAAGGGTTATTGTATAAGTACCTGCACTGATTTAGAAAATTAACAGTTGAAGTGAGCATCTTGCAACATAACCTTTAAAATGTCATCGTGAAGCTGTTGAAATCTCCGAATTGTTTTTGTTATATTTGCGGGAAATTTATGGTGAAAAAACAACGAAACAGCTTTACAGACTTTGTAAAAAATATTTACAAAAGTTATTTTGGATACGTTTTAAGCCTGATTTAAAAAAATTAATGTCGGACGAAAAGTTTGATGAAAAACTTAATGTTATCGAGTTGCAAGCATGGCAGTCATTTAAGGAAGTGGTGAAAAACTTTTTGGGGAACAACAAAAGCTCCGACTATAAACAAATAGTGGCCAAAATGGTTAAAAATTTTGGTGTAATGGGTTGTAATATGAGCATTAAACTTCATTTCTTAAATTCGCACATAGATTACTTCCGAGAAAATCTAGGAGCCGTTAGCGAAGAACAAGGCGAAAGATTTCACCAAGATTTGAAAGAGCTAGAAGACCGGTATCAAGGAAGATGGAATACTAGCATGATGGCCGACTACTGTTGGTTGTTGAAGCGCGACGATCCAAACTGGAAATTTAAGTGAAAATCGTACAACCGAAGCTTCTAGGAAAAAAGGATCAGGTTCCACAAATAAAATTTACATGTAATTTAGATCAGTAATAAGTTATTATTATATTTTAGTTGTTTTTTATGTTAAAAGTAATGTACTATTTAAAAAATATATTTTTTATGTGAAAACTTGTGTTTTTTTTCTATTTTCTATCTGTATCTTTTTTGAAAAATCTGAAGGTGGTGGAAAAAAACTAAGTACATATTCATAATCAGCGCACCAAAATACCCTGGAATCAGCTATCAAATTCTAGAGAAGAAGTTATGACCCTCAATTTGCAGGCCTGTGTTAGTGATGGGCGATTTCGATTTTTTAAATCGATTTAATCGATACTACGGCCAACTCGATTTAATCGATACTTTAAAATTTTTAATCGATTTCTCTGAAGGTAATATAATTTTCATTTTCCTTCAAAAGTCGAAGATAAAATAGACGGATGTGCCAATTCCAAAATTTCAGTTTCTAAGATAGAAGAATTAAAGAAACCTTAGAACCCCCCCCCCCCCCCCTGCAAAATAGCATTTTTTGTTGAGTGATGTACACCAAAAATTGATCAGGATCAATTTTTATTAAGTACCAGCTGAATCTGAATTTTGATGAAAATCCATGAAAGCGCGAGATACAGCTATTGCGAAATTATAAAAAATGCAGCATATCAGCGCCACCTGTTGGGCAATTTACACCAAGAACTAAATAACACTAATCTATGTCAGAGATTTACTGAATCTGAATTTTGATGAAAATTCGTTCTTGAGATAGTGCTATTGCGTTAATCATGAATAATGCAGTATAGCAGCACCATCTCTTAAGCGATTTCCACCAAAATGTAATTAGCATAAAATAATATCAAGGACTAATTGAATCTAAATTTTTATCAAAGTCCGTGCAATTAGTTCTTGAGATAAAGCTAAAATGGAAACAGGGGCGTGCGAAAAGAGGACTGCGCCCGGTTCAAAGTTCTAATTTAGCCCCCCCCCCTTTTAACTTTTTCTTGTGATAGGCTAGAAGTGATGTTAGTAGTAAAAATTTGGCGCCCCCTAAACTTCCGTGCTCGAAACGACCGCTTTCTTTCGCCCCTCCCCCCTTTCACATGGCGCTGAGTGGAAATCGTGAAAAATTCAGTATAGCAGCGCCATCTGAGAAGCTATATACACCAAAATGCAAAAAAAACATCAATTCATGTCAAGGACTAACTGGATCTAAAATGTGATGAAAATCCGTTCATTCGTTATTCAGATATAGCTGTTGCGCAAATCGCAAAAAATGCAGCATAGCAGCGCCACCTGTTAGGCTATATGCACCAAAAATTAATTAGATTCAGTTTATATCAAGGTCAAACTAAATCTAAAGTTTTGTGGAATTCCGTGCATTTGTTCTTGAGATAGAACGGTCAGAAATTTTTGTCGTATACAGACTCACAGAGTGACAGACACACCTACAGACAGATATTTCTTAAAAACCATGAAATCGTGTTAAAGACCTTCTAAAATATATAAATCCATCAAAAACGGGAAGTCAAAATTTTTCACGAATCTAATACTCTCTTCTTTTAAAGTTACAAAAGAAAATAAAAATGTAAAATCGATTTTGCCCGTAAGATCGATCTTTAGATTCGATTTCGATCTTTAGATTCGATTTCGATCTTTAGATTCGATGTCGATCTTTAGATTCGATTTCGATCTTTAGATTCGATTTCGATCTTAGATTCGATGTCGATCTTTAGATTCGATGTCGATCTTTAGATTCGATTTCGATCTTTAGATTCGATTTCGATTTTTTTTCTTTTTTTCTAGGCTAAATTAGTGTTGAATGCAGGTATTTTTCTGCGACTCCGGAGGAAAGCATCATGTTTTACAGCTCTGTAAGAGAGGGGGAATCGCAATTTGTGCATTAAAAAGCATAAATCTCATAACTTCTGGGGGGGGGGGGGTAATCCCCTGCGGGCCACTTCATTAATTCGACACTAGGTTAAATCGTTATATTTTTGTTTAGAAGTCCAGTTATTTGAAGTATTAGTTTATATTGTTTTATTTTTCACGCTCGTCTCTTCTAATCCCCCCTTCCACGTCAGTTTTAACTTACAGGGCCGTTCGAAATATGCATACAGTTTAAAAAATGTCCAATTCTCGGTCTATTTTATTTTAGATTTACATTTTAAACCCTTGACAAAAGATAAATAAAGGGTCGCCCTTCCGAACGTTTGGGGTTTATCTGCGCCCCGCCGGGGGGCATATTTTTTTGTTTCTTCAAAAGAAACAAAAAAAATTTTGAGGGGGGGGGGACTTGCACCCTCTTCCAATGTACACCTTAAAATTTTGCTCATTTAATTTTCTACCATTTTTAACTTAAAAGTTTAAGCTACATGGCACCTCCAGAGCTGTGGACCCTCCCCCCCCCCTGTCGATCACTCACCTGATTTTGCTTATTTCTTCACTTCATTTCAATCTTTAAAAGGCTATAACTTTGCTTCTATACGAGTTACAGTTATGAGAAAAATTCTAGTATCGCTAAACATTTCTCGACGTTTTTTTTTTTTTTTTTTTTTTTTTTTTTTTTTTTTTTTTTTTTCTTTTTCAGTTTCCCGGTTTTCCCTATAGGACCTTTTGGGGGGGGGGAGAGAGGGGGCATTCCTTCATACAATATGTCTATTGATAGCTTAGGCTTCATACATTACAAATCTAGCAAAATACATTACAAATCTAGCTTTTCTCCCATCATTTCAGGTCACGTTATGGACCCATATTGTGTTAAAATTTTAATTTTTCAAACTTCTTCAAAAAAAAAAAAAAAAAAAAAAAAAACATTGATACATATTAGCGAAACTGGGGTTCGAACCCGCAATCGTTTGATTGCACATGTAATCCCTAAGCTTATTGGCCACCGAGTACTCAGCAGCGCTATTATTACTTACCCATCATACGTAGTATAGGGTAAGTCTTGCAATCGTTTTGAAAATCGAAAAAAAATTTTTGACGGATTTACACGTTTTAGATAGTGGAGATTACGAAAAACATATTTTTAGAAAAAAAATTTTGCCGTCCGTCTGTCTGTCTGTCTGTCTGTCTGTAAACGCTCTATCTCCCGAACAAATTGAGATAGAGACTTGAAATTTTGTATGTAGTTAGTATGTAAGAATGGGACGAACCCTATTTAATATCAGCAACCTCGATTATCCGGAACTATTTTTTTCGGACTCTCGAAAAATTCGTTCTGATGAAAGATATATAAAAATTTTCGATTTTTTTTTCTAAGGAATGGACGTAAAAGGCAATAAAATAACACACATGTTGCATATAGAACGAAGTCGATCGGATTATTAGTTGCCGAGATATTTGTAATCTTGTTTTCCACATTCTTCGATTTTTCATGACCCTGTATTTCATTCAAATTTCAATTCAGAAGTATATTTTAATAGGATATGAGACGCTTAATCCGACGCAGTTAATTGTTAGTTAATAGAATTGTTATTTTTGGAGTTTTAAGGATGTTTCTTTTACGCAGTTCGATACTACTTGAGTAGTTTGGCGTTTTATATAATTTGTCGAAATTGGTACATCAGCAGTTCTTTAATATAGCATTACTATGTATATTAACGATATTTAAATTTTGTTTATGAATTGCAATGCATTGTATAAATAGTTTCACATGTTTTATTTTCATTTACATATCCATGATGGGTAAGTATTACGGTGGCCCCCAACGACTAGTTTCTTTAGATTGTCATCTTTAAATTCATAATATCTTTTGAATGGAATGTCCGATTTGAATAATTCAAAAAGTAATCTACAGATATTGTAACAGGCATTGATACAAAATGATTTATTTGGATAAGGATTAAGGTATCGATAGTATGGTCTAATTTTGGCTGATGTATTTATCGCGTTTTAAAATGTAAGAAAGTAGTTATAGTGAGTTAACTACAATAGCTGGACATATGGTATCGCACGGTTTTTTTTTTTTTTATAGACATTAATATCTTCTTTAATATTATAGAATCTTTTTTTATTCATTTAAAAGTATTTCCTGGCGATTCAAAATTATATATCTTAACGATTTAAAAACACACATGTAATTGTTCAAGGTTTCACTTCTATCGGCACTCTCAGAGTACCACTATTTTTTTTTTTTTTTTCATGTTCGTCCGTCCTACCGCCCCCCCCCCTTCCTCACCAATCTTAACTTACAGGTTCGTTCAAATTATGACCGCGATTTTTAAAAAGTCTAATCCTCGTTCTATTTTGTTATAAATCCATATTTTGAAACCTCAACAAAAGATACATTTTGGCCGGGGTCGTCCTTTTGTCCGTTTGGGATTCACCTTGCCCCCCTGGGTGGGGGGCATATTTTTTGTTTCTTCCACACCATCTCATGTAACATATCGTTATAAAGCTTTTATCTCCTCGTTTTTTTCTGTTACTACCTCTCTCTCCACCTAGTTACATGCTCTTGGCACTCTTTATAGTTTCAAAGATTGCATGTTCCCCGCAGGCCACCCCATGAATTCAACACTAAGTTAAACACTATATTTTTGTTTAGAAGCTCAGCTATTTGGGTTATTAGTTAATTATGTTTTTTTTTCAAGTTCGTCCGTTCTAATCTCTCGCCCCCCTCCCCCTTTCCTCGCCAATCTTTACTAAATGGGCCGTTCAAAGTATGCATGCAATTTTTAAAATGTCCAATTCTTGTTCTTGGGCTATGGTCGCCTTTCCGTCAAGAGTGGGGGTTACCTGCCCCCTTGAGAATCGGGCATATTTTATGTTCTTCCAAACTATCTCGTGTAACATTTGGTTGGCATTAGAAAAAAAAAAGTTTTTTTTTTTTTTTTTTTTTTTTTTTTTTTGTCTATACTCCTTGTTTCCCATCCTAGTTACACGCTCTTGGCACTCTTTATACTCGGTTTAATGCCAAGTTACTCAGTGTTGTTATTAGTTGAGTTATGTCTCTCAAATTTTTCAAAGTTTTTGTGTAAGTGAAAACCATAAGTGACAATCTTTTTAAAATTTAAAATTCTTAATATCCGACTCTAAAATCTGTAATAGCTTAATTCTATGCCTCCCTAAATGGGGATGGGGGACGGGAGGCGGTAATTACGGTCCTGCTGATTGTCTAAGTTTTGGAATTAGTAATTTGGATCTTCTCTGTGTGAACCTAAATATTGAAATATCGATTCTAGTATCGATTCTAGAACTGAAAAATCGATTCTTATTATGATCGATGTTGTTTTATACGATATCGATTTTAATCGATTCTCAAAATTTCCAGAATCGCCCATCACTAGCCTGTGTTATTTTAAATAAATTATTTTTACATGTTTTTCTATTACGGATGCTTTTTTGTAAATAAAAAATGAAGCATGTATATTCTCAAAAGGAATAAAATAAATTTAACTTTTTCAAAAAAATTTATAACCGACTCCAAAAAAAGCGCTAAAAAGAATTAAGTCTATAAAATTCTCTAATGACAAATCGTTATCTAATAACCACACATTGACTATCATGTACCGGTATAAAACGGTTAAATTTAATATATAGAATTTAATATCCACCAAACATAGATTTTCCAGAGAATATTTTTTACAAGAGATTAAATTACATATTTTTGATTTAATTTTTGAATATATGCATATAAAAAGTAATGAATTACTTTTTGATGTTGGTGCCAAACAATCATAATCGATAATGATTTCCCCATTTTGTTTATGGTATATATCCACAATTCTTACTACACTATATTGCCATTGATTATGGGACACTTGCGATTTTAGACATTTTACTAAATATCTAGAAAAATACATGAGGAATCATCTCGAAACTCTTAGTGTATAAATATAATAGTATACGTCATACATCTCCGTGAAGATTTTTTACCGAAACTCCATAGGGGACCGTCAACAAATTAAAAAAGAATGAATATCTTTTGAATAACCCTGTCAAAACTAATGTAGCAAAAGCGCTCAAACTCTAGATTATGATTGAATGCCTTATTGTAATACACTGTGTTCATTTTTATGCAAATAGCATGCATACTCGCAGAGCAATTAAGGTTTTTATAAAAATGGTCCTAAATTTTTCCAAGTTTTTTCCTTATAATTTTCAGAGTTCTTAATATAAAATAATATTTTTTTCAGAAAATATGAAAAACAACATTGCCCTGTAATCAGAATTAAAAAATAATGAAAATTGTATACAAAATAAGTTGGTTTACTAAATAATTTTTTACTGCGCATGCGTCAACGATATCAAAATTTCATTTGCATATTATGTTAGCTAAATGTATAGAGCGACTTTTGTGAAAGTCACAAAATCATAACTTGAAAATTCTGAATATAATCGTCAATTGAATAAGTTGAAAATCCGTTATTCTCAAAATGAAGCAAAAACAAGAGGGGTTGTATCCATATATTCATTGATTAGTGTCAATATAGAATACACAATACGGGATGTTACGAATACTTTTGGATAAAATCCCTCATTTTTTTGCTTCATTTTGGAAACAACGGATTTTGTCCTTTTTCTATAGACGATTACTTTCAGAATTTTCAAGCTATAATTTTGAGACTTTTACAAAAGTTGCTCTATATATTTAGCTAACATAATATGCAAATGAAATTTTGATATCTTTGACGCATGCACAGTAAAAAATTATTTAGTAAACCTACTCATTTTTCATACAATTTTTATTATTTTTTAATTCTGATTACAGGGTACTGTGTGCATTGTTGTTTATCATATTTTCTGAAAAAAAATTATATTTTATATTAAGAACTCTGAAAATTATAAAGAAAAAACTTGGAAAAATTTGGGGCCATTTTTATAAAACCCTTAATTACTCTGCGAGTATGCATGCTATTTGCATAAAAATGAACACAGTGTATTACAATAAAGCATTCAATCATAATCTAGAGTTTGAGCGCTTTTGCTACATTAGTTTTGACAGGGAGTTTCAAAAGATATTCATTCTTTTTTAATTTGTTGACGGTCCCCTATGAAGTTTCGGTAAAAAATCTTCACGGAGATGTATGACGTATACTATTATATTTATACACTAAGAGTTTCGAGATGATTCCTCATGTATTTTTCTAGATATTTAGTAAAATGTCTAAAATCGCAAGTGTCCCATAATCAATGGCAATATGGTGTATACTTAAGATAGTTTGGCACCAACTTCAAAAAGTAATTCCTTACTTTTTATATGTATGTATTTAAAAATTAAATCAAAAATATGTAAATTAATCTCTTGTAATAAATATTCTCTGGAAAATCTATGTTTGGTGGATATTAAATTCTATATATTAAATTTAACTGTTTTATACCGGTACATGATAGTCAGTGTGTAGTTATTAGATAACGATTTGTCATTAGAGAATTTTATAGAATTATTTAATTCTTTTTAGCGCTTTTTTTGGAGTCAGTTATACATTTTTTTGAAAAAGTTAAATTTATTTCCTACTTTTTAGTTATTTATACCGTAATACATAATTATATGTACTGACATATGATGGCTCTTTGCAACGCTGTCACTGTTTGATTGTCAACTTTTCAAAAGACACTTACAATATCGGTTAGTATCGTTGTGAATCTTTAGGTTTTCTGGATGTGGTAACTTCTTCAGATCTGGCACGACGAAAAGCTACCGCATTCATGAAATCTTAAAGTCAACATCTAATCGTACGGACATCGGAAGTGGTTATCGAAAGGTGACAATGCCTGAAGTAGAGTGTCCTTAGGCCCACCACACATTAGTGAAACATTGAACGAAAAAACGTGCGACATGCGACAATTTCACTCTGATAACAAAGAAAAAACCGGTTTGGCTGCGTCATGTTGCACGATTTTTGACATATGTCTCTGTGGTGTGGGGCGGGCCTTACACATAAGCGCGCAGCAAAGTGCTTCCATATATGAGTAAACAGCAAAATGACTCCATGTATCAATGAATAGTAAAATGCTTTTCTAGTGTAGTCAAAAGTACTCCCCCTTCAGTCAGAAAAAGCAAAAAGAAAGATTTTAACAAAAATCGCTGTATGATTCAATAGATAAACAACAACAATCTAATTCCTATAAATGCAGTAAAGGCATTGGAAATGACCAGTCATGATTCGACGAGGAATCCGAAAATCATAACCTGTGCTTGGCTGCATCTATAAGAGAGTGACAGCATTCGACAGCAATACTTTTTCACGGACGCTTTTGTCCCAACTAAACTGTTAAAAATCTGAAACTCACTCCACCGCTTTTATGGAAAACGATTATTTCAGCTTATCATAGATCATTCTCATGGGTCAAAAGACAAATATTTTATAAAAGCGGGGGAGTGACGATGCAGCAAAAGGGTAAAATTTTTTACAGTGTGTGTATGAGATATTCCATAAAAGGGATGGAGTGACGATGCAGCAAAAGTTAAATTTTTAACAATGTATCGCAATGCTAGGCATTTTCTATTATAAAATTTGATGATGATTTCCTGGTAGAATTCGATTGTACGCCGAATGATCCTTTATTTCTACACAGACATAAATACAGGGATGCCACTTTTCCGCCTTTTGGCGGATTTCCGCTTTTTTTTATTTTTAAGAATTCGCGATTATCATTAAGCAATCACGAGATAAAATAACGATTTTCGTCGAACGATCGCGAAATAAAACAGCCTTTTCCATCAAACGATTGCAAAATAAAAAAAATTTGCGATTATCGTTAAGCAATCACGAGATAAAATAACGATTTTCGTCAAGCAATCGCAAAATATAACATCGATTTTCGTTAAAAGATCGAAAAAAATGGCTATTTTCATCAAACGGTCGCGATATAAAGCAGCAATTTTCATCAAACGGTCGTGAAACGAAACGGTGATTATCTTGAAACGATCGCAATTTGAAACGGCGATTTTTGTCTAACAATCGCTAAATAAAACGGCGACTTTCGTCAAACGATCGCGATATAAAACGGCGATTTTCGTCAAACAATCGCGAAACAAAACGGTGATTTTTGTGAAACGGCGATTTTTGTCAAAGGATTGCGATGTGAAACGATGATTTTTGTCAAACGATCATGATGTGAAACGGCGATTTTCGTCAAACGATCGCGATGTGGAACGATGATTTTCATCAAGTGATCATGATATGAAACAGCTATTTTCGTCAAATGATCGCTAAATAAAACGGCGATTTTCGTCAAACAATCGCAATGTCAAACGACGATTTTCGCCAAACGATCGCAAAATAAAACGCGATTTTCGCCAAACGATCATGAAATAAAACAGTTATTTTCGTCAAATAAAAAAAACCTGCAAAATTTTGCTATTCACTCGTGGAATAATTATTGAATCTATTACTGGGTTACTTGAATTGGTTTAAAATGATGCGATACATAAAATTCTTCACTGAACCTGCTGCTGGGTTACCTTAATTGATGTAAAATACTGTGAACTAAAGAAAAATCATTCTAACTTACTCTTATAAATTACAAGTTTACAACAAAAGAAAAGCTGTAATTCTTTATTTAGTTTATTATAAACAATATAATTTTCAAAATTCACACATAAAGTTGTGAAAAATGTCGTAAATTTTATTTATGCATAATTTCCTCTTTTTTGCTATTTTCTGAGTGGCATCCCTGTAAATACATAATCCATATTATTTTATAAATTCGTGGACATACAAGGACAAGATAGCACAAGGAAATATTACGACACAAGAAAAGTACAACCGGGAGCTACACATAAAGAGTGTGTGCAACGGAGCCAGTGGGATTTGAACCCACAATCTCAATGATCCTTTATTTCTACACAGACATAAATACATAATCCATATTATTTTATAAATTCGTGGACATACAAGGACAAGATAGCACAAGGAAATATTATGACACAAGAAAAGTACAACCAGGAGCTACACATAAAGAGTGTGTGCAACGGAGCCCGTGGGATTCGAACACACAATCTCCTACGCTCTCAAGAGATTAGCAGCATGGTGTCTTAACCACTTGGCCACAAGAACCCCCTTCATGACTCATTTTTGTCCAGAATCTTTTCAATCAGTCGTATACTGTGCTCCATGTGTCGTCATATTCACATCGAGGAATTCTACATGAACAAAATCTGAAATCATTCTGGTGTCTAATCAGGTAACCAAATCTGAATCTAAAGATAATTTTGTTACGCATATCTATGCACTTTATTTTGCATTGATATGTAGAGATAATTTTTTCCTCCGGAGCAAAATATATACTAAAGAATTTTCATCAACTTAAGGATGTCGATTGGTATCGATGTCTATTTCGGCTTTAGTGGATGCGAGAACTTGTCCATTTAAGCTTTAACATTTCGGAAATTTATCGCATCCAGCAAACTTTAAGGCCGCATACTAGTTACAGAAAAAGATCCGGATGATAATGCGAAGTCTATGGGGGCGTTCTTTTCAAATATCTCGCTCAAATTTTAAAAATTTTACGTGATTTTTTTTGCATAGGATAGCTGAGGATATTCCACAACCGGCCTAGTTTTTACTTTTTCAATTTTGGTTTCAGATTTTTTATAAAAAAATATTTTAAATTTCAAAACCGGTTTAAACGGTTCTGAAATTGAAACTATCATTATATAAAACATACATAAGCAAAATCGAAGAAGTAAAAACTAGGCCGGTTGTAGATCATCCTCGGCTGTCCTATGCAAAAAAAATCATGTAAACATATTAAAATTTGAGCGAGATATTTGAAAAGAACACACCCATAGTCTTTACACTAACATCCGGGTTTTTTTCTGAGACTAGTGTAGTGCCTTAAGGTCCACATTGAAATCTACTGACTTCGTAAATGGGCATTGAAAAGCTGACAATCCATCAGTACACGTTAAAATTATTGTGAAAAATTACCTTTGTTTTTAAAGCTATCTATTTTCTGACTAATGAGAGCGATCTAAAAATGTCTATGGATCGTTTTCATTGGTCAAAAAATAGTCTTTAAAAACAGAAGTAATTTTTCAAGATATTTTAAACAGGGTACACTGTTAAAAATTTGACCCTTTTGCTGCATCGTCCCTCCACCGCTAATATAGAAAACGATTACTTCAGCCTATTATGGAGCATTCTCATGGATCAAAAGTGAGATATTCTATAAAAGCGGGGTAGTGACGATGCAGCAGAAGGGTCAGATTTTTTACAGTTTAAAGTACGCGTACACAATCGGAGCACGTCAAGTTGCTTCTATGATTCAATGCATAACAAAGTAATTCTAAATGTTCGTATGTTAACACTGTTACACTGTTAAAAATTTGACCCTTTTGCTGCATCGTCCCTCCACCGCTAATATAGAAAACGATTACTTCAGCCTATTATGGAGCATTCTCATGGATCAAAAGTGAGATGATCCATGTTTTTATGACTGAAAATACCCTTTTCAGTCATAAAAACTAAAAAGGAAGATATTATCAAAATCACACCATGATTTATCATGCGTCTATATGAATGTAGCAATATTTGAAGATAAGAATGTTCTTTGATAAACGCAGTTTTCCAAAGTACAGAAAATTTAAGAATTTTTATTCCAGAACTTGGCGGTAGTCGCCTGAACGAGTTTGTTTTATGGGTGAAAGAAGTTAACTAGCTAAACTTTAATGGTAAGCTTATCAAAAATTTTCGTCATTTATATTTGTCGAAATGTAAATCTAGCACATAGCAATGTACTTTAATCACTTTGAGAATCCAGCATAACAAGCACCCTGATACACAGACACTCTTGCTTTAACGTGGCTCTTTAGAGATGAATTTTCAGCTTTTCGATATCGAAATATCTTGTCTGGATCGATGTGGATCTTTCACTTTGGTGGATACGAGAATTGTTCCAGCTAAGATTTCGTACTTTGGAAAAAAACTAGCATCTGTGCAACAGTGGTTAGGATACAGAAGGATTATTCGCTGTTAAGCAAAACAAGATTGACCAATCACAAGCCTTCATTTTTGAGAACTTTTCATTGTTCGAAGAAGAGAGTCTGGAATATATGGAGTGAAAATCTGCTATCGACACTGTAAAAAATTTTACCCTTTTGCTGCATCGTTACTCCATCGCTTTTATAGAATTTCTTTGTTTTGACCAATGAGAATGCTCCATAATAGAGCGAAGTAATCGTTTCCTATAAAAGCGATGGAGTGACGATGCAGCAAAAGGGTTCAGTTTTTTACAATGCAAGCAGTGCTAAAAATTTGTATCCTTTAAATGTGCAACGATGCTAACTGAATTCCAAAGTGTCGATCACACGACATCTGCGGCATTTTCGTGATACATTATCTAGACTAGCAATAATTCTTGCATTTTTAGAAAATGTCCTGCAGATGTCGCTTCTATCTTTAAATTTCATTAGCATTGTTGCACATTTAAAGAATAGAACATTTTAGCGCTTTTTTTAAGTGTTACAGAGGGCGTGTTCAGCTCAACTTACCAGTTACTTACCGATTGCAGACAAGTACGAAATGAAAATCAAAGCGAAGTGTGATGTCAGCTACAATTCAACAGAATATTTTCCATTGATGCCACAATTTGCTTTCGTACTGCCCTACAATCAGTCGGTAACATTGGTTACTTTTGTAAGTTGCTCTGAACACGCCCTGAGATAGCCGATTTCCACACTATATCCCCTAGATGCTATATTTCTGGTTTCTTGCATAAGAGAACTTGTCCGGAATCCATGTAGAATTTGCACTGTTAGCGAAACCAGATTAACGAATAAGAAGCCTGAATTTTAGCAAATTTTTCAATGTTTTAAATAAATTTTCTTGTTAATAAATCTCGTTTCGCAAACAGCGCAAAATTTATGTGATTCCTGGCCCTCGTCCAGTACGGATTTTGCACTTTGAACATTGTTAAAAATTTGAAACTTTTACTTTATCGTCAATCCATCGCTTTTATAGAAACTGATTACTTCATTGTATTATGGTGAATTCTCATTGGTCAAAATAGAGATATTCCATAAAAGCGGTGGAGTGACAATGCAGCAAAAACTTCAAACTTTTAACAGTGAAAAGATCGTGTGTCTATGTAAGTGTAACATAAAAGCATGCAAAATGAACACTTCTAATTGGCTGATTGCTTCAAAATGAATTTGAAATTTAAAGTTTTTATTTTTAAAAAAGTTCTAATTATCAGATTTTTATGAAATTTGAATGGGACCACATGGGCCTCATACGCTTTCAGACAAAAAAAGAATTACCAAAATCGGTTCATATTTGCAAAAGTTATGCGTGAACAACAAATACATACAGGTCAAAATCATAACCTCCTCTTTGAAGTCGGTTAAAAATAAATCATGGAATTAGTGATTATAGATAGAATCAAGATTAATGGACCGTATTCCTGTGACGTAACATAAGGTAAAATAGCCATTTTTATAGCCTCATACAGAAAGAAAAAAAAAGCTCCATTTCTTTATGGATTATATATTATATGGATGTCATTGATACAACTTCTTGTGAAAATACCATTTTCTTTATGATTTTTTTTTTACCATTTTCCAGGTTTAAATTGTTATAATCAAAGAACCGTTAAAGATAATTGATTCAAACTTGAAGTCTTTTTTGATTGCTTTACTATAATTTTGATTCAACAAACTTGAAAAAAAATATTTACTTTTCAATATATGATTTTTTTTAAATGAAAGTTACATAATTGTTTTTCAAATTTTTACTTTAAATATTTTTAATTTTTTATAAAATTGTTTTTTTTTTTAAATGCTGAATCAGAATTAAAGTTTAAATATTTCTGTTTATTTAAATATAAAAAAAATTGAAATTCTACAAATAATATTTTGAGTTATAACGATTTCAATTTACCCTACCTTTTTAATAAATTTTTAATTTAATATTTTATATTAAAAAAAAAATGAGAAGTTTTATCAAGTGATTTAGCAGGGTTCGTACAGACTCCTTAGAAATAAAAACGTTCCAAAGTAGTACTTAGAACTACTTAGATAAACAAAATACTCCTTAGAAACTCCTTAAATTGTATTGTATTTTTGCACGCGAGCAGTATTGCTCCTGAAAAAAACAAAAAAAAATCGCAATTGTAAAGTGCACGGTAAACCCTTTATGCACATCATTCATCAGAAGCACAGCAGTGACTGGTTGGGATCATATTAATAGCCACCAAAGGGATTTACTTTTCACGGCGATAAGGGAAAGAAAAGTGAAAAGAATAATCCAGACACACCTAAGCTTCTAATTTCAAAAAGTGATTACACTGTTTAATTCTTTCACAGCTAGATATACAACTTTGATTTTTTTCTTCATAATACGATTCATCATGCTCAATTTTGCTGATAACGGTAGATTTAGGGGTGATTCTCGTCTGAAAATACCGAAATATCTGAAAGTTTAAGGCATCCTCTTCTGAAAATTTGAAATTGGGTTATCAGTTCCGCATAGTTGCCAGCGTGTATGGTTTTGCACGTGGAAAAAATAATCATGGAGAAATGCAAATTTCGTGAAAGAATTGCCGAAAAAGCACATATTTTGTCAATATTTCGTGGAAAAATAACAATTTTGTCAATGTTTTTGCCAGCGAACTTTGTCAAAAGATCGCTGAAAAACACAAATTTCCTGTGCAGATCACGGTTAAAACGGCAATTTCACCAAATATCGCAGATAAAATGCTAATTTTGTTAAAAGATAGTGGGGAAAAAATGCCGTTTTCAATAAAAGATTGCTTACAAATATTTTGTCAAAAGATCATTGAAAAAAAAAAAACGGCGATTTCATCAAAAGATCACAGAAAAAATGTCATTTTTATCAAAAGATCGTGGGGATAAAATGCCGTTTTTGAGAAAAGATCATGTAAAAATGCAAATTTTGTCTAAAAAACATCGATTTCATAAAGAAAAATGCCGATTTCCTCAAAAGATTGCAGAAAAACCGCTGATTTTGACAAAAGATCTCAATAAATCGCCGAATTTGCTGAAAAATCGCTGATTTCATTTGAAGATCGCAGATACCCCCCCCCCCCACCCCACCCTCTCTCGCAGGGGGTAACTTGCAGAGTCCCTGTGGAATTGGGGTTGTGCAAGTGCATGCCACATATATAACAACAAAAGTGGCAAGTTCTTAAAATTTTTTGCACTCCTTAGATTTTTTTCTTCCGAACTCTGTATGAACTCTGTTTAGTTTACGAATACGGTTAATCATCACAAAAAAATTGAAATATTTAATTTAATAAATAAAAATTATTTTCTAATGTGTCCCGGATCCTCTTAAGCATAAAGCTTTCATGATTATTCCATCTGTAAAATATTGTATTAGTTATTCATTTTTAATTGATGAAATAAAAGAGAGATTTTTGAGGCAAACCTTTATTGTTCCGCGATCTACCAAAATAGTCACTGCGACCCATAGATTGGGATCCGCTGGTATAATGCAATGTCTAGTAACAGGGTCATTCCACACAAATTCAACCAATGGGTGTTGCATCATAGTCACAGATTTTTTTTTAATTTCTATCATAGACAGACATAGTAGTGAAACCCTCAAATCTGAAATTTAAAAGTAATTTTTGCAATATTGGCTGAGATATAGCCATTTGAAAACTGACCATTTTTGCTAAATGGCGGCCATCTTGGAATCTTATCATTATCTGAAAGAGGCCATAACTGGACAACTAAGGGCTCAATTTTTATATATCTGGTACCAATTTGAAGCTATTTGTACAAAGAATGCAAATTTTACATCAAAACAATAATAAATTTTCATTTATTTACTTTTTATTACGGACAAACTGAAAATATCACCCAAAAAAAGGGCTGACTGTAATGGCCCATAAAAAAAATGAATCATCATGAATTTTTCTAAAACTTTGTAAAAACATTGCTCCATCTGTGGGCTTTAAATAATAAAAAAATTGGAGAGGTAAAATCTTTTGTTTAAAAATAAATGATTTTTTACACATAAGGTGTCATTAACTAAATAATGATAATTTTAGAATCTGTAACTATTGCTAATTCAAGAAATAATGGTTAAAATATTTTTTTTAACATTTAAATTAGTATATTGCGTGTTTATAATATAATTCAATGAAGAGATATCAATTTGCAGCTATTTATACTAAATATTCATATATTAAAATACAAGTAAATTTTCATTTCTACAATGCTTTTTATTTCATTTAAAATATGAGAATATGATTCTCAAAACATATTTACATTAATATTAAATACCTTACTATAATAAACTACATTTAAAAAAAAAAAGCCACAATATTTTCCCCTGAAATATTAGAGAAATACTAGCTGTAAATCACAGTTGAATTCATTCAATTGTGTGATTTAAATAAAATTAAAAAAATATATAAATTATATATATATAAATCTGGCCACAGAAATTTCATTTTTTAAGTGGAAAAAATGTCTTAAATAGGTTCTATATATAGGGGAGAGTGGGGAGGAATAGGACACTTTTTACAAAAATTAGAAAATCTTTTTTTATTGTTGTTACACAAAAACATTTTATTTTTTTAATACAAAATAAAATACTTTCTAATGTTCTTGAACAATATAGCTAAACAATTTTATAATTAAAGAAATTGTAAATTTCAAAATGTGTCCCATACCTCTGCACTAACAAGCAGGAATGAGACAACTATAAAACAATGTATTTAAAGGAAACAAATTATTATAGTGTTGGCTATATTTACTATCTAACAAAGATTATAGGTTGATAATGTTTGTGCTACAACATGAAATTCCAGTATCTTCATCACTAGGAAGATGATTCAGAATTGTTAGAGATATTGTTCAAGAACATTAGAAAGTATTTCATTTTGTATTCAAAAAATCAAAATTTTTGTTTTTGTGGGAAAAAAAAAAAAAAAAAAAAAAAAAAAAAAATTGTTTTTCTAATTTTTGTAAAAAGTGTCATATTTCTCCCCACTCTCCCCTATATATAGAACCTATTTAAGACTTTTTTTCCACTTAAAAAATGAAATTTATGTGGCCAGATTTATACATATATAATTTATATATTTTTTATTTTATTTAAATCCCACAATTGAATGAATTCAACTGTGATTTACAGCTAGTATTTCTCAAATATTTCAGGGAAAAATATTATGTAACCTTTTTTTTATGTAGTTTACTACAGTAAGGTATTTAATATTTATGTAAATATGTTTTGAGAATCATATTCTCATATTTTAAATGAAATAAAAAACATTGTAAAAATGAAAATTTACTTGTATTTTAATACATGACTATTTAGTATAAATAGCTGCAAATGGATATTTCTTCATTGAATTATATAATAAACACACAATATATTAATTTAAATGTAAGGAAATTTTATTTTAACCATTATTTCTTAAATTAGCAATAGTTACAAATTCTAAAATGATCATTATTTAGTTAATGACACCTTATGTGTAAAAAATCATTTATTTTTAAACAAAAGATTTTACCTCTCCAATTTTTTTATTATTTAAAGCCCACAGATGGAACAATGTTTCTACCAAGTTTCAGAAAAATTCATGATGATTCATTTTTTTAATGGGCTATTACAATCAGCCCCTTTTTTGAATGATATTTTTAGTTTGACCATAATAAAAAGTAAATAAAGGAAAATTTATTATTGTTTTGATGTAAAATTTGCATTCTTTGTACAAATAGCTTCAAATTGGTACCAGATATATAAAAATTGAGCCCTTAGTTGTCCAGTTATGGCCTCTTTCAGATAATGATAAGATTCCAAGATGGCCGCCATTTAGCAAAAATGGTCAGTTTTCAAATGGCTATATCTCAGCCAATATTGCAAAAATTACTTTTAAATTTCAGATTTGAGGGTTTCACTACTATGTCTGTCTGATTTAAAAAAAAAAAAAAAAAAAATCTGTGACTGTGATGCAACACGTTTTCTTTAAATTGGTTGATTTCACGTGGAATGACCCAACAATATAAAAGTAATAAATGTCAAATTGCTGAAAACAGACTAATTAGAATTAATCACATAAATATTATGGGATTCAAGTTAACTAAGAACTTATAAGGGAAAAGGCAGCATGGACCAAAGCAGTATTGCAACTTGTGACCTCCTTTCAAAACACACTTAACACAATGGGTTTAAACTCTGAAGAATGGTTTTATTTCAGCTATACTATAAAAAGAAAAGATTATTACTCAGCTAAATTTAGTTTTATAAAATGCCAAATAAAGTTATAAATAAATAAGGATAAGAAAAAAAAAAAGAGTTATACAGAATAGCAATATATATTATTTAGGTTTCATATATCTTTGAACTTTTATGGCATACCCATTCACACTTTTCTAGTATATAGAGCTATAAACAACCCTACCTTCTATAGTTTTTTTACAAAATCTTATTATTCTTTTAGCAACGATTTTTTATTAATGATAAAAGTAAATTACAAATAATTAATATATAATTAAATATGCATGATAAAGATTAGCTACATTTTCCTTGAATTATTCAAGGAAAAATTCTTCATAAAGATATCTTGTTAATTTACATGAAATCATAAAGTAAGAAAGTTTTTTTTGGGTTTAGCCAGCTTTAATTACCTAAAAATTTGATTAATAATGAATATATTTGATAAAAAGATTGTAATTATCAGTAATATCTTGATTTTTTTTCCACGAATAAATTTATTACTTCATGTAAACCCACGATTCAATCATATTATCGAGAATTACTTATTCATACAGAATGATATAAAACTTCAAAATTCTGTAATTTTGTCCTCTCATCTGAATTGATAGCATCATTGTTTATATCTTTGATAATCTCCAGATTTTAGGGTTGCAAATTTAATTTAAGGGTATTTATTGTATTGTATTTTTCACCATGTCCAGTGCATCCTTCTGCCCTAAAAAACTGGTGACCCTGTGTACATGTTTGAATGCTGGTCATGAAATAATGAAAAGTTATCATTGGCAAAGCTGTTATTTGCACATACAGGTTTGAGATTTTCGAATTTTTATGTCCTGTTTGCATTTGTCTTCTCAGATAGTTAATCTACAAGTTTTAATCCTCATCATTAAATTATATCAAGTCAACTCCTGCTGTGTTCTTATTTAACGTCTTCCACTAATAAGCTTTTCTTTCATTGAGATTTCACTGTGCACACTGCTGAATGAATAATCTTATTTTTATAGAAAATACAATGATGTTATTAATTATTGATTAATAAAAATTAAAACTTAATTAATAAATAATTTTTTTCATCATGTCCAGTGTATCCTTCTGCCTACACACTCCTTATCTTGAACATGTGATTTTCTACATCACAGACAAAATTTGTTTATTCCCAATTTTGTAAACATTACAATTTTCCTTTTAAATCTTTTTTTTTTCCCATTTTCGTTAAGGTGGTTGCCTTTTATAGGGTTGTTTCTTATCAAACTCTCAATTTCCCCTAATTGTTTCGAGCAGTGTATAACATCATCACACGTATATATTGTACCTTTGCTTCAAAAATACCATAATTCAAATTTCCAAGCATCGTGCAAACAGAAGTGCTCCCTGGCATCTGAATTTTCAGTGCACTAACTTTAGGCGATTGGTAAATCTGAAAAAATAAAAACCAAATAGATTGTCAGCCATAATTCAAAAAACACAAATTTTCAAGTTGTGGCACTTTTGAAGAGAGGGCCAGGGGTGAGGCAAGTGAGGCAGCCGCCTCAGGGCGCACCGTAAAAAGGCGGCATTTGTCTCGCATATTTGTATAGGTAAAATAGACCAAAATATGAATAAATAAACCAACTGATGACTATTCACGAAAATTATAAAAAAGTTTTATTTAGCAAATAAAAATGAAAATCCGGTGTTCCCACTCCCCCACGAAAAAAGCTGTTTTGCCATGTTTTGAGGAAGAGGGGGGGGGCGCATTTTTATTCTGGTGGAAAATTAGATTTTTTTCTTCAGCTAAAGTGTACAATCGTTTGCTACGTACTTTTTAATTCGGAATCGAATGACAATTAGGCAAGACGATACGGTTATACGTAACGAAGTTAGGCAGATTTTATGAATGCAAAGTCATAAATGGTTTTATAGATAAAAAATTATGAATACACAGATATTTTGTTAACTTTACTAACCCTGAAGAAATATGCTGATGCTGATTTTGATTATTGCTGTTTTGAGAACATTTAAAAAATTCATATTATTTGACATGATTTAGAGAACAAGTTTTGGACATAAAATAAGACAAAGTTATGTTCAATAATAAAACTTAACTTTCAACATTGTACATTTACAAAACCTACCATAACTTTTATGAAGAATGATCGTATTGACATGCGAATGATCTTATTTGATAAGGAATTTGAAAATACCTAACAAATGATACCTACTTCCCCTAATTTTTAAAAAATGAAGTATCCTGTCCCTCGATGTATCCCCCCCCAACAAACAGAAAATCAAAAGCTGTATTTTTGGGGGACTCGTTGGATTTTCATGTCTAGTGACAAATGATGCTCTTCCCTAAATGTGAATGTGAATGGCCATCAGTTGTTATTATAAAAATCTATTTTATCTGAATAAAATATAATTTTTGCCATTTTGTTCGTGAAAAGTGCCGTAACTTTTAAAAAATTGATCATATCAATTCGCAGATGGTGTCATTCGATTTAAAAGAAAAAAAAATCCATACGAAACAATACACCATTTGATCTAAATAAAAAATATAGATTTCCCTAAACTCACCCTTAAAAAAAAAAAAAACTTTTGCTTCTTAAAATACGTAAAACTTTCTTTTCGGGGGATTCCTCGTATTTTCATTTCTAGTGCCAGTTCTTTCCAAATATTGGCAATTGGCCATCAATTGTTAAAAAAAAAGAAAAAAAAACTATTTTACCTGTAATATAAACTGAACATATAATCCATTATAGATTAGGTTTTAAACTTTTACACTGGTGTAATAACATTGTCCTTCACGTTTTTTTTTTTTTAAATCTTTACCGATTTTTATTGAGATTTTCAATACAATTTCTAGTGGATTTTACCATTCTGATGCAGTTTTTTATATTCGTAAAAAAGGTTTTATACTTTTTGTAGTACATTTTGTAAATCACGATTTTAAAATTTTTTGCAGTTTTTAGCCTTTTTTGCGTTTTGCAGTGATATTTTGACATTCACAAAAGGCTTCTGTTCCAAACTAATATATTAAATTTTGTCTCTCACGGTTTTCAAAGAGATTTTTTGCATAATTTCGCTTTTCATACTGATTTTTTTAATATTTGGAAGTAAATTCCTGTTAGAATACTATAGCTGTAATAAATTTTGTCCACTGCGATTTTGAAAGGTTTTTTATTTCCTTTCGCGATTTTTTGACATTAGTGAAAAGAAATATATTTTAATATTTAAGATTAATATAAAAAAATTCTTTCCAATAAAGTTTAATTACATAGAGTAATTTTTAAAAAAATTTCCGTCATTTTGCAGCTTTTTTTTTTTTTTTTTTACGTTTGTAAAATTAGTTCGGTTTTAAACTTTTAGCCTAATATAGTGAATTTTATCAGCTGCTATTTAAAAAATAATAATGATTTAACATATGACTATAGCATTTGAATAGCACTTTTTCGTGTTCTTTTCGGGGCTATTTTTTGACACTTAAGAAAGACATTCCGGTTAGGAAAATACATTCAATTTTGTTTTGCATTTTTTAAAACTACTTTTAATGATTTTTATCGTTTTTCGGAGATTTTTAACTTTCTTGGAAGGAATTCTATGTAAAAAATTTAGCTAACTATATTAAAATTTCTCCTCCGCAATTTTTTAATATTTAGTTTTTTAAATGCCATTTTCAATACGATTGTTGGCAATTATTATTTTTTATTATTTTTTTTCTTTTGCGTTCTACTGCGAGTTTTTGACATTGTTTACTCAAATTTCTTTTTCAAAATTTTAGCCTAAATATAGGCAATATTTGTCCTCCACAATTTTTGAAGTGATTGCGATTTTCAATGCACTGTCTAACATATTTTAAGGTCTGTAATCTTTTGACGTACATAAAAAGGATTATTTTTCAAATATTTAGCCTAATATTATATTAAAGTGTCCTATGCTAATAACACAACGTTAAGGTTCTACCAATTTTCACAGCTTAATTTAAGATTTTTTTTTTTCAAAAAAATATGTGATTTGATAAAGCATCTTATTGGCTATGTAATGTATACGAAAAAGAATATTCTAGCAGATATGTATTTTAAAATATATTGCCGTGATTTCTTGACCAATGCTATTTGACATTTTTACATGCAAACGAACTATAAAATATGATAGAATAATGACATGTAAATTATTCGATTCGAAAGATACAAGCTCTACAGCTCTAGAAATTGACGTATTTCTCTTACTTAACATTAATTGCAATATTAGTATACAGTAATAATTATTTGATATTTATTCATCTGACATAAAAAAATTAGCAGCACTTATGACATACAAATTTCTCTTTATCCTTTTTGGTTTTCAACAATGACAATAATGCTCTCTCGTGCACAAAATAAAAGATAAATCCTCTCTGTAGCACTAAAAAGAAACTACCAGAGTAATATTGAAAGTGTATAACGTTATGAACCCAGTATACTTATTGCGAGGTATATTTTAAACTTCAAACTACCTTACGAACACATCCAAAAATTTCCACAAATTTTCCAAAAGTACGTGAAATCCACAAAAAAATTATGTAATAAACAAAGTACTTCCTAATAAATGTACAATCTTCATATCAAAGAACTTACCTCGCAAATTTTAGATCGAGCGTTGACTCTTACGTGCTCTTTTCAGCGATAAGGTTTACAAATTGAATTAATAACTTTTAGCGGTTGTTTGTAATTCAAATGACTTATAGTCCTTATACTCAGAACCCGTAGGTGCCATCTCTTGGATTGCTTCATAATTACGCATAATATTAGAACTTGACCTTGTTACTCCAGGATACCTTACTTTTTCTTTTTCGCAATTTATAATATTTTATTTTATTTTATTTACTTTTTTTCATTTTTTGTGTTTCGTGCCAATTTTTTATTTTTATATTCAGGAAATGAATCCTGTTAGAATATTTTATCCTACTGTAGTAAAGTCAGTCCTTGGCTATATTTGACGATTTTTGTATTTCCTGTGATTTTTCCATGTATATAAATCAGTTTTTAATATTTTAGCCCAATGTAGTAAATATTTTCCTTTTTTCAATAAAATTTATTTGGAATCCACAAGGTGTTTTTAAATTCTTCTAGTGATTTTTGGATTTCCTGCTGTTTCACGGTGATTTATTTTATTTTTTTCTTAGATTCGTAAATAGTTCTGGTTCAAACTTTTTAGCAGACTACAACAAATTTTATCCTCCCAATTTTTTTAATTTTCGGTAATTCGGATGTTTTAGCCCACTAGAGTAAATTTTGCCCTCTGCAATTTTTCTTCATTTCGCAGCGATTTTTTGACATTCGTATTCGTAGATTCGGTTTCAAACTTATCACTAATGTTGTAAGTTTTGTTCAGCAAATTTCTTTTTTTAATTTTTATCGATTTTCAAAATTATTTTTAACGTGATTATTAGCATGTGTTTGCGCACTGCTTTTTTTATATACCTTTGTAAAAAAATAATTTAGATTGAAAATTTTTGCCTAATCGAAGTACATTTTATCCTACCTGATTTGCAATGTTTTGCAATTTTTAATGCGATTTTCAATGCAATTTTTATATCTCTTTTGCTTTCGCAATAAATTTTTGAGGTTAATAAAATGAAATCTGCTCCGAACATTTTTCCTAAGCCCTCTATCCTCTATCCTAAACTGTGATTTTTAACTTTTTTTTTTCTTTACATTCAGAAAGGAATTTCTGTTACGTACTATTGTTAGTAACGTTTAACAAACTGTTATAAATTTTATCAAACTTTGTTACAATTTTCAGCGTAATACATTACATTTATTTCTCTGCGATTTTTGAATTTTTTGCGACTTTTAATACAATTTTCAACATGAGATTTTGACATTCGTAAAGGGAATTTTGTTATTAACTTCAACTGTGAATTTATTTGTGAAAAAATTCCATTTAGAATAGTTTAAATAGTGTAATAATTTTTGCCTTTCTGCAATTTTTTAATCTTTAGCAATCTTTACTTTTTTTTTTTTTTTTTTAAGTTTTGAAGCAATTTTTCAACATTATTTAAAATCAATCCAGATTTAATCTTTTAACCTAATGTACTAAAATTTGTCCTCTTTTTCGTTAAATTTATTCGAAATTCGCTTATCAAACTTTGAATTTTTGTGATTTTTTTATGATCTTTTTTTTTTTATTATTTACAAAAGAAATTTTTTTTTAATCTTAAATAAATTTTACTATCTGCAATTTTTGAAATTTTAATGATCTTTTATATACCATTCTTAGTGCTCCCACCCCCTTTTTTTTCTGTCTCGATTCTTTGTGATTTTTCCGTATTAGCAAAAGAAATTCAGTTTCAATCTTCCCGTCCAATTTAGCACATTTTGTTGATAAAACGCACATCTTTGCTACAACGTTTAATAAGAATTTATGGAACGATTTTTAAAAAAAAATATTTCGCAATTTCTATTGCGATTCTGCGTTTTGTGCAATGTTTTGATGGAACCCGGAAACTCAGCACCTCTCAAGTTAGCTGTATTAGTAAATTAAATTATTTTAGCAAATGAAAATGTAATTGTTTACTATGTTAATTAGAGTGATATAGAAAACAATTTTCACATACCAAAAAAAAAAAAAGAAAAAAAAAAAATTAAGGTGAATTTATTACTCAATTAAATATTTCATTGTTGACAGTTGTGTGTTTGAAAGTAATATTGTTAGAGTAAAGTTCATGTTAAATGTGTCAAATTAAATTTGAAATGATAAATGTAATTTTCTGTGCATGTCATAATTCTTCTATTTAATGTTAATAATATATTGCGAAGTTTGCTCTAAATTTATTTATTTATTTTAATATTTTCACTTTATAATACTGATTTTGACATTATAATGTGTGACTTCGTCAAAGCTAAATGAAGAGAAATTACTCGCTTCTTGAAATTCTGTCTTATTTTAATAGCTGTTTTCTTATTAATATTAGAAATATGCGATTTTGTGTTTTATATACGATTTTAAAAAGATATATAACTTGTTATACTACATCATTATTTTTCTGTTTGAAATTCATACACAAATTTTATACGCAGTGTGACTGATTTTAAATGTTTGGCATATTTTATCTCAGTAATATTTATTTAAAAAACATTCTTTTACCTGTTGTAACAGAATTTTTTGATAATATTCACAACGTGCAATTTTTGAAATGAAAAACGAGACAAAAGAAATTTTGTGAAGTGTTACTGTTATTCTTTATATGAGGTTTTCTGACTTTTTGTTTTTTTAATTTTAGTACAATATGATTTGTTAATTTAATTACAGGTTAGCTGTTGTTATTTTTAAAAAGATGCAAAAATAAAATAAAATAAATAATTTACGCAGTTTGATTATTTTAAATTCCTTAAATGTAAATACATTTTATAATGCATTTTATATTTACGCAAAAAAATTATAGTTATTATATTAACTTATTTAAGTTTGAGTAGTGGTTAAAAAAAAAAAAAAGAGAGATGACGTCATAGGGGCGGCAAAATGAGGCTCGCCTCAGGCGGCGAAATCTCTAGCGCCTGCCCTGGAGAGGGTGAGATTTTTTTTACCTTTAACTGTATGTAATTTGGGTGCATGTTGGTAGAATATCAAGAAATAAGCAATTTTATTATATTTGTATATATATGTATATAAATTGTTATATAAGTATATTATTTCTTCTTCTTTACTTGAGAGAATATTGGTTTAGTCACTAAAACTAAACCCACTGTTTCTAAATTTTGCAATAATCTTTTTAATAATATTTTTTAAACTTTAAATTTTCTGATTAATTTTTGTTAATTTAATTGTAATTATTTTATTTGAAAGTTCACATTAACATCTTTTTATGTTTCATAGTTATTTTTTGTTATAAATATTCTTTATTTTTTTAAGGAATTAAGTCATGACACTAGACGATTCAGATTTTCTTTGCCAAGTGAATCTCATGTTCTTGGTCTTCCAATTGGTAAGTTGTACATTTCTTAATAATATGTAAATATTTGCTACTAATTTATTTTTTCTTAATAGTTTGGAAAAGATATTGAATTCAAAAGCATTTTATCCAAAATTTAAGCGAATTTATTTAAATTTTACTTATAATTGTACATTTAGTTTGTTTTATCTAATGGTCATTTTTACTTTTTCTCAATTTTCATGAAAACATTTAGTCTGATTAAAACAAGTTATGAAGTGTTGCAACTGAAATCTATTAAAATACCACTAAAGATAGCAAAATTGTAAACCTTTTTCTGACCTTTAAGTAGAGGAAAATAAAGCACCTTAAATTATTGAAGCTAGTTCCTGTATTTTCATTTAAAGATGAATCAAGCAGTGGTTTTGGCTGAATACCAAACATTCAGTACACAGATAAACCAAATACTGAATATACAGCAAGCTGAATACTCCTGCATTTCAGACTTTAAAATGTAAAACTTTTACCTAATATTTAATACAATTTTTTTTTTTAATGTGAGCAGTATTCTCTCACAAGTAAACTTTAAAGTTTATGCTTTGTAAAGGAGAGTCTGTTACTTTGGCATGATATTCACATAACTCTGATTTTTACTTAAAAAAAAAAAAAAAAAAAAAATAGATATTACCTTCTGACTTGTCTACACATTTATATAGTGCAACTAAAGGGGGGGGGGAGCCCCAAAGAAGTAGAATTTCCTTGTAATACAATTTTAAACTTCATGGCTTCTTCTGTGAATTAAAATAAGTTATTAAAATGTTCATATATTCTAAAACAAATATTTTGTAATCAAGGGGAATTTTGTCTTTCAAAACTCTAATTATTTTATGGAAGAATTCCTCCTCCCTTTGTTTAGTTAATTATAGTTCATTGAAAAGAGTTGGGAAAATTTTTTACTTATAGTTTTTACTTCTTAAGAAAAGACTAGAGTAAAAAATAAAAAAGCAATCACATTCAAATGATGGCAACTCAACAAGAATAATTTTCCAGCTCCGGGTGATTTAACAAGGTAGTTTTTAAGTATAGCAGCAAGCAATTACATTGAGCAATTATTGTCAGAAGTTAGAAATAAGTTTTCTGAACTAATGGAACAAACTTTCATTTCCAAATTTTCATTTATAGTTTTAACAATGTTGATGATTTTAAAAAAGAAAACTATGAATCATCATAAAATTAAAAAGAAAATATTGATGATGTTTTAGGTTATTTTATCAGATTAATTTTGCTTTATATAATGTGATATCATTGGAAGTGTACTGAATTTTGCTCAATGACACAATATGTACTGTCAGTTGCATTCCAAATTTTGAAGCTCAGTGTTGTTTGAATGTGAATGGTGGTAATATCTATGATTTCACATGTTATATTTTGCATAAAGTAAAATGTGTCTGTTTAAAAAAAATCATTGTCACTATCTTTTTATTGTTAAAATTAGGAACAGAAATCCATGTGTGACTTGAATGAAATACTCTGTATTTTTGACTGAATAAGTGGTTTGCAATCCAGATTTTGTATACAAAAACTGTCCATACTCTTGAGAGTTTGTTGCATTAGTTTTCAAACACCTTTTATTATTTTTCTTTATTATTCCAAGAAAGACAAGTATTAACTTTCTTTTACATCTCAGTTAAATTTTAAAATTAGTAGTATAGGTCATATTTAATGACACAAGTTTTTATTAAGTAAGGTGTTTCTTCATTTTTCTATTAAAGATTTTGAAATTTATTTCGTGTTTTTGAATGTTAGTAACCCAAGTTCTTTTTGTTTTCACCCCTCTCCTCATTTTGAATCAATTCTTGTTTTGATAACTTTATCATTTGTATCAGGATGATTTAGATTTATTCTCAGTGCTGAAGAAACTGTTGTTAAATTTTTCAAATCCCTTAAAATCTTTGTACGAACAATTTTTTTTTTTTTTAAACCTTACATATTAAACATTAATGTATGCTGCAATAAATTAAATTTTATTTGATAAATGTATCAACTTTACTATTTTATTGTCTAAGATAATGTCGGATTCTTGTTTATATTGTCAAAAGTTTTCATTTTAATACAAAATGAACTTTTTCTTCTGTTTTCCTTTCTGTTTCACTTAATAATGTGTTTACTGATATATATATTTTTAGGTCAGCATATATATTTAAGTGCTAAAGTTGATAATAATCTTGTTATTCGCCCATATACTCCAATATCAAGTGATGATGAACAGGGCTATTTTGATCTTGTTATAAAGGTAATTTTCTTTTCTGCTTTTTCTGATTTAAAAGATGATCCTGATTCAATATCCATAATAAAAATTGTCTAGAATAGTGGGTTTTTGCAGATTTTATGGGAAAACTAACATATAATAAAATTTTGTTAAACCATTGCTCATTTATTCCAATACACCGCATATAATGCCAATTTCTTAAAGTCCCTATGAAAGAGATAAAATTTATTCCAAAAAAAATCATCTTATAACAAACACAAGACCTTGTTAAACCACTGCTTTTAACTGACAATTTCCCTTTATTAATTTGCCCCACCAGAGAGGTTCGGACCTCTCAACTGGTAGACGGCAGGTGCTGGGTTCGAACCCAATCGCGGCCGTCGGCCTAACCGTTCGGAGTTTTTCGTGGTTTTCCTCGAACCTTGCGTAAATACGGGTTAGGTTCCCTTAGAAAGACCCCCCACGAAGGGCACTCCCCCCAGGTCCTATATCCCTAGTGTAGATAATCGGACGACAAAAATAAACCAAACCAAACCCTTTATTAATTTGAAATTGCAGTGTAATCAATTGCATAATTTGTAATAGAGTACAATCAAAACTCTGCCTATATGAGTTGATTCTAAAAACATGATAACTTTGTGTTTGAAACTTCAAAGAACATTATAAAAGATTGTACTATAAACATTTCAGCAGTTTCCTTATTTTCATGTTTGTCAGTCTAAATGAAATTCTAAGGAATACTTAAATAGAGGAATGTTAACAGCCAGTTAAAAACTAATGAAAGTGACAAAGCAGTAAGTTGTTATTTCTGCCATTACCCTCTTCAGAGTCCAGGGTTTATTTATGTAATTTTGTAAAATTTAGTTATAGATTTATATTAACAAAATGATAACTAAGAAAGATTAAACAGTGAAAAGAAAAATAAATTTTATTTTTTGTACATAAAAACTGATAATACAAAAAGACTCAAAAATTTTTTTTTTTTTTTTTTTTTTTTTTTTTTTTTTTTTGACAGTTTAAAATTTATTTGATTTTACCTTTTTTGCATTGCAAAAACATGGAATACATATATATAGTATTTTTTTATTATTAATGGGCTCTACAAATGGTATTTTAACACACAGTAAGATTATTTGTTTTCATTTTTGTGCATTTCTTCTGCAAGCCATTTTTATTTTTATAAAAGATGTAGCTCACTATAAAAAAGCAAAAAAAAAAAAAATTGTGAAGATGGATATCCTATAGGATATATAAGGTCTGAAGAGGTTAAGGAGCAAGAACAGGGAAAGAAAGCAGCACAAACCACTGTCTATATTTCTGGGATTTAAAGAGATAAACACTGTGTTTCTAAAACCATACCATATACTTTCAATAGAATTGATAGATGAGCTACACATTGATCATTTGAGTTGAGGGATACTATTTTTTATAAAGAAAAGTCTTTTTACCCAGGAGCTATTGTATGTAGTATTGTAATGCAGTAGACTTTGAAAATTCTGCATACTTTTTCAGATATAAACAGTGAAACTTGCAGTTAAAAGTTGCAGGAGAAAAATTCAAGATTGTGCTGAAATCAACAGCAATCTCAATGTTATTTTTAACTAATTTAGTTGTTAATCATGCTCTTCTGGATATTAATAACTAAATAAAATTGCATTGCTTTTGATTTTGATGTAAATTAGTGTATCTCTAGCCAAAATTTCTCATGTAAGTCCTGTACAATATTCACAAATGTAAATTGCAGCCAAATTGTTTCACTTGCATTTGGTGAAATTTTTTTTTCATCAGTATTTTATAAAAATTTTAATATTCATTCTGGTTATCATGACCAAACTCAAGCTTTTTCATAAACAAAATATGAATTTGTTTTCGAAAAAAATCAAAATATTGAAAATATGAATGATGATCACATCTTTTTTTCTAAGACATTTCTTAATCTTTCCAGGTTTTTTTGTTTGTTATATCTATATAAACATCTATATAAAATTTTGTTATTTTATGTTTATGATATAAATTGTATTATCTATGATAAAAATATGGTACAACAGTAGCTTTCATACAATAACTGTAACTGTTCAAGTTGTCTTGTTTGCATTTATTTTTATGCATTCATTTTGATTTTAATCTATAATGATTTTTTTTATTTTTCATGGTTTTGTTCAAAATTTTGCCTAATACGGTTGATTTCAATACTTGCAATGACAAAAAAAGACACATTAGTTTGATAATAATCCAAAATGTAGAGATCATAAAAGCTTCATTTTGGTTTTAAAGCAAAAACAGAAAACAATCATCAAATATAAATTGTCTTGTAAAAAAAGCTATAGAAGTAAAATGATATTTGGGTATGTAAGCGTTTCTTATTTTCTTGATGTTCTTAAATATGAATTAATGAAAGATAAACATATATTTGCATTTTGAAACTAATATTGTTCACATTTTTCAGTAACATATATAGAATTAAATAATTGCATATGTGCACTGTATTGATATTGCGCTTGTAAGTTTTTTGTGTTTCTTACATTTATGTGCATTTTTTTCTCTGTTCTCTTCTCCCACGTATAAGTGAGTGATCACTGTTAGTTGTTATTGTGCACAAATTTTTATAATTTATTAAAGTCATAACATAATTCACAGCATAACATGTTCATTCTGTATTAATGTCTGTAAATACTAGATATCATCTAAGTAGATTTGATGCATTGAAATGAGAATTTTTTGTAATCTCTTATACTTAAGTGTTTTTTAATTTAATTTATATTCTTAGGTGTATTTCAAGGGAGTTCATCCAAAATTTCCTGAAGGTGGCAAAATGTCACAACATCTTGATAGCTTAGGAATTGGTGATACTATTGATGTGCGAGGACCTTCTGGAAAATTTGTATATTTAGGAAAAGGTTAGATTTAGTTTTTAAATAATTAACCTAATGTTAGTATGTTATTTATTCTATTTTATGTATTAGACTAAAAATACTTATTGTTCTCCTTATTGAAATATCTGACAAATTAACACTTTGTTGTAAAATACTACTTTTAATTGTTGAAAAGTGTAAGATTTTAAAAATAGTTTTATTAGACTTTTTGCATGTTTTGACTTTACCCAAGTCATTTTCAAAGAAAATAAATATATTCCAAAAATGCATAATTTTTGATGCAATGATTTTAAATGCCGTTCAATTTTTCAAATACTCTTATTATGCACTATTTTTAACTTGGATGTTTATTTCTATTTTTGTAACCATTATTTTGTGTTATTAAATCAAAGATTTAATATTTCTTTAAATGTGCAACACACACAATAAAGTTTAGGTAAAATACATATGGGTATGACAACATCAAGCATAAAATCTAACAAGATAAACAGATGCCCTCACTCGGCTCTTATCTTCTCCCCCTCTCATTCCCTCATCACCTCCTCCGAGAGGAAAGGATGCTGCTGAGCACGACCCCTATAGGTCATATCAGGGAGAGAGAGAGTTCTGACCCTACAGTAAATGTCCATTTTGGGTACCCTTAAAAATAAATACTTGGGTATTTCATGTCACTGACTGCACCTGGCCTAATTGAACTAGATGACCATTAGTATAGACATTATGTTTTCTCGTCATGTGACCCAACTCAGATTATTTAAGTGTCTTTGTTTGTGATTGTGCAGCAAAATAAATGAAGTCAGTGTACAGAAGTAGCATTAAAAGACATCATTTTGATTAAAATATGTTTTATAATTTAAAGTAAAAACCTAGCATCCAACTTCTAGAAAATTCTTAGATAGGCTAAGCTGCAAAAGCTTATCTAAATTCCTCCCTTATAAGTAATAATGAATTTGTGGTTTATAATTCTGGAATAATAATTTATTGGGAGCTTTCATAGTTGTAATTTGAATATGTTTTGTCAATACTTTTATATTATGTTAAGTAAAATAAAGTAAGTCTGTATGTTTTATATATCAATTTTTTTAGAAATATTTATCTTGGTGCATAAAATGAATCTGATAAAACATTTAAATTATTCAGTTTTACTTGTATTTCTACAATTTGTCTGAAAAAAATCAGCTTGTTTCATCCAACTTTTTAAAAATAATTACTTTTCTAAAGAAAATAAACCCCAGTGGGAGTTAAATTATTAGTTTTTACCTGTTCTTCTTTAAAGGTTAAATGAACCAATAAAAGTAATATGATAGCTGTCAAAATTAATCTGGCATGTACTGATTAATGCTAAGATGCTTATTTCTAGCAAAATGTAGTGTTTTAAAAATAATAGATGTTATTGTCATAATTTAATTCTTAATTATTTTTTGTTTTAGGGAAATTCAGTATTAAACCAGATAATAAATCTCCTCCAGTCATTTTTAATGTTAAGAAAGTTGGTATGATTGCTGGTGGAACAGGTAAACTACTATTTGTTTCATTTGTATTCTACTCAAACTGTTTAAATGAAAATTTAATTTTTTTTTTTCCTTACCAGGTATAACACCAATGTTCCAGTTAATTAAGCACATTTTAAAAGATCCTAGTGAAAAAATGCATATGTCACTACTGTTTGCTAATCAGGTTTGTGAAGTTTTTGTCTAATATTAAAAAATAGTGTCCTGTTTGCATGATTACTTTTAATAATATTCAAATTTCGGTCCTCACCATCTTTTTAATTTTTGTGTTTATGGTAAAAATGCATTTTAGTATTTTGTAACTTGTGATGATATTTTTTTATATATAAGCTTGATAAAAAATTACATATATATATTAAATAAATAAATAATAAACCATATGTACTAAACTAATGTTGCTAAAGAAATTATCTATGGAAATTCCCTTATTTTATAGCTAACCAGGAAAATCAGAAAATTTTTAAAAGTGATATTTGTGACCATCCTGCTTTTGCATCCTTCCCAAATACAAGATCAATAAGTGTTGGAAATGTTTGTCTTTCAAAACTTTGTAAAATACTCTTTATAGATTATTCAATTATATCTTTTATATTTATATATCACTTAAGTATAGTCCAAATTCATTACTATGAGTTTTAATGTTTAGTTTATATGATGCATAACTCATTTCTTCCAAGTCAGAATGATCTGTTCAAAATTTATTTTTCCCAGCATTGTTTTCTTTTTTTCTTTTCCTCCAATCAATATTAGGTGACCGGTGAAAGACAAAGAATATTTGTAGCTGCTATAAGGTTTAATTCAAGTTTTTTGAATATGTGGAGGGAATGAGATGAAAAGTATGAACAGTGAGTGGTCTGTTCATGAAACAACTTTGAGATAAGTAAATGCTGCTTCATTTTCTACTCCATTGCAGTTCAGACCACACTTGAGCATAAATGCTATTTTTTTTTCTTTTGTTACTTTCAGTCTATTTAAAATTCTTGGCATGCTCCTAAAATATCCTGAATATAAAAAGTACCTTCATTAAAAGAGAAATTTTGAAAAAAAATTGATAAAAATGCCTGTTTGACAAAAGCAGAATTAATTCATAAGGAAACTAATGTATATACTCATATAAAAGCAAAAAAATATTGTCGAAAATAAGTTGAATCTGGTATGAATCAGTAAGAACTAAAAGATCAGAAAACACCATCTTAATGTTTTTAATGTGTTAGGTCTTTCAAAAGATTTGAGTCTTTATTCGTCAGATGCAAAGAAGACATGAGTATACTGTGAAAGCAGCAGCAAGACTGCTGATCTGAAAAAATGTTCACTTTTTTAAAGGGAAGTCTGATTATATATGGGTCAGATTTTAGGAGGAATGGTCTAAGCCAGAGCTTTCGTTCTGGCATAATCAAACTGATGTTTCATCAACAAATCATTTAAAGATTGATTGCATAAATATGGATTGGATTGATATACTCAACAGATGTACTGAAAACAGAGGGTGACAATTTGAAAAATGTGATAATTAGTGTTATCACCTCTTTGGTTAAACAGGTATGGCTGTTAATTCCAAGGGAGATGATTGTGTAATCATTTAAAAAGTGCACTATAAGCAATGCTGAATGGCACTGAAGATGGCTTTATATATAAAAGTGATGAGGAAACAACAGTCTGGGACTTCATAGAATGATTCGGATAGTATACTGATTTGAAAGATTCATTTGATGTTTCTTAATTTTTTGTGTAACTATTTTTATTTGTTTAGTATTTCAATAAAATGTAGTTTTTGTCTGAAAACATACAAGTTTTTAGGGTTGGCTTATATGTGGGTCAGTAATTTTACCAATATTATGCCATAAAAAATAGGAAGGCTTATATGTAAATATGTACATTAGATATTCTTGTTTCAGCTCTGAAAACCATTGTCTGTGATGGAAAAAAAAAATTGGAGACAGAGTAACACTTGTAGAAACTTTGCTTCAGAGAAAATGCATATGAAAGATAGTAAATTTTCTCTTGTTGAGGACATTTTGCTGAAGTTTCAATCTCAATATCATGCAACAAATGTTCCAGGGTCCATAAGTGGTGTTTTTGGCCCAAAAGAGTTTGATGTTTATATTTATGTATGTGTTAGGGTAGGTCATATAAATCATAAATGTAGACTAGACAAATTGAAAAATTTAATAAGAACATGCTATTACATGACATAAAATAGAAATGACATTCAATTTTAAAGATATTAAAGTATTAATAATCATTATGGTATGAACAAAACATGTAAAGTATGATCAAAACTACTTAATCGGACTTCTCTGTGACAGACTGATCAGTATCTGACTAATAGGAGGTAGCAGTCTCTAGAGCACAATCCTTGTAGTCAGCAATGTAAAGTTTTTTACCACTTGCCTTTAATATCTCAAGTAGCACAAAATGGCTGCAATATTTGCACAACAACCCACTATACAGGCTCCTACTTTACACTGACAATACCAATAATTAATCTGCAATAAATAATAGTTGTTATACTAAATCCATATGCTAATATCTTAAAAGATATCTGTCTTGATTTCAGCTGAACACAGGTAATATCATAATGTTCATAGTGAACAAATAATTTCTAAAGTCTGGAATCATGGAGATGTTTCCTTGCTTCATTTGATACATTCCAAGTGTTAATTTATGCAATTCATTGGTCATTAATTTAGGAAAGTCCATCAATATTTGTTCTTACATTCTCTACTAAATTATTTGTCATCTCATTTAGTTTTCTGACACTACTAACATTTTTAATTGATTGATTTGATTTACTAGGCTTAATTTTTATCATTCCTTCAGAAATAATTTCAATATCATTATTTGCTTGATTCTAGATGGTCAAAAAGCATTGTAAATGGCACAAATAATGCACACAAAGTCATCATCAATGGTATTTTCAAATTGGATATTACTTGGTCTAAAGCTTTCCATCTTTTTATTAAATTGTTTAGAGAACTTGGCAGGTGTTATTAATCTCAATTCATTCGCTTCTTTGCAAGTATGCTGTTTTATATTTTGGAAAAAAATATATCATCTTTGTAATTAGACCAGATTTAAGCCAGTTTGTAAAACTGGAAGATTTAGAAGCTATATCTGAATTCTGTATTCTCTTATAATCTCTTTAATGATTGAGAGTTAAACAATAAATGCTGTCTGCTTGAGTTTCTGATATGTAAATGATTCTATGAGGGCTATTTCCATTATCATATTTAGGTAAAAAATCCGACTTTATATTAATAGTATTTCATTCTAATTCAGTGTTCATACTTATTAGCAATGGTTGTTCATTTTAACATGTTTAAGCCCACTACTGTATCCTAAAATCTCTTAGTGAAGTGAACAATTACTGTTACTTAATTCTCTATTTTTAATATTTTACTATGAGTGTAACTTTCCAATATTTTTATTTTGATATATGTTGTATATTCTGATGTTTTATAATATGTGTCACAAAGAAAGTATTTCAGGATTGCACTCATGTAAATAATTGAGATAAAATTTGGAGAAATTGTGCATTTTTTATCAATAATAATGAAATTTAAGCTTGTGTAAGTCATATAATTCTGAAAAAAAAAAATACAAAAACTTTTGTTGAAATTATACAGGATAAGCCTTCTAATAGTGAAAAGTAAAAAAAAAAAATAAGCTGGTATAATCAAATCGAATTTTAGCCTATTTCATAGGCCAAAAACATGGCTTATGGACCCTGATCCTTTTATTGAAATTAAGTGTCAGTGATGCTTGCTTTTCAATTGGATGGCTGCATAAATTTAAATTAAGACTTAAAATTTCATGTCAGGTCATAAGCAGAAAATTGAAGGATGTACCATTCAGTTAATTCTGTTGAAGAATGGTTTAAATATTTACTCATGAAAATTAAAGGACTTTTATAAATTTGATGAAACAGGCCTCTTTTTTTTCACCTCATGCTTAAAAGACCTTATTTTTTAAAGGTGGCAAGAAAAGTAAAGATTGACCTAGTATTTTACTTTATATAAATGCTGATGGATCACAAAAGATTATTCCTTTAATCATAAGAAAATCACAAAAACCAAGATGTTTTTTCCATTAGTATATTCTGCAAATACCAAAATAGGGATGATTGCTGGTATTTTTACTGAGTGACTGAAAAAAGATGAAATGGCACAACCATACAATTTTGCTTTTCATGTATCAGTGCACAGCACATCCTAAACAGACTAAATTTTGGAAAATCTGAAGTTTTTCTTTCCACCAAATTGCACAGGAGATCAACTACAATATTTAGACCTGGATATAATCAAGAATTTAAAGGTGCATTATAGAGAGTAATTACTTCAACTTGCCCTGTAAAACATTATGGGAAATATTCATGGAAAAGTAAACATTTCAGTCAATGAACATGTAGCATGGACTCAAGTAAAATTTTTAAACAATAAACTGTTTCTTCAAAGGGGGACTTTAATATCCAAAATCTAAAGAAAGCAAAAAATAAAAAGTGATGGTGGAGCTTTGAAATAAGATGAAAAAGACTAGAGTAATCTGAAATCAGACATTGCTTTTGATGAGTATATGGACTTTGATACTGACATAATGACATCAAAATTATGTACAATTGATTTACTGATAAAAGTCAAATTTCTAGATGCTCATTTGAGTTGTGACGAAGGAGAAGAAAATGTAGTTTATCTTTGTCTCAAAACAAATCAGTACGTCAGATGGCAGTTAACCTCTTGAGGACAAGTGACCAGTATACATGCCACAAAGGTGCTCAGAATCCTTCATTATTACCACCAATTATTTTTAACTGTGAAGTTTACCTTATTTAATTGGAGAATTTTTGTGATTCAATTACAAAAAAATTTCTGTTTTTAAAAATCAGTTGTAAAAGATTAAAAATTAAGCAAATGGCTCTCGTCATGAAGGGGTTAAAGATTGATTAAAATCTGCTTGTATGTTTGGTAATGGAATGAAAAGAGTGTAATTCAAAGTATGCAATTGATTTACTTTGGTTTGATTTATCTTCTTTTTATTTTTTTGTTTTAGAAATTACTTAATATTATTTATTGTGCTAATTTTAAAAAATATGCATAATATATAAGGGGTGATCAAATGAAAAGGTACGAAATGACACGATGAGTACAAATGTAGACTTTATTCAAAATATTCACCATAGGCCTGAGCACAACAATCCCACTGCTGAACAAGCCGCAGGATTCCTTGTTCCCAGAATTCCTGTGGTTGTGATGAGACCCAGTCCTTCACAGCATCCTTGAGTACTGAGTTGAAGCGCTTCTTTTTCAGGCGTTTCTTCAGTGGACCAAACACATGGAAATCACAGGGCGACATGTCCGGACTGTAGGGCAGATGGTCCAACGTCTCCCATTTGGCCAGTTCCATGTGTGTGACTCTGGAGAAGTGTGCACATGCGTTATCATGGAGTAGAACCACACCCTCCGTGAGCAGCCGGTCTTTTGTTCATGATGGACCTGCGTAGGCATCAGAGTATCTCACAGCACACATCGGAGTTTGTAGTTTTTCTGTGCTCGAGGAATTCCACAAGTTGCAGACCTTGAGTGTCAAAAAAGACGGTGAGCAACACCTTGCATGCTGACGGCATGGCTTTGAACTTTTTAGGGGGAGGTGACGACACATGCTTCCACTGCCTGCTGTTCCACTTTCTCTCCAGATCATAGTGATGGCACCAGGTGTCATCATCTGTGATGATCCACTCCATGACAGCGGGGTCTTCCTGATACCAAAACAGATTTTGCAGTGCTAGCCCCATACACAGTTCCTTTTTCTGGTCAGTGAGCTGCTTCGGAACCCAAGCGGCACATGCCTTCCAATATCGCAACCTGCCGTGAACAATTGTCCACACGGCTCCATAGCTGACATCCACCTTCACCGCCAACATTCCCAATGTGACACGCTGATCACTTCTCACTAGGGCATCCACCTTGTTGATGAAATCGCTCGTGATGATAGTGTTTGCCTGGCCTGGTCTCGGGTCATCACACAGGCTCTCACAGCTTGCACGAAAACAGGCCCTCCATTTTCTGACAGACTTGTCAGACACACATTTCTCACTGTAAACTGTCACCATCCAGCTATGAATAGCTGCTGGTTTCTCACCTTCTGTCACAAATCTGATAACACCTTGCTGTTCCTGAATCATCAAATTTTGCAATGTGAATGCCATCCTGTCCTCATACGGACTGCTGCATCATTTGGATGCCGCTTTTGATAAGAACCTCTACTCTCTACTGCACATGCAGGTACCCGCGCATGCTCCGATCCCAGTCAGAGACTCCAATCGCATCCCAAGATGTCTGATTACATTCTCCTATGGCTTAATATGCAAATATTTAACTGTTACGTTTTTACGTTGTTTCGTATCTTTTCATTTGATCAGCCCCTGTATCTCAAACAACCAAAAATAGTAGCAAACTTATATTTGTATAATGACAGCATTAAATTTATACTGTAAGGTTTTACACCTTATATAACTACATATTTAATTGCATAACTTTCTCAGTTATGCATAATTTTAGAATGGCCTCTTGAAAGATGTATAACTAATACTTTACTTTATTTTGCTTTAATGATGAAAATTAGCATTTCTGAGACTAATAAAAGTTTAATGAAAGTGGCCTTGGTTTTGAGAGCATACCCCCGCTTAAGTTTGAAAAACACTGATAAAAATAAACACTTTCAACAGTGTAATAACAAACAGAAACAGCAATGACATCCATGAGCCTGATACTTTTGCTAAAAGCATTCTTTATGGCATGTATTATGTACTAATAGCCAGTTGTCAAAATCTCAAACTTTATCAACTGTATTATTGAAACAATGTATTATCTTAAAAGTACCATTATTCATTAAAACTATTGACTATGTATAAAAGTATTAAAATTACATTTACATTTTATTAGATAACTGATAAGATTGGGAAAACCTTTTGCTTAAAATCACATTCTTAAAAATATTTTTAGACTGAAGATGACATATTGCTTAGATCCGAGTTGGAAAGTTTTGCATCTCTTTTTCCTGATAGATTCAAATTATGGTATACAGTTGATCGACCAAATGAAGGTAAGCATTTTCTAGGGATTTTTAATCATATTCTGTTGGGTTTTTTAATCATATTCTATTGTAATTACTTACTATTAAGTTATTTTTTATGGTAGATTTACATTGTGTTAAGAAACTGCAAGATTGTTTTCATTTTACATATTTAAATCAAAACAGAATAGTCTAGTTTAATTTCAAATACAATACAATATCTAAAGTTTGGACTTTCCAGGAGCAGTAAGTATTCAAGAAAGAAGGGGGAAATCAAAAGTTGTTGAAACAAAGACAAAAAACTGTAGTCCAAAGAAAAGCTTTATTACTGAATCTTAGCTCTGATCTATGAGTAGAAAAAGGGAACAACTTCTTAATGATAAACCTAAGTTGATAAATAAGTATACATTAATCAAAAGGTTCAGTAGTTAACCCATTTGGGACTAGCATCTTTTACACGAATTTTATTTGGTTGACACCACTATATCAAATAATTAAATTTAGTTTATGAATCAAGAAAATGTCTTAATTAAATAAAGCAAATTTCACTTTTCTTTTTTAGTGGTATCAAAAACAACTGGTTTAAGCATCTTTTGATGATGCATATATGCATCCATGGTCCCGAATAGGTTAAGTTAAAATTTATTCTTAAATTGTATGTACCCTTAAATAAAGGTTTTTGTTTTATTTTTTATTATTTATTTAATGAAAATGATTGGTTAATTTAGTATTAATAGCTGTTATGTGCAATTTTTAATATATTAATGTCATATTTTGCCTTCTTAAATACCGTATTTACTCGTGTATAAAGCACACTTTTTTTTCAAAAAATTAGGGCAAAACTCTTAGGTGCGTCTTATACAGGGAATATTTTTTTACTGTTGAATGCAGTCGAAAGATATACATATGAAACAATAAATTATTCAAAGAAGATATTAAAACTCGGGAAATGTTACTTAATTGAAATATTACTGCATATTTATTAAATTCCTTGCAGTTTTTTATACAACAGAGCTAGTGACATTATCTAAACGCTAATTAGCAATTCTCTTTACCGTCACTCATTCCTATTCCGTCATTCTCTTACAACCTGAAGTCTAAAAATGCATTTTCGTCTTGTTTTCTGGTCTGGTGTAATGTTTGTTTCGACTTTTTTAAGAAATTCATTTGGTTATTCTTCATTAGCGTATCAAATTTATGGTGTTCGTTATGTACAAGATTTTAAGAAAAAGCTATTTTTATTTGTAAAGTAGGGGTGCGCCTTATACACGAGTAAATACGGTAGTTAAATTTATTTTTCTTTTTATTAGAAAAGCAATATATTTGCTGACCTAAAGTTCAGCAAAATTCAGATTTGGTAAAGTCCTGAGAATTCTGGACATTGGACTTTATTGTATAATATATTATGTAACATGAAATTATTATTAATTGCAAATTATTATGTTTTAATAATACTATTAAGGATGAAAATTAAAGAAATTAGAAATGTATGTTTATAAAAAGGCTGTTAACACATTATAAACACTTGTATCTTTTTCTTGTGACTTTCTTCTTCTAACTCCAAAGTCACTACAAGAGTAGTGCAGGCAATGCTCCCATACTATGTGCCAAATGTTTTACATAGCTAGTGCTTGTTTTAGAGATTTTTCAGTCATTACAGTTACCAGACTTAAGTTCAAATGATCGAATAAAAATTTATTTCTGATATATATTGATTAAAATGTTATTCCCACTCCTGAAATTTCAAAATACATTAAAGACAAATAAACAAACCATGCCAATAATTGGAAAGAAGTAAAATTGAATTAAAATGACAAGCACTAGGAGCTGTTGAGAAAACAACAGAATATCTTAATCTTTAAACAACATTGTGACTAAAGACTTCAACAGTTTACAAAATTTCATATCATAAGATAAAGAACAGAAAGTATTTTTTTTATATAATGAAAGGTAATTTAATTTCAATGTTTCTAAATAAGTCATGATGAAATGCTGCTAGAGTGGTTTTAGGCAAGAAGGTAAAAAACAATTTCAATCACCAAAAGAGATAGAATTTTTTTTTTTCTGTAGGCGATTTTACTTAATAAACTGTAAAATTTATTTTATTATCATATACCATCTGTGGTTTTTCTACATGGTCCTTAGTGGAGTTTTGCATCATGATGGCTCAGACTGACTTTGTTTTGGGTTAGGGTCAATTCCTGGTCAAGCTTTAAATATTTTGGGTTTGGATCAGTTTCTGGTTAGGTTTTGACTCTCATGTTGGTTTTGGGTTAATAGGATTTTTCAAATAAATAAAATATATCAGAATATTAATGAGTTTATGGGGTAAAATGGTTAATTTTTAACCTTCTGAACGTCTTGCAAATGGGTAAAATTGTAATGTTATTTTCTTTGTATTTTGTTTTAAATGCTCAGAAAATATGAAAGTAATCCTTGAGAGTACTAATCATTCTAAAATGTATTGAAAATTCATTAAATCTGTAGAATTATAGTATTTTAAATATTGCTTATATTGCAGTGAAACTTGGAGCCTAGTGAATGGAATATTACGTTCCAAACACTCAGAGGGTTAAAAGCTTATGTCTTAAACTATATCATGCTTTAAAAATAAGTTTTAATTTCGTTAAGAGTTTTCAAATGTTTCTCGGCAACATTTGTAATCATAAGAGAGTTTGCAATTTGAATCTATTAATATGTACAACATTCTATATCTCTCTGAAATGCTATCTTTTCTGTTCACCTAAAAACTTTTAAAAAAACTGATATATTTTTTTATTCTTTTCTCTTACATTTCATACTGTAATCACACAATACAGCATTTAAATTTGTTTTTGTTTATTTTTGCATTAATAATTTTCAAGATTTTTCACTTTGTGTCACAATCATCCTTGCTTTAATGTTGCATGTTGTTGCTCTTTAATTATACCCTACTCTGTTCGGATTTCACACGCTTTATATGCAAAAAAATATACTACATACAGGGCTGCCACAAGTGATTATTTTCAGCATCAGCCAACTATGTCAACTATTTTAGGCCAGAAATCATTAAAAAATGACTATTTTATGAAAAGAGGAGACTTTTTTGGATTCCAGTGATTATTTTTACTGAAAATAATCTTTTTTTTTTCCCCTCAAAGTACCTGTAAAGTCATCTTTCCAAATGTACTTAGTCTGTCATTTTTATTGCCTAGCATACATAAAGATCTTGTACTGTTAAAGATAGAAAGCTCTCATATGGTGAATGTAAACTGCGATCAACGTCATGGCTTCACTTTGAGCAGCACTGCAGAACAAACTTTAAAGGGATGAATCAGTGAGGCACATGCGCATTTTATTCCACAAAACGCAAAAAGTTTTCACTTTCCGACTCTTTTATATTTTTAAATTCTTGCTTTTGTTTTCAACTGCTTTTCTGTTCAGACTTATAAAGAAACATTCAAAAATAATTTTTATTTATGTATATATTTTTTCAATTGTACATGTATTATGTAGACCTCTTTTTTGCAATGAGTTTGGCTCTAAAATTTGTGTACTTATTACTTTCTTTAACATATGCAAGCAGTCAGTGATTGCTTCCAATGGTAAAATAGGGGAAGCAACTTTACTGTGCTGATGGGGTCGTTTTAGAATTACAGTGAAATGTTTCATTTTCAGTTGGAATAATTGCTTGTCTTTAGCATCCCACCTTCATATGGGAATGAACAGGAGTGTTGTTTGAAGAGGCTATTGATTGTAATTTACAAAATGACGAAAATCAGCATGTGTTTCCACAACTTTTGACAAAATTTGATATTTTTCCACAGTTGTTTAAGGAGACTCGAGATTTTTTTCCAGAACAAATTGTAAAATTTGTGATATTTCCTTCCAGTCAATTGACAAAATCTTCCCGTGAACTTTTTCTACAATCGTTCAAGGAGATTTTGCAATTTTCCCTGTGATTCATTGCACATTTTGTGAAATTTTTTTTCTGCAATATTTTGCAAATCTCGCAAATTTTTCTTTGACAGATTGCTTTTTTTGCCACCACTTCTTAAAATTTGCAATTATATCTTTTTCTGCGATTAATATAGTCACAATTTGTTTCAGAGATCTTTTGATGAAATTTACAACTCTTTTCTGCATCGTTTGTCAAAATTCAGGATTTTCAATTCACGACAGACTTAAAAAATTCTTGACAAGTTAATTAATATAGTCACTATTTGTTTCAGAGATCTTTTGATGAAATTCGTGACTCTTTTCCAGATAGTTTGTAAAAAAATTCAGGAATTTCAATTCATGGGACTTATAAAATGCTTGATTTTTTGCTCAATCATTTGGTTCAATTCTCAAGTTTTTGACCAAATCCGTGGGGGTTTTTACATGATCATTTGACGAAACAAGCTATTTTTTGTGATCATTTGATGTGTGATGAAATGATCATTAGGTAAAATTCAAATTTTTGTGCATTTTGACGGAATTTATAATTTTTCCACGACCGAATGATGAAAATCATCATTTGTTTCCACAACCTGTTTTAAAATTGGATATTATTTAGAATTTTTTGAGGAGATTCGCGATTGTTTCTGTGGTGAAATGCAATTCAATGTTGCATAAAGGTAATTTTTGTCAAAAGGTCATGGAAAAAAGGCCAATTTCTCACAAAAATTGCAAAAAAAAAAAAAAAAAAAATTTGCCAAAAGGGTTGCAGAAAAAAACAGTTTTGGAGTGGATTTCCCCCCTCCCTTCCCTTCTCCCTCTATTGTAACCTTACAGAAAATTTGCTATGAATTTCAGATTTTTATTGCTCAGAATTACTCCTGCCTGCATGTTTCTAATTTTATCCCTCAAATATAACTTTACTTCCATCCCCCCAAGAAACTCTTGAATTGGAATGCCTTATGGAAAGTATGTCAGAGATGACTTGGAAGAAGTTTTTATACTGCCATGTTTCCTGGTCGGTGTTGTACATGACAACTTTCCTCTTGAAAGAACAAGGCTATAATTGAAGCATTGAGTCTTATTTCGTGGATAACTTGCTTTCCGATTTGAATAAACCACTATACTTTTTATTCAGTGATTTGAGCAGAAGCGTAAAATCTAAAATAAGCTGTAAACATTCATAAAGTCCTTTCAGTTATTATAGAATATATTTTTTCTTCCATTTTTTAAAGTAAGTATGCAACTACAGTAGACTCCCTCAAATCCGCACTCCTAAAATCCACAACTCTCTAAAATCCGCACATATTTTACGGATGTAAACAATGAAACATTCAGTTGAGATGTAGGTGCAAAAATTGATTTTTTCAGTTTTATATCACTTCTATACATTTTTTAATTTATAATTTTTGTTAAGGTTATTGAATTCATGCTTTTTCATGAAGAAAGAATAATTTATTTCTGAAAAAATAAAGATATTGCTAATATCATTGGTAATCACAATCTTACCAAATATATTTATGTATTAATAGAGCTTTTTTAGTTTTTAAGTCTGCTAAACCTGAAATAAAGTTTCATTATTTTATGATCCTGATGTGAATTAATAATGTACCTTTATGAGGCAATTTTGATTGAATAATTTAGGAAAAACACATTTCCTCTTTTATAATGAATATTTAATTGTACATTATTGATTATTAACTTTACCTTTCCTTTTAGTATTTTAATCATTTAAAAAAATATCTAAATTTTTATTATTTTAGTTTATTACTTTTTTTAATATTTTAGTATATTGTATGCATTTATTATACTTTTGATTTTATTATTAATTATATTCAAATTTTTTGAAAAAAAATGTAAACAAAGCAATGACCAGAAATCCGCAAAACCTCTGGTCCCAAGTTGTGCGGATTTGAGGGAGTCTACTGTATTTTCTTTATTGTAGGCTACTACAGCTACTATTTTCAGTGACATTCGGTAGTGGCAGCCCTGTACATATTATCTACCAAAATAAATGTCATACAACTGTAAAGAATTTGAATGCTTTAACTTCAAGCTGCTGTAATTTTAAAAAAAGTGAAAAGTATATTTTATATTACCTGATTAAAATAAAAGATTTTTAAAAATCTTTATTATGCTGTTTGCAAACAATGCATATATAACTGCTGTCTTATTTTAAATGCGATTTTCACAATCTAACACTCCCTTTACAAGTCACCTTGTGTCATACTTTGTAAACCCCCTCTCTCTTCAAGTGCAGTGTGATTAATGGATAACCATTAGAATGTAGAAAATCACACCTGTTTTATTCATCTATCACTAAATATAATACACAATTTTCAGTTTAAGCATCTAATAAAAAATTTTAAAAAGTTTATTTTACTACAAAAAGTTTTCCTAATAACTTGAAAGCCAAATGATTTAGTATTTAAATATATGAGCCTGAAGTTTGAATACTGAATTATTTCTCTATTTACCCATAAAATACATTAAAAATTTAAATAATACTTATTTTTTCATCACAAAACTGTATAGAAAGCTGTCATACATTTTTCAAACTATGTATGTATGTTCAATAGTGTGAATAATGGAAATGCATTGAAAGGTCAAATTAATATCTCAAACTGTGTATGTATGTTCAATACTGTTTAAGGAAGTGCATAGTAAAATAAAATTAACATCATTATCTTATTTTTTTTGTGTGTATGTATGTGTGTGCTCCCATGCATGTATCCTTTAAAACAATTTTGGCTGGAGTGTCAATTTAATTATATTGTCATTGTAAATATGAGAGGAATTTTAAGAATAATATGTGTCAACTTTTTTTTTAACGATAAAAAGTTTTCCTAATAATTTGAAGTCCTTTTTAGTATTTAAGGATATGAGTCTGAAGTTTGAAGGCCAGTGAATGATTATTTCATTTTTTACTTATAAAATCATTTAAAATATATAAATAATATTTATTACTTCTTCACTAAACTGTATTGAAAGCTTTTTTGCATTTTACAAACTGCGTATATGTGATAAGTGAATATATAATTGCTTTAAATGCTTGAATCTTAACTTCTTCATAATGTATTGTTATAGTTGTTATAATATTTAACAATTTTTTTTATTTTATAGGATGGAATTATAGTTCTGGTTTTATTTCTTCAGAAATGATTGTTGATCATCTTCCGCCTCCATCTAATGACACATTCATCTTGATGTGTGGTCCACCACCCATGATTAAATTTGCTTGTATTCCTAATCTTGATCAATTAGGATATGATCCTAAACTAAGATTTGCTTATTAATTCTTAATTTGTTTTTGTTAATTCTATCACAATTTTATGTGTTGTGATTGATGTTTACATAGCCAAGATACTTTTGTATTGGCTTTTTCTATATTTAGTTTATTCAGTGCTTATGATTTTTTTTTCTATATGTATAGATTTACATTTAGTTATTTTGTAAGATTTCATTCAACCATGTTGTATATTAAAATTTTTAATGGTTTTTTTCTCTTTTATTCAATGGCTTTTATTTGACTATTATTAAAACAAATAAAGTTCTGCCTTTTGTTTTAGATTTTTAAAGGCACTGAAACATGCCTTTTCTTTTAGCCAAAATAAATAATAATACTTATTGGCTGCTGTGGTGTTATAGCTGATTTACTAAAATATATATTTTATGTTAGAAAAAAACCATTCAAAAAAAAAAGTTTAAAGTTAAAATTTGTACATGAAAAAAAAGTCTGTAGATAAGTATTGATTTTTTTTTCTATCTTCCACTGTGTTTAAAAAAAAAAAAAAATTCACTATAGTAATATAAGTATTGTACATGACTTATTAACAGTTGATAAATTCCATTTATCAACTTGTCCAACTTTTAAATAGGGTCATCTTTGTAGATTGAGCTTGTAAGTTGCAAAATTAGTGATTTATCAGTTTTTATGAGAATGAGTAGTCTCCACATGTTTTTAATTCATGATAGTGATAGATTTCACCCTCCTGGTATTACTTGCTACATTCATAAACACATTTTCATTGTTAAAATCTTAATACATAAAGTTTTTCTTCCTTGGATTTTAATGAATAAAAGAGCACTTTTAATTCTCTTGTATTTTTCAGAAAATGAAAAAAATAAAAACAAGACATAGTTTATAGCATCCATTTATTCTCCTTACTCCCCAAAAGGGTTTTATTTTAGATTCATATTAAAAGTATAAAGAATAAATTTGCATCATGCTATTTGAAGTGGCATGATTTGATTGAACCACTCTTACAAACCCCTGTCCTTTATTTAAATGTGTTATTATTTTAAGGCTACTTGTTAGTGAGACATCAAATTCAAATATAAATGTATTACTAGTAAATCTGCAGATCAAGAGCCTCAACGTCAACTTTGCACATCATTTCTTTTTTAAAACACACTTCGGATAATATTCAACTTCCTGGAAACTGTAATTTAAAATTTTCAAATTACGTAATTATTTATAAGAATAAAATAAGAATAAAAAGTTTTTAGCCATCAAAAGCGTTAAATTAAAGATTTAGTTATGTTAGGATATTCTGAAATTTTCACGATCTATTATTTTTGTTTTTTTATTATAACATAGTTGATTTCTTCAGGGGGGTGGAGCCCCCCTGAACCCCCCGTAGTCTCAATAAACTTAAATTTGTAACTTTCTATCAATTTGCTAATGGTTATCGTATATCTTGTATCTCTTTATACTTTTTGATTTATAAGGATAAGTAACAGTTTTAATAAGCATTTTTCATTATCCTCATACTTCTACATACCTGTCCACACCTAAATCTGATGTATCAGGAACTTTTGAAAGTGTAAACTCAGTAATCTGGGGTTTTATAATTTTGTTTCTGAAAAAAAGAAGTTTTGATTGCATTTTGTGGCAGATATCGCAGCCAGACAGACAGAACAGACTGACAGGCAGAAAACAATAAATTTTGTGTTGCCAAAATAAGCCTTCACTGAAGTTTCGGCAATGACGTCATTATTCTTGAGTTATTGCTATCCATGTTTCTTATATTTTTAATGACTACTATAAAATACCTGTTTTATTTCAATTATGACGTCAAATTTTATCAGGTGAAATATTTGTTAAAAATATAATTATTTTTTATTTCTTTTACTTCTAACTATGCCACCATTTTTGTCAGAAAAATTCTTATTAACGAAACAAATTTCCATGTTTAATATTTAACAAAGTACTATATTTATTTTTATTTTAATTCTGACGTCATATTTATTTTTTCTTAGTTTAATTTTTCGAATGGAACTTGCTCAATTGAAACTTATTGCCGTTGACAAAATATTCCAGATTGATTTTTTTTTTTTTTTTTGGCAACGATAAAGGAAATTAATTAAATTTTATCTAAAAGATCGCTATTGATTCTGCATGAAAAAGAAGGAAATTTTGCATTATTAAGGAAAATATGTGAATAAAATCAATAAAACATAGCCTATGTTCTTTTCTGGACTATATTATAGTTATACACAAAGATACAAAGACATTAATTCATCAGTTTTGACGCTGACTTCATTTAAATTTTCGCGTTCAATAATTACACGCATTCAAATTTATAACATTATAAAAATAAGGATTAGGATGAATGGTTGCTCAGCAACCATTAAGAGAAAATAAAGAAAATGAAATAAATACATTTGAAATAAGTAAGTCTCCAAAACAAATTAGTGTATATTATTGGAATACATTTATAAAAAATCTCCAAAATTTACAGTAATAATTTTAAAAATCTGACAAATGAATAGACAAAATTTCAAAACAATACGAATAATTTAACCGGTAAATTTCAGCATCCATTTATCATAATGTGACATTTTCTCTCAAGGAAAAAAAATGGAAATCATTGGATTTGCCATAGAAAAGCATTATTGCGCAAAATAAAATATTCTATATTTTTCGAACGAATGAACCAAATCTTACAAAAAACTATACAGCTTAATCCCAGTGCCTCACTAACATACCCACTTAATTTCAAGCCAATCGGATACTTTTTATGGAAGTTATCGCGGAACAGACAGACAGACACAAAAAAATTTCGTGTCTCCAAAGTAAGCCTTCACTGACGTTTCAGCAACTAGCTATATTTTCATGAGAACAGCTTTATCTATAAAAGCCTAATGCATGTAGCTTTTCTTATGCAGATTTTATCAAATTAATTCAGATTTCAATTGATTCCCATTCTCTTTCTAAATACAAAGTATTTTTTCTAAAAATGCTTTCAATTTGCTATTTTATATCAATATTTAAAGCGTAGAGGAAAAAGTGATCACAATGTAGCTATGCAATATAATGTAATTTATATGAAAGTAACACATGTATGCATGTTTGTATTTAAAAAATTTTTAACTTAAAATATTAGTAAACTTTATATATGTATATATATATATATGAATGAAGATAATTTGAATGTCCTGCAAAGATTTGTCTTGACAATTAAAAATTATTATTTAAATTTAAAAAATATTATTAGTATGCTATCTAAAAATCTATCCATATTCCTAACTGCAAATAAAATAGCCTTACAAAAGAAGTGTTTTTAAAGCAGCAGAATAAATGATTTGCTTTTTCTTAAAATAAGAATATCAAGATTGGTGTTACAGCTAAAAGAATCTTAGAATGTTACAGTAACTCATACCTTTTCACTAATGAATTTGTTTTTGTGAAAGTGCAGTGGGGGAAAATAAGATGAGGGGCTGTCATCCTCTAATGAGTGACAATGAAGGGATAATGCAAAGAGGACATTAGTCCTTGAGAAGCTAATTTTTTTTACAACCAATATAGAGCAAGATTTTTCAGGTCTCATTTCAGTTTTAGAGAAATTTTTGATTGATAGTACATTGTACTTTATATATTGAAATAATAATATTTTTACAAGCAAAAACATTCAGTCACTATCTTTTATTGTAAAAGAATAATTTTAGCCGTAATGTAAGACAAATAGAAATCTTCTAGTCCATCATCATTTTATTATACCTGGTACTCTGTGAAGTTTTCCGTTTTGATTTAAGTGGGCTTCTTGCACCCATGCCTTGCATGAAACTTAGGGTAAAATACTCAATCTATTGTACATTTATTAGAAAATTAAAAAAAAATAGTAATTTGGCAACATCCACCATCAGAACATTGTTTTAAATCTTTGACCCATGATAGCAATGTCTATATATGATTTTAGAAATACTTTGGTGTTAGTCTTATATTTGTATTCTATAAGGAATGAACTTTAAAGGTGTTAAAATGCTTTTGATTTTTTTAATATGCAAATTAATGAAAAATAGGTCATCAACTTATGAAGAGGTAATGAAATTTCTTGAATAGATTTTAAGTTGAATAAAGTTGAACCAAAATAACTAAAAAAAAACCCCACCTTTTTTACAAATAGCAAATAACATAGCAAGAAATATTAATTTGTTATACATATGCATCTCTTAAAGTCATTTCATACTGACATGCAGTTTTATTGTTCAAAGAAAATGTAAAGTTGCTAAAGTCTTATCCTCAATTACCAAAAAACAATTTCCTCATAAAAACAAAGTACCAAGGGCAGCGCCAGAGGGGGGGCCGGGGGGGCATATGCCCCCCCGTCGGGCATACCTGGCCCCCCCATCGGGGGCAAAATTCGATATCGTTGGGGAAAATATTTTGACTTTTGAATTTCGTCCCCATCAAGTTGGGTCAACATATAAAGATTTTTTTTTTATTATATTAAACTCAGATTGATTAAACTAATTCTTTTGGATACGAGTCGGTTTCTGACTGAATTTTGATTCTTGCAGATTGAGTTCAGATAAACTCAATCTTTTCAAAAAAAAAAAAAAAACGAATTTTTTAAAGCAAAAATTGATACAGATGACTACACAAGATGATATATGAATGACTCTGTATATGTATATATATATAAAATTTTAAAAGATACAATTCATACTTAGTTTTGTCGGGGTTGTCTTGGATGACTAGTAGAATGCTGCATCGGGTCGGGCAAACTGAACCTGACACGACTAGCAATCTGGATCGGACCGGGTTGAGTAATCTTTTGTCGTTCTTGGTCGGATTCCAGTTCGATTTATTGTTTCAGGTTCGGGTTTGGATGTTGACACTTATGGTTCTTGATTCAAGATCGATCTCTCAAAAGAATTTATAAAATTTATTTTAAGTTGAAAAATTATATATTGAATGTTAATGAGTTTATATATTCTGATTTTTTACTTAAAAGTTAAAACTGATACTAGAGATATAGTTGTAGATATAATTTTACATAATTGCATTACAGTATGGATATATTTTTTCATCAGTTACGGTTTGGATTTATTTGAGGCTGAAATATTTCGGGTAAATTCCTGCATCACCTTGAGAAATTAAACACAAGTCGACAAGCGATTTAAGTCGGATCTGGCTAAAGTTAATATTTTTTTCGAAGAGGTACGGGTTGATTTCTATTTTTCAAGTCGGGTCAGATTTAATTGTTTTAGCGTAGTGGGTTCGATTCTACCTCATTTCTTAAAAGTATAGCCGAAGTATATTTTAAAATGTAAGATTATATTATTTGAATGTCAATGAGTGCATAAATTGATACATTAATTTTTCTACATAAAATATGTAATTGATATTGGAGGTATTATTGTAGGTTATTTTTCCATTATTGCTTTACAAGATGGAATTTTCTTTTTCAGTTTTCTCTTGCATTTCGAGTTGGGATTGAATTACTTTTAGGTCAAAAATTTTCAAGTTCGGGTCATCTACGTTTTTAATACTGGTTGAGGTTGAATGGATTTTGAATGAACAAGTTCAGGTCAGGTATAACCCAGTCCACGAAGGACTCTATGCTCGCAAAATAATCCGTGAATTGAATTATTTTTTCCCTTGATTATATTCCATTAAAACAGAAAAATTTGCTTTCATGTGCTTTAATTTTGATGTTTCACCCCCTCCCCCTCCCCCCGCAAAAAAACAAACAAACAAAAAAATACCAATTACCTGAAATATTCACACCTAAAGCAACATGTTTGCCAAATTACATGGGTGTTCTGGCAGCTATGCTGCTTAGTACTTTTTCGTATTAGGAACGGAATTTATAAATCCGTTTCATCTAAATATAGGTAAAAAACAGAAATCTAAGATCAAAATTTTCGAAAAATGTCCAATCAGAAGGCAGAAATTGCTTGAAATAATAGAAAAGTCTCTTCAAATCACAGGACTATTTCGGCATTGTCACGACAGACGCTTTTCGCTGATATTAAAATAACGCACTTTTAGCTTTCCAATTATTTTACAAGTTTTCACTTCATTTATATTTGTCTTTTGTTTTTAATTTGGGAATTTTGTATTTAGGTTTTTGTTTCAGCTTTAAATTTTGTATCATATCAAAATTTGAAACATCGCACTTTCTGCATTCGATATACACTCTAAAATAAAATGGAAATTAAAGATGTCTTTCCCATTGTTTTTTTTATTACTACTATAGCTAAAAAAAAAAAATCTGCTTTAATTTACACATTTTCTCGAAAATACTGAAAATTCATCAATCTAATACTAAAATCACCTGAAATCCTCCAGTATCTAAAGTTGCATTTTTGTTGAATCAAAAGATTGCTCAGTTTACTGGGCAGCAACACTGTGCATTAGATTTTTCTATTTGAAACTGATTTTTTACGTATCTCTATTTTCTCTCAAAATAATGAAAATTTCGTGAACCGAATCTCAATTTTTTTTTTAATTCTACAATCAAAACACCAGAATTTCTTCAAGTAATAGAAAAATCCGTTTCAATAACATGTGCGTTCCGGCAACTATTGTCTGTACATTTTATTTTTGGCGAAATGTTTTTTGAGAGTGTATAAAATAATTACATTTTCTCAAAAGTGACAAAAATAGAAAATAATGAAAAAAGTAAAATGCAGTATTTATGAAGTAGTATAAGGTACATATTTAAAAAATTGTACTTCAACTAATTAATTTCACTCCGGCAAATACATTCAATTCAAATAAAAAAACTAATATTTAGCATAGAAACGTGTTCAAATACAACGAAAAAAGATACGAAGAAATTTCAATTTTATACACGTTTTGTTATCAGTAAGTATGCTGTTTCTTTATACTTGTGTTCTTACTTAGATTTCAATCTACGATGTTTAAACCACAAAACAGCTGCAATTTACCAAAAGGGTCTGCCTGTTTTGTCTAGTTTTCAAATTCTGATGTGCAAGTTAATATAAAACAAACTTTTCGGCAATCGGAATAAAGAGATTGATGAATTTAAATACCTCAATGCTGCAATGGGAATTACAGAAAAAAAAATACACACACACCTATATTGTGATAGACCAAAAGGATATTTCAGAGTTACATACATAGATGCAGTACTCTATTTTCGTCAGTTGTCCATTGACTACAGATATAAGGAGTTAATTTTTTTTCCTGATCTAGTATTTTTATTTTAATATATAGAAATAAGATTTAAAGTTTCAAGACTTTTATTAGAGTAAGTCCAAATGATTTCTTATTTATTTTCGTTTATAAGTGATTTGATATTTTTACCCGAGTAATTTAATTTAAAAATTGCTTTATACCCAGAATTCCCATTTTTGTTGATAGTAATAATTTAACTAATGTTTTTGGAAGTTTTTCACGTATATTTTTGCATTCAGTAATAAATAAAGTAGAACTTGGATTCTTCGGACCGGTCGGGACCTAGGACAATCCGGTTAATGAAAAATACGGAAAATATGATAACTTTAAAAAACGCATATGGCAATGTTTTTAGGTAACTTCCCTTCACATTTTTTCCAGGTTTAAGAAAGCAATTATGGTAATGCATATTTTAGCACATTGAAAATGGCGTATTTAGAAAGTTTTTTTTTTTAATTAAAATTTTAAATTTTATTTTTTGCAGAATTGATACAAAATTATACATAAATACACATAGAAACTTCATGATTTCCGATGTAACTATGTTTAAAAAATTAACGCACAAACTTTAATCCAATTTCATACTTTTTTAGACTTTCAAATAAATTAATGCTGATAAAATTTGTTATGGATCACACAACAGTGGTTTTGTTATGCTTTGTTTTTAATAATTACCGTGACATGCACGCAAAACTTTTTTTTCCAAAGGTCAAGATGATCATTTTTACAAATCAAATTGAAATAAGTACCGCGTAAAAGGTTCCCTTTCTAAATATATATATATATATATATATATTGTTTTATAATACATTTATTTGATTGTTAAAAATCTAAAGTTGGCAGATATACCGTGAGAGCTATTTCTCAAAAAGTTAAACAAAGAATTTTATCAAACTTCATCATATTCATTTATAACTCAGTAAACTTCATCATTTCAGTATGGATGACATTTTGCTGCATATCGCATTACAGATGATGTTTTTTATGCTGTGTTTTTTTCTGAAATTTTTTTATCTCTGCACCTATTGAATATAGAATTGAACAAAACATTGCTTAAAAAAAAAAAAAAAAAAAAAAAATCCTTACCAGATTCAGAATGAATTGACGTGATTAGCGAGCGTGGTTTGCCATATTATTTATTCCTAGTGAAATAATCCAAGTTTAAGGAAAAAAAAATCACCGTGCTCCAGCTTCTGGATAAACCTCGATGAAGGTCTGCATTTCCCGGATCCGGGACTATTTTCCTTTACAACACTGGGGCCGGTCCATGCCTGGTTTTTACTCTTTTCATGACTTAACTTAGTTTTTCGATACCGAGCTGGGACTGATTTCATTCTTCCTAGGACTGCGCGGGTCGAAATTTTCAGTCCCGGTTTTTCGACCCAGCCCGTATGAAAATCACCCTTTCGGCGACTTGGGCCGTGCAAAAATCAGTAAAATTTGGCCCTTTCCAAATATTTTTACAAAAAATGCATGTATTTTTATAAGTTTAACACGCCAATATTCTATAATTAAACTTTAAAATTTACTATTTTTAAAGAATAGTAGATATTTAGGCAATAAAATTTAAATACAGTAAAACCTGTGAAATAAATCTGCCTATGACACAAAAAGTACTTTCAGTTTCAAAACCGTTTCCGAAAGAAAAAAAAAAAAAAAAAAAAAAAAAAAAATCTGCAATTGAAATATAAAAAGTGAAAAATAGCCATGTTAAAGAACAAGCTCAGCTGTCCTATGCAAGAAAAAAAATTGTTTAAAAATATTGTAATTAAAACGAGAAATTCAAAAATAATCTGTGTTTAACATGACTCAGCGGGTGTTTTCAAGTGAGTGAAGAGTTTCTTTAAACGCAAAATCTGTTGATTCAAAATTAATATAATAATACATGAAAAAAGAATATAATACATCAACACCTGCTACGAGGGCAACTTGACTATAACTCTCTCTCTCTCTTTTTTAATGCGATTTCGTCTTAGAAGATTTTTGTGTGGCATTTTTCTGATTTTTAAGTCCCCACATGATATGAGGATTAACGATAACTGAATGATATTTGAAACATTTACATACAAATAGATATTCATTCAAAATAAATAAATATTGCCGCCCAGAGCACGTCTTAATTAAAAAAAGAAAAAAAAAAGCTATTTTTTATTAGAGCTCCTTGTGCAAGACACTTTTTAACCATATCGAAGTAAAAATTCACGTTTTATAAACATAGAGTCGGACAGGCCAAGATTTTATTTTATTTTATTTATTTATTTATTTATTTATTTATTTTTTTGTCAGGCTAATAATTATATATGTAGGTATTTGTATTTCCCAGACAGTATAATCAGGCCGACTTTTTAAATTTTACATCGACCGGATCATTAATCTATTTTGTAAAAATCGGATTAGGCCCTGGTGCTAAAATTTTTGCCCACGCAGGTTTTTAGGCCCCAGACCAGTACGCGGGACCTCTAATATATATTACGAACTTGGCCCCCCTGTCGGGCAAATTCTGCCGCCGCCCTTGCAAAGTACTCTTTGATATCTCATATTACAAATGTAAGGAAATAAAAAATACATGTGTGACCAGAAACAAAAAATTATCTCTAAAATAACAAAGTTCCTTAATTGATTAATATGCTTCAGAAAAGAAAATCTAGACATCACTGTAACAAAAGAATTCCTGTCTCAAGCTAAGAAAAAAAAATGCTTAACTGGTTAATACTAGATTTCTCAATTAGCTCTTTCAAAATCTTCAGGCAGAGCCATTCTTAATGAAAGTAAGTTTAGGTGCAAGAACTTTCATGAGGCCCTTCAAACTAATTAATACTTTTCTATTTGCAACAAAGTTGCAAATTTGGCTGGGTTTTTTATATTCATCAGCCAGAAGTTTTGAATATTAATTTGTTATTCATTTAATGATATACATTCCATGGTTAAATAAAGTAAATATAGCTATTTGGAAATTCTGGTAGATATTTTGAATTTAAAAAATTGTCGAATTGGCAACACTACGCTCAACAATGCAATTTATAGACTCAAACCAATTTCCTTTTATAATACCTAGACTGGGCTTTTCTCTGCTGAGCTCAGGGTGTTTTTTTATTTAGCCCAGGCCAAAAATTCATCTTTTTGGAGTGGCATTTCTTTTCTCTCTCTCTCTCTCTCTTTTTATTTATTTTTCGTAAAATGGCAATATTGTACAATTGTTAAAAAAAAAAAAAGAGAGCAGGTACATCCCTATGATCCATGCTTTTTAATCATAAAATTATTGCAGGCAGGTGCATTTCAACTTAGTATTATGTCTACATTTTGAATTTGAATACAAAATTTAAAAAAGAGGTGCTCTACACATTAAAATTTGTATTGGACTTTGAAATTTCCAATAGTAATACCCTCTTTTGACACCATTTTTAGTTCCCTTTTTCGAGGTAACTCATAAAAAAACACTGATCGTATATTTTACCTCATATCTTTGCAGAATTATATGAGTGAAAATTTTGAGTATGCTAATGTTAATTTAAATGACAATTTTTCTTTATCTTCTTACAAACCATCCGATTGATTTATTTTTGTCATTAAAATTAATTGGATGCAAAGACATTTCAAACATTGTTTTCATTTCAAAAGTATTTTTCAAAATATGAGAATTAATAATAAAATAATAGTAAAAGTTAATAATTTAATAGACAATTTTGACAAAAAATGAACCATAATCGCAAAAAACATGGGTATATAAAGAGGGTCCAGGGTTCAAAAATCTGCAAATATTCGAAAAAGTTTTATTGGATTAAAAATTTCCTGTTTTTTCTGTTTAAAATGATGTTTAGTGTTGGTATTAATTCTATCTTAATTAGAACTGGACATAACTTTTGGTTTTGATTTTGTTTTTAAAATTTAGCTTTCATGCAATAGTTGTCATGGAAATGACTTTTTCTGAAAATGCATTTTTTTAATGATGGATTTTTGCACCATTTCTCATATTTAAATTGCTTTAAGTCAAGAACCATTAAAGATAGTTGATTCAAACTTAGAATATCTTTTTCAATTATTTTACTTTAATTTTGATTCAACAAATTTGAAAAAATATTTACTTTTGAAAATATGATTTTTTTTAATTACATCATTTAATTTTTATTTTAAATATTTTAATATTTTTTTAATGCAGAATCAAAATTAAAACTTATATATTTATGTTTATTTGAATAAAAAGAAAATGAATTTCTATAAATAATATTTCGAGTTAACGCTTTTAAATTATGCTACTTTTTTTTTTCTTTTTTTTGCATTTTAAATATAAAGAAAGTTATGAGATGTTTTATCACATGATTTTGTTCACAAATCACATGATAAACCATCACAAAAAAATTTCATTTTCAGAACTGGTTTCAAAACTGAAAGAACCCTTACAAAAAACATCTGAAATCAAAATCAAAAAAGTAACAAACTGCCTTTATAGAGACCAACCTCAGCTATCCAATACAAAAAAAGTTCATTTAAAATATTAAAATTCAAATGATCTATCTTTATAAATTCCTTACATAGAATTAGCATTAGCAATTGGCTCTTTTCACTTGACTGAAGTAGCCCCTTAAGTGTACAGCTCATTCTAATAATTTGTTTTTGAAATAAAAATTTTACTATTTAAGGCCTAAAGGGATTGTCTCCTCTGATCAAAACATCCACATTAGAGAATAATCTGAAAATAAAAATAAAATTTCTTTTACATTAAAAAATTCTGAATAATTTTTCTGTTAACTATTGAATATTCCAGATGCACTTTGTTGTAAGAGTTTTTTCTTTCTGAATGTATGGATAAACTTCTAATGCATTTTCTTTTATAATTCTATTGTCCTACTAGCGGCTGAGATAATCTTTGCTCAAATTTGGTAGATAGGAGGTGCGGGGCTCAAACCAAATGCTTTTGTCGGCCTAATAATTCTGAATTCAAACCTTGGTTATCCTTGAGTAAATGCAGGTTAGGTCTCCTCAGAAAGACATGCACATACACACCATGGAGGATACTTCCTTCTTGGGCCTATATCCCTAGTGCAGATAAACGGCCATCCTAAAAACAAACTTTTCCTGACATACCTTATTTAATAACATAATTTCTGTATCAAGTAAGGGAGAGAATACTAAATAGGAAAAGTGGTAAAAATGTACTGATTCATTAAATGTATTCTTCATAATTATATAAACAGTCAAAATGGCTTTATTAGGATGCATCCTATTATAAACTTTTATTTAAATTTTTCAAAATTAGTTTTCATGGACTATCATAGGTTCAAAATTTTACTCCAAGTATTTAAATTATTATATGTTTATGATGTGTTTTCATAGTAAAATTTGTAATCAATATATATATTTTATAAAAAATACATCATGTATAATAGAATTTGCTTTAGGGATAACATGCCATGGTAGTATATAATTCATCATTTTCTTCTAACAATTTTTCATCGTGAAAGTTTATGCAATACATGATAATACATGCAATAGGGCTTATTCCATGTTTGTATAAAATTTTTTTATCCATTTTAAACAGAAATTATATATTAAAAAAATTCTATTAAATGGTCATGAGTTGCTTACTTTACATCATTTGCATGAATCTTGCATGGTCTTTACATTAATTTTATTGATTCAAACTTAATTGTTTAAAAAACTCATATTTATGAATGCAATCATTTTACATTTTATGAAGATTGGTTGTTAATCAATATTAGATAGCCATGAAATATTAATTTTTATACATCACAATATTTGAAAGCTTTTTCTGACATTTAGATATTAATTTGTTTAGTACTATTAAGGAAACTTATTAAGCACTATATTAAATCTCCCCCCCCCCTTGCATCTTCCAACAAAGTCTTCTGAGTGAAAAGGATTAAATTTATCAGCCTGTTATACTATGACATAATGTTATAAATAAATAAATACATTGATAATCATGAAATTATACATATCTATAGATTAAAATAATTTAGCTAAATAACTTTCGAAATTTGCTGAATCATTAAAATGATATTGATGAATCTTTTGACATATATTTACACATTTTTTACAGCCTGTGATATAAATATAATTTCCTTATTTATAATTTTAAAAAATATTTATTTCTATTTCTTATGAGTAATCTGTGCTAATTACTGTGGAATTTTTTTTTTATCTATTTCTAATTTGCAAAGTTTAACAATTATCTTCAGTAATAATAAATTTGCATGTTCTATTAGAATTAAAGATTTTTATCACGCTTATTATATATATTATATATATATATATTTATACTAAAAAATTGTTCATGTATTATTCCTCATATAGATGTTAAATATTTTGTAACTTTTAGTAGTTTTAAAGATGCCTAATAAGTATTTAAATTATTTTTTTCATTAATGAAACATAAGCTTGTAAATAAGAATAAAAATTCACAAAAACAATCCTTATTATGCTAACCATGTTAAAATATTCCTGCTGTTTTTTATACTCAGAATTTTTAAATGATAAATGAAGCCTGCCACATGTATAACTTAAGTATTTTTTACGAATCTTATTCTGAAAAAATATCAGTGACTAATACAATTTTATTATATTTATAATAGCAGTTTACGTATTAAAAAATTGAGTTCTGTAAAAGTCATACATCAAAATCCCCCCCCCCCCCACACACACACACACCACCACCATATTTTACTACATTTAATAAGAATTTTAATAATTGCCTTTCATGAAAAATAAATCAATATTTTTGACTCAAACAAAAATAAAATTGCAACGATGTAAATGTCTGAGGGCACTTATAATTTTACTATCCCCTAACTCCCCCCCACCCCCACCCCACCCCAACACACATAACAGCAAAACTAAACTAAGTAAGTTTCAACATAATGTACTCTCAGAATATGTATAGTAATTTGAGCCAGCTTCTGCAGTTTGAGTTTTCTTAATCTGAATAAGTACAGAATACAGATTTATAAATAATAAACAAATAAAAAAATTAAATTTCTTACAGATTACAGATTATACAGATTTACAAATCATAAACAAATAAAAAAATTAAATTTCTTTTAGCTAAAAAATGAAACTAAATGCTTTTTAAGCAGTGAATGTTAAACTTTTTAATATCTAATATGGAATATATGTTTGTATTACATCAATTTAACAAATAGCAAAAAAATTTCATTTCTCTATTAACAGCTTATGTCAAAATCAGTTTCACAAGGCTTTAACCACCTGACTTCAGAGCAAAAGGGGAAACTTGTAAGTTGTTTTCTCTGTAATATATTTAAAATGCTTAAAAAAGATATATTTTCAACCTGATATAATTTTTTTTATTACATATAGGTATATAAGCCTTAATAGTATTGATGATAACTTAATTTTTTTTAAATGGATTATATTTGTTGAATTATATTAATTTAAATAATACATGTATTGCAATGAAGCCTGCACCTTAGTGAACGGATATATTAATTCACAGTGGATCAGGTTCATTGCAGAAGATTAAAATAACATAGTTGACAAATACATAATGAAATAAATTGTTAAAATGTCCTTTTCATGACCAACATCAAAAATGAATAAATGTATGTATGTACCTCCCCCCCCCTTCCAAAAAAATTATTAATGATAATAAATAAAAGTAAGAGCATCCAAAATAGCTCATAATTTCATGGTTATTTAAATATCAAAATATATTAGAATAAATGAATGGTACAATATATTTTAAATCATTTGTTAATGTAAAATTTTATTACTTTAAAAAATATCAACTCAAAATCCATATCCTTCAGAAACAAACAGAAACTGTTTTATGTTGATTCATTTAAAAAATTTCTTTTTACATGCTTGCCAATATCCAGCAATTTTTAAATGAATAATAACATACTTCGAACTAGAAAACTATTTAATGAAAAATTATTATTAATGTAAATTTTAAGAAAATGTTGCATTAAGTTAGCCTACAACTGCACGGAAAAAGCAGACCGCCACCCCTCCCCACACACACCTGCACACACTGATAAAAGTTTCAATTTAGGATGTACTCTCAGCTTTTAGCAGGGTCATTGTAACTGCACTAAATTCTTTGAATATCAATTTTACTTTAAACATCAGATTCATAGAAGGAAATATTCTTTTAAAAAAAGAAAATTAAAATAGTCCTTTTAAAAAGGAACAAATGATAAACTTTACATGATTGTTTTTGAATGGTTAACTCATTTTTACATTATATAAATACACAAAATTATTATTTTTTTACACCCAAATGAATGAAGCATTAGAAAAAGATTTAACATAGTCAGACAAGACTATATTTTTCGAAAAATAATCGTGATTGGACAAAAAAGTCATTATATAGAGAAGATTGCTGCGGATTTAAACAACAACAAACAAGGAACGAAGTTTCTGCCATCCAAACAGTGAAAATAACAGTTTTTTTTCTTTTTTAACAGTGCCTGTGCTTTATGATTGACTCCTAGATTTATCATTGTGTTTTCCTGCTCCCAGCTGTCCATGCTTTCAAACTTTTGATTGTAGGACCAACACAATTATAAACCTATGAGTCACCACTAGTGGTATTAATTTTTGGCTTATGCACACTTCATTTCAAACAGACATGGGTCATTAGATTCCTCTATCTCTACAGTTACATAAATAATATATATATATTTTCTCTTGTGCTCGATACATTTGGTTTCTGTGCTGTCGGCTCTTGGACTATTTGGGCCGCGAAATAAGATTCCTGTTATAGAATCTATTAAAAAAAGTTTCTAAAGCGCAATACATTGTAAACTATGCTACGAAAAAAATACGGTACAACTTGGTAAAGGAATAGCAGAAATTTAACTAAGCAAGTTGCCACATTTTGTGATGTCTGTGTTTTTGTGTGTTTTATTAAAACCCATTAAATTGTTTTGGTAAGAAATATTTAATATATTTAGAACATAACTTTTTTTCAAATTCTGTATCATATTTTATACTGTCAGTCATTGGCCTAAACGAAAATTTCAGTATAAGTTACCTGTGACTGACGTGGCACTCAATCTGTTTACAAGTAAAGACTTTACTCAGCTGTAGGTATATAGAAGAAAATCACCAATCGGAATAAAGATAATTTTAACACCTCATCCAATAAGCAGTCTCTTTTGGCGATTATGTACCTGCAGATTCATGGTTGTTGCCACTGGTGAGTCAAGCCCATTCCATGTTTCTGTCTGAGTGCTCGTGTGGCCTCTGATCTTCATTCGTGAACAGACCCTTAAAAAATAATCCATGCATGGGAGTTTTGAATTATCGTCCTGTATCGAAAAATTACGACCGAGATCTCAAACTTCACCTGACCGAACACTTTCATTCAAGTGAGACTAGGGTTCCTCGATATGAGAGTGTCGGCATGGGGAATATAAAATTCAATTAGTTCCAACGATTCTTGACTAAAGCAAATGGGCTTTACGTCGGCTGCAAGTAAACAGAAGAAAAACACTAATAGATGTGAATAAGAAACAAGATTGACCAATCAGAAGCTTGCACTTTGGGGAACTTTTCACTGTTTCTAAAAATGCAGACTTTTGATTGGTCATTCTCGTTTCGCTAACCACAAAAATTCTACCTGGATCCCAATCTACTATCCCCTAATTTACTCTGGTTCGCAGCTCACGCCGCACGCAAACTCAGAAGATTTGGCTATGGAGTAGGTCTTATAAAAAAAGACCTCCTCCTATTGAATTATTTTAAAATAATTCAATTATTTCATTATTTTTATGGTCCAAAACAGGTAAAACTAACTACTATATTTCTTTATCCTTCCAAAACATAGTTTTCGTAACAGAAATCTATGCCTGTGTTCACTCAGATAAAATCCAAAAATGCATCACGTGACCCTCTTCATCTACTCCATAGATTAACATATAAGATGGGACACTTCCATAGAGCTTAACGGCAAGGCGATTGCGCTCGCAGCGCTTTTAGATGTGGATGAAACTCCTCATCTTTGTAATATTTTTATTATATTTTTTATATATATATATTGTAATATTTTGTAATGTCTATCTACCTCAGAGGTTCCCAAAGTGTGCTCCGCAGAGCCCTTGGGGCTCCGCCTGAACTTTCCAAGGGCTCCACGGCGTTCCAGCAAAATAAACAAAACATGAAAGCAATTAACGTATTCCAAGTGGAAGATTTTCAAACGTATGTAGAAATTTTTGAGTGTGTGTGCATATGTCAAAATAAATATAAGGTACCATGGGGTAATAACGCCATGTTAAGGTTCTACCAATGCTCAGTTTTAGTTTGTATTCTTCAAACAGATATATGATTTGATACATCAACTCATTGACTATCTATATAAAAAAATAATTTAACAGATATGTATTCATAAAATGTAATGGCGTGATTTCTTGACCAATGTTATTTGGCGTCATTACCCACCTATATGGGTAATAACGCCATGCAAACAAAACTATGAAATAAGGTAGAATAATTACATGTAGAGTGCCCAATTTTAAAAATACGAACTCTACAAACTTAGAAATTGACAAATTGCATTCTAAGCTATTGAAAATGTTCAATTTTTTGTGAAAGTGCAAGAAAAATAAAGGTGTGGTCTGTGTGTGGGGGGGGGGGGAGGATGAGGCAAAAGAATATCAGACCGTAGGCTTCTTTTTGCTTAAAAAGGACCACTTAAATAGAATTATTAGAAACGTTGCAGAGTTTTAACTGTGTTTATTTGAATCAGTATTTAAGATGTAGCTCGGCCACTGTAGAGAATCAACCAGGGTATTAATGCCAAGGATTGGCGTTATTACCGCGTTATAGTTGTTGCGCTGTACATTTTAAATTACAAATTATCTTGAGAAGTTATCCAAAATCTTCAACAATATTTTGAAAGTCCATGAAATATACTACAAATTAATGTAATTAACAAAGTATTTCCGGATAAAAAAAATAGTCTTCACATCACAAAACGTATCTCGCAAATTTTAGATCTAGCGTTAATTTTAGTTGTTTGTAAAAACAATAAGACCTAAAAATGAAACAAATTAACTTGAAGTTATTTTTTGCAATTTATATGACTCAAAACCCTTCTGCGCAGAGCACATGGGTGTCATTTACTAGATTATTTCATAATTGTGCAAAATATTAGCACTTAGCGTTATTACCCTCCGACTGGCGTTATTACACCAGACCAACTTATCTAAACTGAGTTGAAAAATAGACTTTAAAAGAAACGGTTTGAATTTCAATGTGTCAATTTTCTGTATAATATTTTTGGTTTGATTTGCTTTATTTACGCTTCTGCATTTAATGTTTTTTTTTAAAATTCGATTTAAAATGAGCTACAAGAAATAGTATTCTGAATCAAATGCACAACGTGAATCGAAGCAGGAGAGGCCCGTCAGTGCTGTTAACTCTGTTTGTCGAACAAAATGGAGAACAATTTTGTTCTTTGAAACTCCGCCTATTCATATGTTCATACTTAATTCTTTTTTGCTGACATTTCATAATCAGACGAAACAACAAAAGGGCTTTTGGCCAATGAAAGCATTTCTGAACCGTTGACTCCAGATCATGTATTGTTATCAAAGCAAGACAGAACCGAGACACTCTGGAAAAGACACACTTTTCAATAAAAAACTAAAATATGATGAAAATTTCTTAAACATGGGATTTACTGAAACAGATGATGATCAGCTTCTCTGTGTGATTCGTGATAAAGTTTTGAACAACAGCTCAATGTTTCCGGCAAAGTTGTGCAGTCATTTTGATTTTAATCATCCAGAATTAACCACTTGAGGGGCGGTGGGATATACTTTATCCAGACTAATTTAAATAAGATTCCCACCAGAAAGATTTAACGAAATTTGATATCTTTAGTTTTGGCCGCAAAATGATGGATAATTGTCTTTATTTATTTTAAAATAAAAATTTTTGATTTTTCCGGTGAGAACCAATCATACAGAGACATTATTGCCTCTCAAGGGGTTAAAAGATAAAACACTTGATTTTTTCAAAGAAAATGCAAGGAAATTTTAGCTTTAAAGAAAAGAAAGCTACAGCTGCGAAAACAAATAATGAAAAGATGTTGTAAGCTTACTACTGTCCGCTATTCGGAAGTGTCCGCTATTGGGAAAAACCTCAGAGATTCGAAAATTGGAAAGAAAAGCTTAAAGTTTCATTAATTGACTTTTGTATGTCCTAAAATTCTAATATATGATTAATCAAAAATTAAAATTATTTTTTAAGCAATAAAATTGAAATAAAATGATACATTGCTTTATACACTGTTTGTTACATTCATACGAAAAAATGTATTTATAAAGTTTCCTTTAGCATTTAAAGATTAGAATGTATTTTTTTTCTATGTTTAGTTTTAACCATTTCAATAGTTTTAATTTTTCTGTGTTACTGCTGACTGTATTTTGCCATTTCTTAAAAACATAAAATCTCAAATCTTCCGGAGGGGAGTGGGGGGGGGGGGCATTGTGATGCTCTGGCAAGTAATGTCCCTCGGACCATTCCCTGAATTTAATACTGTATGTAGCATGAAAGGCCTGGGTGGGATCCGGCCCATTCTCTACATTTATCTGTGATCACAAAATTTCCTGATAAATTTAAGAGATTTTTTACTTTTTTTCTTCGTTAAAAAACAATTTCTCATATTTTATCACAAAAATTACTGTCCGTTATTCAGAGGTTAAATATACGAAAATTTAGATTTTGGGAGTGGGGATCGGTAAACTGTCCGTTAAATAGAAGTGTCCGCTATTTGGAAGTGTCCATTATGGTGGTTTTACTGTATTGTATATTGCATAATGCATTATTTTAAATTTATAATATTAATTTTTATAAATTGTTTATTTTTATTAAATTTTACTTATTTAAATCTTCTATAATAGTTTTCAAAATTGTATTTAATTTTTAAAACAGTGTCTGTCGCTGAAAATGTCTTTTTTTTTAAAAGATCGTGTATCATTTAAAATCCCTCACTAGATTCTTTTGTATGTAATGTTTGTATATATTTCTTCTTAATGTAAAAAATAGTTTGTTTTCCTTTTTACTGAAAGTTTTCAGAAATCACAAATTTTTAGCTATATTTTTGCTGTATTTGAAGGAAATATCTCGATTATACAAAATAGATATTTTATGCAAAAAAGAAGGTTTTAATCCTTAGTTTTATTTTATTGTATACAATAATAGTAATATTAAATAAAACTGCTAAAGAGCTATACAGGGTGATTCAGCTCGTCGGTGACAAACTTTAAGGATCGATAGAGCACACCTAGACGAACATTTTTGAATAGGGAATGTAGGGTCCCTGACGCGATGGTAAGGCGCTAGGCGCTTTCGAAAATTTGGGTGCCGAAATTCGAAACGTCATAAAAACTAGGGAAATGGTTAGATTTTCTTGCTTGTTGCGTCGAAATGATTCTGTTTGTTTAGACTTTCTTCAGTACCAATTTGATAAGCGTATCTCTTAAAACATGGATAGGGGGCGCTGCAGACTTTGGAGAGCTAGACAACAACTTTAAGCCTGTTATTTTGATAATTTAACACATGCTCGCCAAAGTTTATACTCTAACTTAAAGTTTGAACCCAAAAGTAGAGCCCTGCAAAAAGCGTAAGAGCCGGAATAAAATGTCAAAGTACAGGGTGGTCGAAACTCGAAGGCTCCTAAGAGATAAACAAACAGATTTCTTGACTTATGGCATGCATTTTCATGATTCTGTTTGCTGGGGCTCTCTGAAACTCAGTTGAACGGTACAAAAAGAAACATCGATAGGGGGCGCTTTGGGCAAAAAACATAATTCGTTGACATTTCGGACGCTAACTGGAAACGGGGCGCTACGATCAGTTAGTAATAATGAAAACACATTTTCTACCTCTGCTCAACACTTCTGAATAAATTTAGACCAAAAACATCAATGATACTGGAAATTTATTTACAAAAAATAACACTACAGAAGATGCTCGAAATTTCGACCTTGGGCCATGATGCAGGCTTCGCACCTCCGTCGCATTGAGGAGTGTGTGTTTCCAACAATGCCAGGAGTATCTCTGATCTGCCCTGCAGCTGTCACAATGCGCGCCACAAGTTCTTCAGCACTGCTGACAGGTGTATGGTATACCTCGGCCTTCAGGTAACCCCAAAGGAAGAAATCCAAGCAGGTGAGGTCTGGTGATCGGGCAGGCCAGTGAACTGGACCCCCACGCCCGATCCACCGCTGGCCATACCTTGCGTTTAGATGGAGACGCACGTCGTTCGTGTAATGGGCCGGAGCTCCATCGTGCTGGAACCACATCTGGCGACGCGAACCTTCGGGTACGTGCGCCTCCTCCAGAAGCTGCGGCAGCACTTGATCCAGGAAAATCAGGTAATTTCCACCTGTCAGCCGTTCAGGTAACAAATAAGGGCCAATGAGGCAATCCCCCAGAATGCCGGCCCACACATTTACTGAGAAACGCTCCTGGGCTGCTCGGCTTCTGGTTTCATGTGGATTTTCATCACACCACACATGACTGTTGTGGGCGTTGCACATTCCCTCCCGGCTGAAGGTGGACTCGTCCGTAAACAAAATGCTGTTTACAAAACGGGGATCCCTGGATCTCATCGCCAAGTACCATCTTGAGAATTCCACTCGAGGGCCAAAATCCTGCTCTCTGAGCAACTGCACCCGCTGGATGTGGTAGGGGTGCAGATTCCGGGAACGTAAGATGCGCCACGCAGTTGCTTGCGAAATGCCAACATGTCTGGCGATATCGCTCGTGCTAAGACCTGGGTTGTCCTCAACCAGGTTAAGCACAGCATCTTCGTTGTCGGGGGTGCTCACTGATCGCTCCCGTTCAGGCCTGCCTCCGTCGAAAGATCCCGTTGTGGACAACCTCTGGTGTACTCGAGCGAAGAAGGCATGGCAGGGGATTTGCCTGTTGGGGTAACGCTCGGCGTACAACCGCTGAGCGGCTCGTCCATTACAACCAGCAGCGCCATACGCCAAATGCATGTCAGCCAATTCAGAGTTTGTGTACCGTTCCATCCTACTACCGATCTGCAGACAAGTAACCCGAAGCTTAAGTAGGTACCGCACGTTCAAAAGACGTGTCTGCGCATACAACTACGTCATCTCGCGTTGTCGTCTACGCATTACGTATCTTTTGCATATCGATATGGTACGATATCTTTTGCATAAATCAGCAAAAAGCACCTTATGTAAATTTTATTGCGCGCATTGTGCATGATTGAAACCAGCTATGTTTGTTAAAAAAAACAAACAAACTGCAGTTTTAATAGCTTCTTATGATAAGTAAATTACTCTCTTGTTTTGTTTCTAACTGATCGTAGCGCCCCGTTTCCAGTTAGCGTCCGAAATGTCAACGAATTATGTTTTTTGCCCAAAGCGCCCCCTATCGATGTTTCTTTTTGTACCGTTCAACTGAGTTTCAGAGAGCCCCAGCAAACAGAATCATGAAAATGCATGCCATAAGTCAAGAAATCTGTTTGTTTATCTCTTAGGAGCCTTCGAGTTTCGACCACCCTGTACTTTGACATTTTATTCCGGCTCTTACGCTTTGTGCAGGGCTCTACTTTTGGGTTCAAACTTTAAGTTAGAGTATAAACTTTGGCGAGCATGTGTTAAATTATCAAAATAACGGGCTTAAAGTTGTTGTCTAGCTCTCCAAAGTCTGCAGCGCCCCCTATCCATGTTTTAAGAGATACGCTTATCAAATTGGTACTGAAGAAAGTCTAAACAAACAGAATCATTTCGACGCAACAAGCAAGAAAATCTAACCATTTCCCTACTTTTTATGACGTTTCGAATTTCGGCACCCAAATTTTCGAAAGCGCCTAGCGCCTTACCATCGCGTCAGGGACCCTACATTCCCTATTCAAAAATGTTCGTCTAGGTGTGCTCTATCGATCCTTAAAGTTTGTCACCGACGAGCTGAATCACCCTGTATAATAAAAAAATGATTTTTGAAATTTCTAGTATGAATTCAGAATTTCTGTATCAGGAAAGGGCCAAACTGAGAACAAAGGTTCAATGTTGGAAATTACTGGCTCGTATTTTTATCCAGCGGATTTTTTTCTGCTCCATAGGCATAAAAAAAACATTAATTTGTAAACCACAGAGTATTGTTCAGTTTAGGGGCTCCGCCTCAGAAATTCTTCCCAAAAAGGGCTCCGCGAGTCCAAAAGTTTGGGAACCGCTGATCTACCTTATTGCAATCTTTCTATTTTAATGTTGCATAAGAGCAGTTCACATCACGTGACTTTTACTGGAAAACAATGAAGAAAGCTGTAGGACACACAAACGCAAAAAGCATTGCTAAAGGCAGCGATAGTTGTCCTACAGCCTACAGCAGCAGCAAAAACCTGTTCGTGACGTCACCTTGCACAGTTCTATAATGTAATGTTTCTAATACTAATCATTTCATACCTTTGATTGTACAGCAAACACAATGACAAACCCATGCATAAACCATTAGTTTATTAATTTTGGCTTTAATTATATAAAGTATTAATTTTTAGACTGAGCCCGTCCCGGTTCATACAGAAATCAGTGAAAACAGACCCGGCCCAACCCGATCTGGCCCGACGCAATTTCTACTATTTCGAAAAAATCCAGATTTTTATCATATAGTTAAGATTCTTTTAATGAATACTGTATAAATATTTATGGGATGATTTTACAGTATATTTTTCAAAAAATACACAATAGATGCTTTCAGTGTGACGTCATTCATGTCGTTTTGCTTAGAAACGGACTCCAAACAAACAATTGCTATGTTTCATTTCTTATTAAATATAAATCATAAAATTTTGCCACTGCTTTTTAAATATTAATACATATATCTATGAGATATAGCTGCAAGATATAGCTATAAGATATAATAAAAATAGAAAACACAGCATAGCAATGGTTTGTTTGGAATCCATATCCAAGCAAAACGTCATACTTGACGTTATGACTGAAAGCGTCTATAGCAACTGTCAGACATTCCCTCTTAGCCCGCACAACTTTGAAGAAAGTCCGTAGTAGTTATTGCTACCACCACCGATATTATTAGGTGATATCGGTCACCCACTGTGAGGATCGTGTAAATGAACACCAACGCTGTCAATTAACTAAATTAACAGTTTATTCTATGTACACAATATAATACACTATTTACATATATAACTCGGATATAGGTGATCCGGTTCCACATTAAATTAAATACAGTAAAAAGTTGGCTGTGTACTGTTCAAATTACATCTTCTCCCTCTCACTCTATAAACGTTAGATTAACTATGCCGGAGATCAATTTCGAATCTCCCAACACATGGGTTCTCAGCCTACGCTGTTCGACCCGAGCACTACATACAGGGACCTCCGTCCACTACTGCTCTCACGGTACGAACTGAATATCTCTCAGCTAAACACTGCCCTTCTCCATTCCTGCAATTCCCCAATGTAAAGCCCCCTATTCGTGGAAATCCTTTATTTTCCCTTCTTCAATAGACATCCCAGAAGGTCAAACACTCCCCTCGACAATCTTCTTTTCTTTTCCCTCACCACCTGTTCATTCAGGCTTTAGACTAAGAAAGAATGCTACCTTGAAATTTCAGTACACAGCCCATACAATACATAAGATATTAAGATAACAATAACATAAATTCCAGTTCTATAGCAGATGTTTTCTCAGAACCTGACAGCAACATTATAGATTACTTAGATTCTTAGAATTTCAACATTCATATGAAGATTGATTAAAAAATTTATATGGTTTAGAATAAAAGTAAAGAAGAAAAAAAAGAAAACATCACAATTTTTAATAAAATTTAGATTTATAAAAATACTTCTATATCATTTTATTAATGATTTTCACAAACCCAAAGGAGCTACTTTCTGATGTATTTCTCAATTCATTTCTTTTCAGAAACGCATAAGAATAGCAGGTGTTTTTATTCGGAAACTATATAATCGAATGGCGTGTTATCCATTTTTTATACAGGCAATGTAAGAAAATATTGTAAACGTTGGCGTTTAGAATAGAATTTTTGGAAGCGACAGCATGGGAAAGTAGAAAATTCTGCAACCATTTGACAAGAATCTCTTATATCTCAAAAATATTATACAAGTATCTTATTTACCTAAAATGCTATTCGATTCCAAATCCCTTCAATAGTCAGGCTTTTTAATTTTATACCTTTACAGTTAAAAATTAGCTAGAAAATGTGTCAAGCTTTCATGTTGTTGAGAAGTGAAATTAAGAACTACTAAGAAGTATATTTCCAAAGATTACGTTAACCTAAGTTCGTTAAGTGGCGTAGCTAGAATGGGCGACACTCGGGGCAGATGTAAATGACGTCACCACACCTCATATTTTTTCAATCACTGTTCTTGGTTATTATAACAAATGACCATATCATTCCTTATTTACCTTTTGTACTCCTCCATTAAAAAAAATCATTATATCATTACTTATCATTTATTTTATAGTATAGTTGCAAATTTCAATGCGGTGTCTATATGTTGAAGAAAAGTCTTTCGTATGTTAGTTTTTCACTACCCACTCGTTGGATAGGTTGGCTTTTGTTCCCTAGTGCATATCTTATTTAGATACACCATTATGTATAAATTTCACATTCTCAAAGAAAAGGAAATTAACTCTGATGTGTCGTGCGCTAGTAATTCCATTTCATTCCAGTATAAGAAATTGGATGAATTTGCGAGAGAAAAACCCTCAAGCAGTCCAAAAATTTAACAAAGTTTCTCATATGGCCGGAAAAGTAGAAAGAAGAAATGCATCACTATCCATCTTCGCGATAGACAGTTTTTCAGACAAGCGGAGAATAGACGCGCCAGAATGTCTCCCTTTTGAAGTCACCGGTTCGGCGAGACTCAGAAAATGTCCTACAGTCTGACCAGAATATTACACGGCAAAAATGAAACTCGGCTTGACCAATAAGAAGACAATTTTTTAATGACATAACCAAAATAAGTTCTAAGTGGACAAAAAAATAACGGATAGTTTTTACGGGGGGTCGGAAAAAGATGATGAAGAGAGGAGAGTCTTATTCTCCGACCAGAGAGAAAAAGATGAGGATACCTGTTTGGAGGAGAGAGATTTTCTCTCTAGGAAAGAGGCTTGGGTTCAGCAGATTTAGCTGGGCGTCAAGGGATATCACTCCTGATATGGGAGTAGGAAAAAGTGACTGACTTAATGCTCATTGTAAAATTGCGATAGATTGATTTTCTTTAGTCAGGGACTGTTTGACTATATTCTTCATCTGACTGACTTAATGTTTATTGTGTAATTACGATAGACTGATTTTCTTTAGTCAGAGACTATTTGACAATACTCTTCATCTGAATGACTTTTATTGAAATCAGAACTCCTTCATAATCTAAATTATTCATTGTTTGTGATTGGGATTTATGTAACCAAGAATTCATCATTACATTTAATAAAATGTTTCTATTAATTCATACATGAGTCAACGCCTTATCGAAGTAACCGCACCACGAAACCCGGTCTTCATTGAAGGCTTCACAAACTGGTGGCAGCACACCGATTTCAATAAAGACTATTGTTAGATAGAGTAGAGATAGTCTGTAAAAGGAGTTCATCCCGAACAAAATAGGAGTTCATCCCAAACGAAAAAGGAGTTCACCCCAAACGACAACAGGATAAGAAAGGCAAACATCGGAGTGTGAGAGAAACAGTTTCGCCAAATGGAGGGCTCCGGAAAAGCCAGGCTAGGAAGGACCCCAAAGAGACAGCGAACTTAGGATGGAAGACACAGCACCGAGGCTGAAGCAAGTACGAGCAGGACCAGTTCCGGGAGACAGTGTTCGGAGGTCCTGACACCGAACGAGATCAGCAGCACAGACACAGAGAGAGCCAGGCACGTCGGACTGTCTAGCGGTGAGCCAAGCACAGGGGGACAATCAGCGACGGCGTAAAAACAGGCAGACCAATCTATCTGTGATATCAACGAGTGAAATCCAGCAACAAAACAAGGTAAGCTGCATTTTTGTATGTCTTTTAGTTTATTATTGTATGAGTGCATTAATTCAACAGTTAAAATTTTGCGGTAAAGAGAGTTTGTTTTGTTGGTTAAAAGTAATCTTTCAATAATAATAAAAAAATGAGGATTTAGTAAAATTAAGTAATTTATGCAAATAAATATTGAGAAAATTCTAGCAAGTAGTCTAAGGTAATGAATTTATTTTTTTTTCTCTTTGTTTCCAAAAGGAACAAATTACCTAGAAGTTAGTGAGTCTAGATAACAAGTAAGAAGAGAAAAAAAAAAGACCCAGTCAGCAGTTGATGCTGGGCAAGAAGTGTAATACTTGCAAGATATTTTGTATTGAATAATACTTAGAATTAGCATAAAAGAAAAAAAAATTCCAGAAAAATATAGTCTGGACCAAAATAATATAGACATTTAATAAGGATCCAAAGAGTGTTCAATGTTTGAGAAAGGTTTAAAAATAAAAACATGAGTATATGTAGTGATGAGGTACAATGTAGAAAATTAATTTTTTTTCACGGTGCATATATGTGTATAGGGAATTAAAATCTGAGTGAAATTTTTACATAAAAGTGATAATTTTCACAAAGAGTAAAATAATAATAATAAAGTGTCTATATGTTATTGCTAATTTATGTATTTACCTAAGATTTATTTATTTTATATGTGACCTTATTTAATTTGATAGTGTTCAAAAATTTGCATATGAAAGTATTTTAAAATTAAAATATTTTAGGAAATGAATTAAAATCCAAAATTAGATATCTGTTGACAAAAGTATTAGTTTTTTTGTGTATTATTTGAATTATTTGGGGAGGATTTAATATAGATATATATGGCAAAGGTTACTTCACTGAAGTACTGCAGAAGAGTTGATCTGGTAAATTTAGCAGATGTGCTAGATGTAAAAATTGAGGAACATGATGAAATTGCGATAATTATCGAGAAAATACAAAGTTCGGATAGTTATGACGAACAGTTTGCGCTTACGCAAGTGGGTTTCATAATAAAGGATAGAGAGGACCAGCTGTCATGAGAAAAAGAGAGAAAGATTAGAAATAGAGAGAGAAGAAAAGCAAAAAGAAAGAGAATTTCAATTAGAGCAAATTAGGTTAACACAAAACGCGGACACAAGAAGCTCCATTTCGAGTAATAGATCAGAAAGAGCGCCTAAAATTTCTTTAAAGGGAATTATGCAAAGTTTTGATCCAGAGAGGTCCGATATAACTTTATTTCTTAACTTATTTGAAAGACAAGCCGAGAGGTCTAGGATAGAAAGTGACGATCTTGTGACACACCTGTTGGCATATAGAGATCGCGGAATTAATATTACGCAAACAAAAAGAACTTGTGGACAACTTTGAGCATGTAAAATCAGTTTTATTGGCAAGATACAGACTGAGCCCAGAAACGTAACGTCAAAAACTAAACAAACATGCGAAAAATCCAAACAGCTCTTGGAAAGATCTAATTTTCAAATTAAATAGCTTTCAGGATGGGTGGTTAAACGATATAGGTATCACAAAATTTGAAGAGCTAAAAGACCTGTTAATAACAAAACAAATTAAGAGGCGTATGCCGGCAGAGATAAGGGAACACTTCATTGATTCGTGGGCGTCGTATAAAAATCCAGAAACTCTAGTGAAAGACTTGGATGAATATGACACTATCAAGGGTGCGGCAAAAAAATGGTGGAACCCCAGATAGCATTTAGACAGAAAATTCGAAGCACCGAAATATACGGAAAAAGTACGGGACAAAAGTCCGGAAGTACAAACAAATTAGCGTGAAAAAAATGATAGTAAGGAACGGGAGAGAATTTTCGAAAAAAAAGAAAAATACTTGTTTTTTGTGCCAGAGTGATAAACATTTCAAGCACGATTGCCCAAAATACAAAAATAGAGAAAATCTGCCAAATAAGGCTCATCATGTCAGTAACGTTTTAGAATGGGAAGAAGGATTTAAACCTTACTTAAGTCAAGGTAAAATAAACGGACAAGAAATTACCATACTCAGAGATACGGGAAGTAATTACGACGTTTGCCCATGGCATTTTATCAATACGGATCAATTAAATGAAGAAACCAAATGGGTTTCGCAACCGTTAGTAAATAATGTCCAATGTTTACCTATAGCGGAAGTAACTTTAGAATTAGAAAATAAAGAAATCGTAAAAACAAAAGCGATAATAACTAATAAAGAAACGGATATATCCTATTATATCTTAGGAAATGAGACCCAAAAACTGATTGACAATCTCGGAAAAGAAAAACACGCGGTTTTTCACGCAGTAATGACACGAAGTAAATTCCAAACCGAAAGTGAGGGGGGGGGGGAAATAATGAAAAAAGCGGAACCGACCCATTACGCCCTAAGTGTTCGAACGAAGAAAATTCGAGTCCGAGAGGGGACTGTCAGTCATTTGAGATTAACAAAACAGTGGGAGAAAAAAATGTGAAGAGGCGAAAAACACACCTCCGCGAGAACAATACGAATCGGAAAAAATAGAGAATGATATTCAACTACCGGCGATTCAGGAAAACGGGATTTTGTTTCTAAGTAGACTGAATAAAAATGAATTTGAAAAGGAGCAGAAAGCAAACAAATCGTTAGAAGCAGTGCGATTAAAAGCTAGTCAGAAAAAGTCTTTTTTTGAATTCAAAGACTCAACCATTGTAAGAAAAACTTCAGATCACACAGGTTTAGAAAGATTTCAACAAGTAATTCCGTCAAAATTTAGACAGGACATTTTGAGCGCATGTCACGAAAATATTTCGGCCCACCTGGGAGAAAAACGTACTAAAGATAAACTTCTCAGATATTTTTTTTGGCCTAATGTGATAAGAGAGGTAGAAGAATATGTGAAGTCATGTGAGGCCTGTCAAAAAGTCGGTCATGTGGGCGAGCAAAAAAAAGCCACTTTAACTCGGGTGCCAATAATTAAAGAGGTTTTCTCCAAGCTGTCGATTGACTTGGTCGGCCCCTTAATTGAGTCAAAAAAGGGAAATAAATACATGCTAACCGCTTTGTGTGTTTTTTCTAAGTACCCTGAAGCTATTCCCATACCAAATATGCTTTCAGAGACGGTAGTGGAGCGCCTGATGTTGGTCTTCAGTAGGGTAGGTTATGCTTCAGAAATACAAAGTGATAGAAGGCGAAGTTTCACTTCATGTCTTACGGAAACTGTTTTGGAAAAATTCGGTGTAAAAGTGAGGCATTCGAGTGTGTTTCACCTTGCCTCAAACAATGTGGAGCGGACACACAGAACGATAAAAAGATTACTAAAAGCGACGTGCGTTGAAAATGGGGAAGACTGGGAAACAAACTTGCCCCACGCATTATTAGCACTAAGGAATGCTGTAAGCGACTCAACGGACTACAGCCCAGCGGAATTAGTCTTTGGGAAAAATCTAAGAATACCTGAAACGTTATTATACGAAAAGTGGACAGGAAAAAAACCAGGAACCGGAGTTAGTCACGGAATATGTATTCGGATTAATGAATCGGTTAAAAAGATGTCAAGAATTGGCAGCAGAAAACATGGTAGACAGTAGAGAAAAAAGAAAACTATGGTATGGCAAAAAAGCCATAGAAAGAAAGTCTTAATATTCGGGTCAGGTCTTAATATTAATAACGAAAAAATATTTCATTCAAGTCCCTTCCAACTAACTGACATAAGATGTCAGTTAGTTGGAAGGGACCGGGTAAGATAATCAAAAAATATCAGATACGAACTATGTTGTACACTGTAAAAACAAAGGAGCAATATTACATTTAAATCGGGGTTATGAATTGCTGAATAAACTTTAAATATACACTATTTTCGGTAGTAGCTCCGTAAAAAATGTAAGAATAATCTTGGAATGGTGGTATTTTATTCTTTAGTCGCAATTATTGAACGGTAACACCAAATTCAGAGTCATATATCATCTTTCTGTTTTGATTTCATATGTTTGCAGACGACACGCCGCCATTTTACTTCGCATTTAATCCTTCTTTCTAACTTTCGGATAGCAGGTGGAAAAGTAAACAAACGGTAAGCAATATTAATATCATTCTTTGTAGATGTAAGATTTAAGACTAAATAATGTTTGCATGTGGGTTTTTTTTTAATAAGATAATGCTTTTTAATAATGTGTTAGTGCACTGCCATTTTAAGAACAATGGCGACATATTCGAATTTAACGGGAAGTATGCCTTTAGTATAACAGTTGTAATCAACTTTTTTTTAGACAGCTTTGTTTATTTGGTAGCTGGCATAGTTAAGCTTTTTTTATATTATGCTTTAAATTGTATAATTGTGAGGTAATTTAATATCATATGTAGCTTATTTTTGTTATTTTCTTAAGAAAACTAGAATTTCCGAATTAAACTTATAGTGATAGTTACTAGTAATTATACATTTCGCTACAAAAATATTTTATATCGTATGACTATAGCGTTTGCCCGAACTTTAACAAAAAATATTTTCATAAAAAATTTGTTGTTATAATGTTTTTTAACTTATTGAACGCATTATTGACCTATGAAAAAGATATTTTTAAGCATGCAAATATAGGAAATTTTAGTTCGTTTCATTAAAGTTATTTCATTCAAGTTTAGTTCATATTTCTCTGCTGTAATATGCTTAAAATGAATGTTATAATAAATTGCCTCCATTAAAAGGAAGTTTCGCTGCCTCTTTGCGTCAAACTATTTATTTTAAATTATGACTGTATTAAATTTAAAATGTAATCTCTAAATTATTTTTTATTTTGCTGTTAAAGTCATGTAAATATTAGGAAATTTCCTTTTTTACCATATTTATTAAATTAGTAAAACATAATTAAAATCATCATCAATGCCTATTTGAATTTGAATACATTTGATGGAAAACCTTAGAACTTCAATGAAAGGGGTGGGCAGCCGGTATGTTCATTCAGAGTTGTGTGAAACGGTTGGCGAAGGGGGCGCTCGTCCCGGGCGCGGAAACTGAGGGGGCGCCAAATTTATGTTATTATCGTCTTTTGTTTCGTCGCTTTTTTTTGTAAAAAAAATTATATATGTAAACATATTGGTATTTTTTGTGTGAAAAAACATACATTTTCAAAATAGCATGTTACTTCATTCTTGAAATCTAAAAGTGGTCATACAATACTGTTAGATAAATTTTTTTCACATATGTTTTCCAGATCACCTTTGCCAAAATATAAGCGCAATGTTCTTTTATAGAATTTAGTTGTAATATTAAATCTTTTAAAGTTTCAAAATAAACGAAAAACATGTATTTAATAGAATTTATTTGTGCTTTTACACTTTTCAATTTTGTGACACCTGTGACAAACAGTTATGAAACTATACTAAAATTTAGAGGTGCTGCGGATACATTCTGCCCCCTCCCTCCACCGACCCCCAAACACACTATGTAACCCATATAACGATGTTTTTAAGTATGTAAATATACTAAATTACATTGTTTAATAACTGAGTATTATGTTTAAAATGCATGTTATAATAAATTACCTCAATTAACAGGGAGTTTAGCAGCCTTTTTGCATGAAACTAATTATTTTAATTTATGGCTGCGTTAAATTTAAAATGTAATCTTTAATTATTATTTATTTTACTGTTAAAATCATGTAAATATTAGAAAATTTCCTTTTTTACCATCTACTTATATAGTGTACTTTAACCCTTTCGTGGTTATAAGCGCGTATACGCGCCCAGAATAACACTTAATTTGAATTGCGAAATGCCATACTGACACCGGAATTTTTAAATGAAAATTTTAATTTTACAAAGAACGTAAAAAAAACCATTTATATATTATGAAATAAATTTGTTTTTAAATTCCGGTGTCATTCAATCATTTTAGTATTTTATGAATAGAAGTGCTTTAACCGTCAAAGGGTTAATAAATGGTAGCAAAATAAAAAATAATTAAAAAATTACATTTCAAATTTAATACAGCCATAATTTAAAAAAATAGCTTCACTCAAAGAGTGTACAAAACTTCCCTTTAATTGAGACAATTTATTATAACGTACATTTTAAACATATTACTTACTTTACACCCAAAATGGTGGCAACTAAGTTGCCACTACAAATGGTGTTTGTTTATCATTTGATAGTTGGTGGCTCATTACACCAATTAACAAATGGAATTTCATTACACCTTTTTTGGTGTTACCATTTTTGGTGTAAAGTAAGGAAGTTTTTTTTTACAGTGTAGAAGTCCCGGGCAAGCGTCAAAAATCTCAAATTTATCACGTTAACCTTCTAAAACCGTATGTGCAGCGTGTGGAAAAAATAAATATTTTGACACTTGAATGTAAAGATTTAGAGTCTTCTCAAGACTTAGAGATAGCATTTCCGGTAGAAAATGAAAATTGTTACAGCTTCAAAGAAATTGCGGAAATTAGTAAATTAAACGAACGCTGTAATCCAGAACAATCATACGAATTAGAAAAGTTACCAGACGAATTCAAGTAAATTTTTTCTAATAACCCTGAAACAACAAATCTAACTGTACACGATACAGAAATTATAGAAAATAAACCGATTAGTATAAGGCCCTATAAAATGTCAATTAGACAAGAAGAACTTTTAAACAAAGAAATAAAACGGATGTTAGAACTGAATATAATAAAATAAGGAGAATCGGACCATAATTCCCCCATGATATTAGTTGAAACCCCGGGAAAGGACCATCGTCCCTGTATAGACTACAGAAAATTGAACGCAATTACAAAAGTAGAGTATTATCCGCTTCCGAATATTGAAGAACGCGTAGAGAAAGTGGCGGCGGCAAAACATATAACAATATTGGATCTAACCACAAATACCGATGACGCCCCGACGCAAAAACTAGCCGCATTTGTAACAAGTTCTGGAAGTTTTTACCCTCTGAAGATGCCATTTGGGCTCATTAACTCGTCGTTTAGATTTTCAGAATTCATGGCAAAATTACGAAGAGGCCTAGAAAAGTTTTGTCTACCGTACCTAGACGATATGGCTATTTTCTCGGAATCTTGGGAAGAGCATATTGAGCATCTAAGGGAGGTATTGATGAGAACCAGAGAGGCGAAGCTAGCAGTAAAAATAGCAAAATGCAAATTTGCTCAGAAATCAGTTAAATACTTGGGACACACAGTAGGAGAGGGTCAAAGAAAACCTGCAGAGGCGAAGATCAAAGCAATAATCGAATTACCGCCACCCAAAACCAAAACGGAAATTACAAGATGTTTAGGAATGGCAGGATATTACTCGAGATGCATAAAAAACTATACATCAATTGTAGAACCGCTCACACGGGCACTGAAAGGGAAAAACAAAAAAGAAAAAGTAACATGGAGTGACGAAATAGGAAAGGCGTTCGAGACCCTGAAATGTAAACTCACGGAGGAACCTATTTTATATGCTCCGGACTATAGTTCAGAATTTGTCATACAAACTGACACTTTTCAAAATGGGGTTGGGATTGTGTTAGCTCAGAGGCGAGACTCGGAAGAGCACCCCATAATTTATCTGAGCAGGAAATTCACAGAGCCTGAAAAAAGCTTCAGCGCCTCAAAGAGGGAATGCGCCGCAATAATCCTTGCCATAAAAAAATTAAGACACTATTTTGACGGACAAAAGTTCTTGATAGAAACCGACCATAATCCTCTTACATTTCTAAAAAAAATGCAGGAAACAATCCGAGATTACTCAGATGGGCATTAACTTTGCAACCTTATCACTATGCCATTAAATATAGCCCAGGCAAAGACATACCTCATGTCGACTATTTAAGTAGGAGTGAGTAAGTTTTTTCTTAAATGTATATAGTGTAAAATTCTCATAAAAATATTTGACTGTAAGTGTAAAAGATATATAGTATAAATGTTCAAAATTTCTATGGATAGAAATAGTTAATTTCAGAGATGAATTTTTTTGTGTGTGTGTGTATGTATTGAGCCACTCAGAATATGTGAGCTAACCTTTGATTTGCAGATATTCCGTCTTGCAGCCAGAATATATTTTTAAGGAGGGGGTATTGTAAGAAATTGGATGAATTTGCGAGAGAAAAACCCTCAAGCAGTCGAAAAATTTAACAAAGTTTCACATATGGTCGGAAAAGTAGAAAGAAGAAATGCATCACAATACATCTTCGCGATAGACAATTTTTCAGACAAGCGGATAATAGACGCGCCAGAATGTCTCCCTTTTGAAGTCACCGGTTCGGCGAGACTCAGAAAATGTCCCACGGTCTGACCAGAATATTACACGGAAAATTAAACTTGGCTCGACTAATAAGAAGACAATTTGTTAATGACATAACCAAAATAAGTTCTAACTGGACAAAAAAATAACGGATAGTTTTTACGGGGGGTCGGAAAAAGATGATGAAGAGAGGAGAGTCTTGTTCTCCGGCCAGAGAGAAAAAGATGAGGATACCTGTTTGGAGGAGAGAGATTTTCTCTCCAGGAAAGAGGCTTGGGTTCAACGGATTTAGCTGAGCGTCAAGGGATATCACTCCGGATATGGGAGTAGGAAAAAGTGACTGACTTAATGCTCATCGTGAAATTACGATAGACTGATTTTCTTTAGTCAGGGACTATTTGACTATATTCTTCATCTGACTTAATGTTCATTGTGTAATTACGATAGACTGATTTTCTTTAGTCAGGGACTGTTTGACAATACTCTTTATCTGAATGACTTTTATTGAAATCATAACTCCTTTATAATCTAAATTATTCATTGTTTGTGATTGTGATTTATGTAACCAAGAATTCATCATTACATTTAATAAAATGTTTCTATTAATTCATAAATGAGTCAACGCCTTATCGAAGTAACCGCACCACGCTACCCGGTCTTCATTGAAGGCTTCACACCAGATTTTTTTTCTAAAATCTTATAATATTATGTGTATATATTTGCAAATAAAGATTGTGTGTCACCCCTTAGAGGGTAACACCCGGGGCGGACAGCCCCCTCCGCCCCTGCTTGCTACGCTACTGGTTCGTTACCGCTATTCAAAATTTTATAAATTATGTTGTCTGCCCTACACATCTTGAAAACAATTAAGTCTAGTTCCGGCCCGGTTTGACTCCACTATATGTAGAAAAACAATGCAAGCCTGATCTCGGCCCGGCACGAGTCTGCCAAAATAAGATATTAAGCCCGTGTTATACATAATGTAACTGTCCGATTCCGATCTCTACACTATTAATTTAACACAAGTTACATTTCTGTGTTGATGCTGTCAAACTAGTATCCGCTCTTGATGTACATTTATACTTATTTTAAAGAAATAGCAAGCAAATTTTTCATTTTATTTATAAAATAAAAATTTTAATTAATAAGTTTATGTGGGTTTCAATTAATATGTATATAAGTACTTATCGAAAATAAAACGTATAGAATAAATTTGCAGTATTTTACGTATTCATTTACCTGTATTTATGCTGCATGAAACGACGCCATAACGAAACAAATACGCTAGCCGACGCTCTTTTTATCACACGTGATTCCCACTGTGATGTCACGAGAATATTGAATACCCATATGAAACTGTACATTATTTTGACTAAAAATATATCCGCATACATTTTTAAAGAGATGAAATATATAGGGTTTGGCTTCTTAATCCAAGAGAAGACAGTACAATTCCTAAGGTGTCCCATTGAAAAGAGCTCACATTTTAATGTCTCTGTGAAAATCTTTATAACGGGCTGCTAGACCCGCTTAATTTTTTTATCGATCCGTCCCTGCTCGTATGGCCTGTTCATTTTTTTTGTCGGCTCGGCCCCGCCCGTCCGTTAAAAAATTTGGAATCATTCCGCCGATCCGCGGACAGGACTGGGTCAGGCCCGTGAAACCTTTACGAGTCATTTCAAATTTTATGAAAATCGGATCAGAACTTAAAAAGATAATAAACAGGCTTTCTTCATTCTACTAAATCCTATCATACGTAATCAGTTCAATGATATTTCGTAATATGTAATGATTCTAGGTTTCCCATATTGATTACGTACTATTTAAGTGGGAGTCTTATTATTTTCGTATTACTGAATGTAAGATAGATAATCGTTATCATATTTTGTATTCATGCATTTTTGCATAAGAGTTTAACTATTGCATCAAAATCTGAATACTTATAAAAATAGTTATAGTACGAAAGCATCTCATTTTCCACGTTTGACGTGCAATTTCTAACTTGTTTTTATTGTGCTTGATACCTTAGGATATTGTGCTGTCGTCTCTTGGACTAAGAAGCCAAACCCTATATATTCCATCTCTTTAAAAATATATGCGGATATATTTTTAGTCAAAATAATGTACAGTTTCATATGGGTATTCAATATTCTCGTGATATCACAGTGGGAATCACGTCTGGTAAAAAGCGCGATGGCTAGCGCATGTGTTTCGTTATGGCGTCGTTTGATGCAGCATAAATACAGGTAAATGCACGCGTAAAATACTGCAAATTTATTCTGTACAAATTATTTTCGATAAGTACCTACACTATTGGTTGGTTGGTTGGTTGGCAGGCGGCTTGAGACTTATGCTTCGCCATAGGCGGCTTTGTCTCGACTACTCGACAAAGAAAGAGAATCCGAAATCTCAAATGTAGAGTGTTATGAGAAGTCTGTGATTACCCACGAGCAACCACAAGAGAAAATTTGACGAGAGAAGAGAGACCGGAGCGGGACTTGAGAGCGGCTGTAATAATCTCGGAATACGAGGATTGGGACTGTAAATCAAGCGTAGAAAATAAGCTGATCCTGTTCGTGCTATATTTTGCGCACTGGAGAAGGACGTGGTCAGAAGTCTCAGGGACACAGCATATAGGACACAGTGGGGAAGGCGCCAGATTCATACTGAGGAGCCAGGAGTTAGTGGGCCAGGTACGGTTACGCCACCGAGAAATCCAGATGTCCTCGCGACGATGGCAGGTCCACTGTCGAAAGGCATCGTCCTCACTAAGATGAGGGAAATCGGAGCAATAATCGCTGTTTAGCCAGGCATACGTCTTTTCAGCTGTCCAGTCACGACGGATTTAGGCCCCAAGGTCTTCAGGAGCGAACCAGTTCAGGGTGCGAGTAACTTACGGGCCATTACGAGCCAGGGAGTCAGCCACCTCGTTAGGGGGAATATCCTTGTGGCCAGGACACCACACAAGATTAAGAGACACACTATGGAGAGAAAGGAGCTGAGAGATTGTGTTATGCAGGAGTGTGATTACTCGAGGAGAGCGGAGAGAAAAGTTTTTCAGAGCAGAGAGAACAGAGCGGTTGCCAGTGAGTAGGAAGTAACGACCATTCTCTTTCACATAGGAGGTTAGAGCGATGAAAATGGCTAAAGCCTCGGCAGTGAAGATAGAGTTGAGATAATGTATAGGCATGGTGATACTGGATCCGGAGAAAGAATTGTGAATAGCAACGGCTGTTTTAGCGGAGTCTTTGGAGGCGTCAGAGGAGAGCAATACAGTGTTTGACATCGAAGCGCTCCACGACTTCCAAGCTTGGTAGATGGCCTCCGAGGGGAGAGAAGTAGTTTGGAAGGGAAGACCATCCAAAAGGATATGGCAATCTGAGTGAAGAAAATGGTGGGATGGCCACGAGAACTTGAGTATATCGTTAGGACCTAAGTTATACGTGCTCAGAAACTCAAGAACAGCAGCCGAAAGATGTCCAGAAACATTGGAGAGGTCAGACAAGAACGGGGGGTGTGGGAGAGAAAGCTGGTGAGCAAGGAACCTATTGGCAATGCGGCGGATACGGCTGACCATACTGGAGGCGTTCGCCTCGCGGCGAAGGAGAGGAAGTGCAGTATATCTCGGAAGGCCGGTGGCAACTCGTAGAGCAGCATTGTAGGTAACCTCAAGAGAGTTCAAAGTTGTGAGGCAGACTGAGAAAAAGGGGGCAGGCATATTCGAGGAGACTCCGAACAAGAGAGTCCACGATACGCAACATGTGTACCGTATGAATGCCATGATTGTGCGAGGCGACGGCTTTCAAGTAGTTGAGCCTCTTAAAGGCCTTGGCGCGAAGGTAAGAGAAATGATAATTGAACAGGAGGGACCTGCCGAACCAGACCCCTAGAACTCTAACAACGGGACTCCATTCAAGTTCAAGGCCCCTGATATTAGCTTTTGATTCAAGAGGGCGACGGCGGGAGAAATCAATGGCGGTGCACTTCTCAGGCGAAATGGAGAGTGTGATGAGCAGAACACCACTGAACGAGCCGGTCAATGCAGTTTTGGAGTTTGGCCAAAGTGCGCAGACCGTCTTCCCCCAAGGCGTACATGAAAATGTCATCTGCATAGATCAGGAGATGGACTCCACACTCCAGGATCTCGAAGATGTCGAAGACGAAAATCATAAAAAGAAACGGGGAGAGGACACTATCCTGCGGTACGCCTCTCCTACATGGACCATGGTTGGAAAACTGAGACTTCCACCGAACGTGGATAGAACGCTCCGTCAGTAAATTTGCAATCCAGCGGCCAACTTTGCCCCGGATACCAAGGTGAGCAAGCTTGTAGATCAAGCCGTCGCACAGTGGGGCAGGAGGCCTCCAAAGTTGGCAAAAAATAAAATTTACTTTGAACAAAAAAAGCACATCACGGATTCTTTTGTAGAAGAAAAGTAGTAAAATTTTAAACTTTTACATAAGCTAAATAGTAATTTATTAATTAATTTACAAACCTTTTTCAATATTTTTTGTAGAAAAATGAGTTAAAAACAAGAATTTAAGATAGTTTTATACTAATTAGATATTTATAAATCATCCATAATATCGCATTAAAAAATGTAAACATAATTAGTAATTTTAATTATTCTCAAGCAAACCTTATAATGAATATTAGCGACTCGTTTTGAAGGATTGGATCAACCTTTCTCAGGCAAAATGTACGTATTACAGTAAAACCTCCATAACGGACACTCCCGAATAGCGGACACCTCTATTTAACGGACAATTTTCAAATCCCCACTGCCAAAACTTAAATTTTTTTATGTTTAACCTCTGAATAACGGACATTCCGAATAGCGGACAGTAATTTTGACAATAAAGAATGAAAAAATATTTTTTAACGAGGAAAATAAATAAAAATCATCTAAATTTATCAGGGCAATGTGTCACAAACTTTGTGATAACAGATAAAAATGCGGATGAGCTGAAGAAAATCCCCTCTCCCCTACATTTATCTGTGATCACAACCCCCCCCCCCCCTTCTCTCGGATGATTTGAGATTGTTTGCTTTTAAAAAACAGAAAAATGCAGCAAATAGTTATGCATTTTTTTTTTTTTTTTTTTTTTTTTTTTTTTTTTTTTTAAGAAAAAGATGATTCAAAAGGATTAAAACTACTGACAGAGTTAAAACTTCACATTAAAAAACAAATTACATGTAAACGCAAGTAAAATCAAACTTTTGTCAAAAAAATTTTTTTGCGCAAGAATGTAATAAACAAAGGATAAAGGTATGCACAATTTTATTTCAGTTTTATTGCTTTAAAATTATTTTAATTTCTGATTAATCATGTAATAGAAGTTTTAGGACATAGTAAAATCGACTAATGAAATATAAAGCATTCATTAGCAATTTTTCTATCTCTGAGTTTTTCCCAATAGCGGACACCTCCGAATAGCGGACAATTTCTGTGCTCCCAAGGTGTCCGTTATTTAGAGGTTTTACTGTACTATAAAGACAGCAGAAGAAAAACTGTTTCTGTTGTTTTAGTGCTAACACACACTTTTTGTTTTCCTGTTTTTCAGATCTTAAACTCATACATGTCACGTACACTAACGAATATGTAGAACTAGAATTGTATAACCGTTTTACTCTTGATATTTTTGATCGTCCAGAACAAATTCAGATGGAATATGAAGATGGGCACGTTTGCTTTTCATTGACGCTTCTGTTTGTTTTTCAAATCGAGGAAATGAAAGCGATTTGCCAAGCCACTCTTTGTTAATTCTAAAGCATTTCCCTTGTTTCGCCAGGCTTTTGCTCATCGGAATTTATATTAAACTTTAAAACATTTAATCTTCTTTTTATTTAAACTACTTGTTCGTAGTTTCTCCGATTATGGAGCTCTTATACCATAAAATCACATTACTTTTCAAAAGTTTTTTGTTAAAACGTTCCATGATAGTCAGTTTCATTTAAATACATTGTTTTGTGATAAACAATGCATTAAAATTCGTATTTAACAAAGAAAATATTTATAATCATGTTTGGCACACCCGTACACTAACAAAAATTTAAGGATGATTAGCTATAAAAATGACCATACAATTAAAAAAGTGGCAAAAAGGAGCAAGATTTTCTGGCATATTTGTCCTTTTAAAACTCATACTTAGTAGAAAAAATTATAATTAACACTTAACTCGCCTTAACTCATAACTAAAACCTACAATGTTTGTAGACAGTGTTAATTTTTTTTATAAATTTCACCACTATATATTCTAAGCGTCTGTATATCTATAAAAGTCGTATTAAAAAAATTTGTAAGTTAATGAATTATTGTTACATACTTGTAGTTAAAGGTTCCATAGTCAAAAAAAATTATTTTTAAATTATTATAGCGAAATTAACAAACGAATGTTGAAACAAAATTATTGATTTTTTTTTTCACTTATTATCAAAGCACAATATGCACTTTAACTTCTTTCTCTAGTGACGATCAAAATAACTTTGCGCAAATTTTAATACTAGGAAGATGAGTACTGACATCTGCTCTATTAAAGTGACGTATGTCGGTAGTTCAAAATAAAATTTCATTTTTTCGATTTTTTGCCAGTTTTGAAGGCTTTTTGCCCCACTGTGCGTCGATCCAGACTGAATCGTAAGCCGAGCTGATGTCAAGACATACCGCAAGTGCAGTCAGACGGGAGTTGCGAGCTCTTGATATGTCATCAAAGAATTTACACAAAGCGGCCGTAGAGTCCTTGAAAGGCATAAATCCGTAGCGCGAAGCCTGAAAGATCTCGTTGTTCCCGGCCCAGAAGATAAGGCGGTGGAGAAGGAGACGTTCAAAGACCTTCGAGCACACGGCAGTCAGCGCAATGGGACGATAAGAAGAGACCAGGCGAGAAGGCTTGCCAGGCTTGCAGATTGGGATGATGGTAGCTTCCTTCTACTCAGAGGGCACGGTACCAGAGTCCAAAAGCTCGTTATAAAGGGTGAAAAGTTTCTCTAGATTTGAGTCGGAGAGGCCTCGGAGTAATTTAACGGATATCCCATCACGCCCAGGAGTTGTAGGACGAGGAAGATGAAGAGATGGCGAGGCGTAGTTCATTGAGAGTAAAGGGAGCGTCGAAGCAGGCGTCCCCATCGCTAAGGTCGTAAGGAATGGGAACCAAAGGATCATTTTGGCTGAAAGCTTCGAGGAAAAGGTCGCTTGGGCACACCAGGAAGCGACAGGGCCCCCGTTCCACAAAATGTTGTCGCCAGGTGGAGTATCTTTGCGAGCCAGATTTTTGAGCAATTTGAAGATTTCGCCATTCGAACCCTGAGAGCGACAAGTCCTGTCCCAGTAGCTGCGGGAAGTCTGATGTAGCGTCGGAGCTTGCAGGACGTCTGTTTATAGAGCATCCACATCTCCTTGGAGCAGCAAGATCTTGCGAGGCGGAGGTAACGACGTTTGAGTCCAAGTAGTTTACGACATGTGGAATCCCACCAAGGAGCATTGTGACGAGGCACACGGCGAGGAGATATGGAGCACCTGGAGATTGCCACTCTACAAGAGTCCGAAAAGTAGTCGTAGGTAGAATATGTATTGAAGTTATCTAGAGCCGAATTTAGAAGACAGCCGGCCGAGGTCCAGTTGACAAAGTGGTGACGGGGGTCGGTGTGAGTATCGTGCCCGCCAATCTGAATAATTACGGGCTGGTGATCAGAGTCGAAAGGATCCGGATGCACCGAACAGGAAAGCGAACCAAAAAGGCCAGGAGATGAGAGGGTGAGATCAAGAAGGGAAGGGGCAGCACCAGGCACAATACGAGTCGCGCTGGACGTTTTGCAGACACAAACGTGATGACTGAGGATCCAAGAATGGAAGCACTGAAGAGGAAGAAGGTAAGGAGGCTGGCGACAGAGAAGATTGATATTGAAGTCACCCACCAGAAGGAAAGGTGGCTCAATGGAATTGAGTAAACTATCGAACCACTGAACTGCAAAGGAACCCCTGGGAAGGTAGATGCTGACAATGGTGAGCCAGGTACCATGAATGTTGATTCTTACGCCAAGAGCCTCCGTATTGCCGGAAGAGTTAATAGGAAGAGAAATGCGATATGATGGGTAAGAAGCGCGGACCGCCGTGAGGAGACCTCCACCACGGCCGCCGTCTCTACCAGCCAAAAAGGTGGGCATACGGGAAATAGAGAAGGTTGAACCCGAAGCCAAAAAAGTCTCCTTTAAGCAGATGGCCTGGCAGTCTCTAAAGAAAGGGGCACGTAACCAATGTCCATTAGCTTTAAGACTCCTACAGTTCCAATGAATAACCTGAAAACGCATGAAGAACAAAAAGGGGAAAACCAGCAAACGAGAAGAAAGAGAAGCCCCCAAAAGACAGCCACATAAAAGGATAAACCATGACTTCCTCCCCCTCCCAAAAAAGGCAAATGGGAGAGGAGAGAGAAAGAGGGAAGAAGAGGGAACCCAACTCACGTGAATCCAGTGGCCTGAGGAGAATGTCCAAGCTCGGGCTCAAGTTTGGAGTTGTTATCTGAAACCCCAGATACCGTGAAAAAAAATTTCATGAGGAGGTCTGACAAAGACCCCGTTTCCGATATGGCCTTTCGAAACTTTTTCAATTTCTCCGATTAATGTGGTGCTCTGGGTGAATGCAAAAGTTCACTCTTTTTCCCAGTGTGAGGAGGCAGTGAGGGGGAATCGTCTGATGTTAATACCTCTTTTATTGCACCGATGACCGCTGTGGTAAACATGGTAAACAAATTTTGACAGTTGGCAGCTTGAGCGGTTAGCACTTGCTGCAACATGTTAGCAATGTTATCATTAAAACCTTGAAGGATCTCCTGGAGTTCCGTTTTGGTTATGTAGTTAGTGGGAGGGGGGGAACAAGTAGATGATGCAGCCGCGGCCGCATATGATTCAGACTTGAGACCTTTGCTGGTGCAGAACTGTCGCCGGGCCTCACTAAAACCTAAATGGTGTTCGACTTTATATTTGAGAAGTTTCGCTTCGCGTATATAGTAAGGGCAAGTCTTGTCAGAGGCGGCGTGGGGTTCTTTGCAATTAGAGCAACGCAGGGAAGTAGCGAAGCAGGTGCCCTGATGGTACTCTGCACACTGGCCGCAAATGTGATCACTCTTACAGTTACGTGTGCTATGTGTGAATTTTTGGCAATTTTCGCATTGCCGTGGTTTGTCAACGAATAGGGAAGATACGATGGTACTGATACCATAAATTGACATTTGCCGGGAGGGAGTGGCCAAGCTTGGTTATCAGGACCGACGTAGTTGGCGTCGAGCCCTGTCGCAGGAAACGTCTAATTTCTAAAGTTTTTATTCCTATGAATTCCAATTCTTCTGCAATTTCAGTGCAGTCGACAAGCGGGTCGATATTGTGAAGTAGGAAGCGAGACGATGTTTCTTCAGGAAGGTAGGACGCGGTAACGGTAATATTTAATCTGGTTTTGATTCTCAATATTTCAATGGCAGTTTCTTCCTATTGTGTATGAGTAAGTAATTTACCCTGGCGGGTAATTTTTATAAAATCAATACATTTGTGAGATGGAACTTGCAATGCAATAGCATCTCTTAGCTCTTTGGGGTGTGTCATTGGTGATGATCCATTTACAGCAGTTAGAGTAACCGAAATTGCCCCAATGCCGACTTTACTAACTTCAAAAAGGATGTTTTCAGGGAACTGTTTAAGCGGTATAAGAAAGGATTATGAGTTGCACTGTTGCATGTTTCCATGTTCGAAACGGTTTCCTGGACTTTAATTAATTCATATTGCTACCCGTGACCGTCACTGGTTGACAGTCAGACACAATTGCAACAAACAAAATTTGAAACAAACACAAAGAAAAAAAAACAGTTCAACACTTACCAGTGCTGGAGGAAACAAAGAGCACTTATAGCACAAAATACAAAGAATAACTAAAGAAAATACACAAGATTATAAAGAAATCCCACCCCAAAAGGATGGAAAAGAAAATCACTTGACACGTTGGCGTTCGCGTTGGCGACAACGCCAACAGAAATCAGTACACAAGCCCAAGCCGCTGCCAGATGCAACCTACACATCCGACGACCTCGGAGCGAAAAAACATTTACTTTACTTACACTATTAAAAGTCTGACCCATTTGCTGCAGCATCACTCCACCGCTTTTATAGAAAACGGTTGCTTTACTGTGCTATGAAGCATTCTCATTGGTCATAAAAGAGATATTCTATAAAAGCTGCGGAGTGACGCTTCAGCAAATGGATCATATTTTTAACAGTGTATATACATATTAATTAAAATCCATATAAACTTATTAATTAAAATTTAAAATTTTTATTTTATAAATAAAATTAAAAATTTGCTTGCAATTGTTTTAAAATAGAGAAAAGAATCCCTTAGAGCAGCGGTTCCCAAACTTTTGGACTCGCGGAGCCCTTTTTGGGAAGAATTTCTGAGGCGGAGCCCCTAAACCGAACAATACTCTGTGGTTTACAAATTAATGTTTTTTTTATACCTATGGAGCAGAAAAAAATCCGCTGGATAAAAATACGAGCCAGTAATTTCCAACATTGAACCTTTGTTCTCAGTTTGGCCCTTTCCTAATACAGAAATTCTGAATTCATACTAGAAATTTCAAAAATCATTTTTTTATTATATAGCCCTTTAGCAGTTTTATTTAATATTACTATTATTGTATACAATAAAATAAAACTAAGGATTAAAACCTTCTTTTTTGCATAAAATATCTATTTTGTATAATCGAGATATTTCCTTCAAATACAGCAAAAATATAGCTAAAAATTTGTGATTTCTGAAAACTTTCAGTAAAAAGGAAAACAAACTATTTTTTTACATTAAGAAGAAATATATACAAACATTACATACAAAAGAATCTAGTGAGGGATTTTAAATGATACACGATCTTTTTAAAAAAAGACATTTTCAGCGACAGACACTGTTTTAAAAATTAAATACAATTTTGAAAACTATTATAGAAGATTTAAATAAGTAAAATTTAAGAAAAATAAACAATTTATAAAAATTAAAATTACAAATTTAAAATAATGCATTATGCAATATACAATACAGTAAAACCTCCATAATGGACACTCCCAAATAGCGGACACTTCTATTTAACGGACAGTTTACCGATCCCCACTCCCAAAATCTAAATTTTCGTATATTTAACCTCTGAATAACGGACAGTAATTTTTGTGATAAAATATGCGAAATTGTTTTTTAACGAAGAAAAAAAGTAAAAAATCTCTTAAATTTATCAGGAAATTTTGTGATCACAGATAAATGTAGAGAATGGGCCGGATCCCACCCAGGCCTTTCATGCTAAATACAGTATTAAATTCAGGGAATGGTCCGAGGGACATTACTTGCCAGAGCATCACAATGCCCCCCCCACTCCCCTCCGGAAGATTTGAGATTTTATGTTTTTAAGAAATGGCAAAATACAGTCAGCAGTAACACAGAAAAATTAAAACTATTGACATGGTTAAAACTAAACATAGAAAAAAAAATACATTCTAATCTTTAAATGCTAAAGGAAACTTTATAAATACATTTTTTCGTATGAATGTAACAAACAGTGTGTAAAGCAATGTATCATTTTATTTCAATTTTATTGCTTAAAAAATAATTTTAATTTTTGATTAATCATATATTAGAATTTTAGGACATACAAAAGTCAATTAATGAAACTTTAAGCTTTTCTTTCCAATTTTCGAATCTCCGAGGTTTTTCCCAATAGCGGAAACTTCCGAATAGCGGACAGTAGGAAGCTTACAACATCTTTTCATTATTTGTTTTCGCAGCTGTAGCTTTCTTTTCTTTAAAGCTAAAATTTCCTTGCATTTTCTTTGAAAAAATCAAGTGTTTTATCTTTTAACCCGCGAGTAGTCTCGACTTTTATCACAGCGTCATTAGTCGCGCTCGGTCTTTTCGCCGCTGGTCCCCCCGCATACCAAATATGTAAAATAAGAAATATTTTTCTCCTAATATATGAAGATATCATTTCAATGAATATATAAATTTTCAGTCTTCTTAAATTATGCATTTTATTCATGAGATATGGAGTAATTTGTAAAAGTAAAAATGAACTGACATTAGTCATTGTTACGTAGACTTTTTCGCCAATTTCAGCTTTGTTTCTAAATATGTACCTGAAAGAAAAACAGAGGTGTCCTGTTACTTCACTAAGGTGTTCGAGAAACCTTCAAAGTCAGCTACATGGTAGATCTCCGTTGTATTTGTAATCTGATACAAGTTAGGAGAAGATAAGTTATACGGGCGGCGAAAAGACCGACACGCGACTACTGACGGGTTAACCCCTTGAGAGGCAATAATGTCTCTGTATGATTGGTTCTCACCGGAAAAATCAAAAATTTTTATTTTAAAATAAATAAAGACAATTATCCATCATTTTGCGGCCAAAACTAAAGATATCAAATTTCGTTAAATCTTTCTGGTGGGAATCTTATTTAAATTAGTCGGGATAAAGTATATCCCACCGCCCCTCAAGTGGTTAATTCTGGATGATTAAAATCAAAATGACTGCACAACTTTGCCGGAAACATTGAGCTGTTGTTCAAAACTTTATCACGAATCACACAGAGAAGCTGATCATCATCTGTTTCAGTAAATCCCATGTTTAAGAAATTTTCATCATATTTTAGTTTTTTATTGAAAAGTGTGTCTTTTCCAGAGTGTCTCGGTTCTGTCTTGCTTTGATAACAATACATGATCTGGAGTCAACGGTTCAGAAATGCTTTCATTGGCCAAAAGTCCTTTTGTTGTTTCGTCTGATTATGAAATGTCAGCAAAAAAGAATTAAGTATGAACATATGAATAGGCGGAGTTTCAAAGAACAAAATTGTTCTCCATTTTGTTCGACAAACAGAGTTAACAGCACTGACGGGCCTCTCCTGCTTCGATTCACGTTGTGCATTTGATTCAGAATACTATTTCTTGTAGCTCATTTTAAATCGAATTTTTAAAAAAAACATTAAATGCAGAAGCGTAAATAAAGCAAATCAAACCAAAAATATTATACAGAAAATTGACACATTGAAATTCAAACCGTTTCTTTTAAAGTCTATTTTTCAACTCAGTTTAGATAAGTTGGTCTGGTGTAATAACGCCAGTCGGAGGGTAATAACGCTAAGTGCTAATATTTTGCATAATTATGAAATAATCTAGTAAATGACACCCATGTGCTCTGCGCAGAAGGGTTTTGAGTCATATAAATTGCAAAAAACAACTTCAAGTTAATTTGTTTCATTTTTAGGTCTTATTGTTTTTACAAACAACTAAAATTAACGCTAGATCTAAAATTTGCGAGATACGTTTTGTGATGTGAAGACTATTTTTTTATCCGGAAATACTTTGTTAATTACATTAATTTGTAGTATATTTCATGGACTTTCAAAATATTGTTGAAGATTTTGGATAACTTCTCAAGATAATTTGTAATTTAAAATGTACAGCGCAACAACTATAACGCGGTAATAACGCCAATCCTTGGCATTAATACCCCGGTTGATTCTCTACAGTGGCCGAGCTACATCTTAAATACTGATTCAAATAAACACAGTTAAAACTCTGCAACGTTTCTAATAATTCTATTTAAGCGGTCCTTTTTAAGCAAAAAGAAGCCTACGGTCTGATATTCTTTTGCCTCATCCTCCCCCCCCCACACACACACACAGACCGCACCTTTATTTTTCTTGCACTTTCACAAAAAATTGAACATTTTCAATAGCTTAGAATGCAATTTGTCAATTTCTAAGTTTGTAGAGTTCGTATTTTTAAAATTGGGCACTCTACATGTAATTATTCCACCTTATTTCATACACTGTTAAAAATCTGCTGCATTTTGCTGCAACGCACTCCCCTGCTTGTATAGAAAACGGTTACTTGGCCGTGAAATGGCGCTTTCTCATTGGTTGGAATAGAGATATTATATACAAGTGGTGGAGGGCGTTGCAGCAAAATGCAGCAGATTTTTAACAGTGTAGTTTTGTTTGCATGGCGTTATTACCCATATAGGTGGGTAATGACACCAAATAACATTGGTCAAGAAATCACGCCATTACATTTTATGAATACATATCTGTGAAATTATTTTTTATATAGATAGTCAATGAGTTGATGTATGAAATCATATATCTGTTTGAAGAATACAAACTAAAACTGAGCATTGGTAGAACCTTAACGTGGTGTTATTACCCCACGGTACCTTATATTTATTTTGACATACGCACACACACTCAAAAATTTCTACATACGTTTGAAAATCATCCACTTGGAATACGTTAATTGCTTTCATGTTTTGTTTATTTTGCTGGAACGCCGCGGAGCCCTTGGAAAGTTCAGGCGGAGCCCCAAGGGCTCCGCGGAGCACACTTTGGGAACCTCTGCCTTAGAGCATTAATCTTTTAACCACAATATTTTTCAATGGCGTGGTTATAAATACACTGTTAAAAATCTGCTGCATTTTGCAGCAACGCGCTCCCCTGCTTGTATAGAAAACAGTTACTTGGCCGTCAAATGCAGCTTTCTCATTGGTTGGAATAGAGATATTATATGTAAGCGTTGGAGTGCGTTGCAGCAAAATGCAGCAGATTTTTAACAGTGTACAGACGAATTTTTGTAGCTTCGAACCGAATGGGAGAATATGGTCCATTACAGTTTACTTTTCAAATATTTTCCACATTTATTTTAACAGCTTAAAAATTCTCGTTTCCTTTCCATAAAATAAAGGTTTTATTCTTGTGCTTCATATCTTAGGTTTTATTGTTGTCAGCTGTTGGTCTAGCATGCCTAATCAAATTCTTGATCTGTTACCTGAACGCTTATTCAATCCACGTTAAAGACCCACTCCATATTTTTGTTTCCTGAGTTCGCTCAGGTGCATTCATGGCGTGCATCTTGAACAGACCCTCTATTTTTCTTTGTTCCATGTTTCATGAAGATAGAATAATAGAAGGAGAACCGAGAAGATAGGCTTTTCCCAACAGAACTTAGCCCCAAAGTATTTCCCAGTGCATGGCGTGGCGCTAGTGATGCTGCACTGACTTTCGATCACATGACTTGTTTGACTGGTCTCTCGACTAGTCTTCTAGCGGGACGTAGGGGGCGCTAGACTTCATCTGCTCCCAAACTGCCGGAAATGCCAGCCAAACTCGGAAAGACTTCAGGGACGAAAGTGGAAGCGCCGTCTTTGTTCTCCTTCTATTATATCTATCTTCATGCATGTTTGAAGGTGACCTAATAATCGAATATGATATGAAGTCGTGATTTCGATTGTAAATGAATCGATTGCTTAGACCTCTTTTTTTTTTTCTTTAGATTGTTTTTCTATGTAATATGTCTATGGCAGAAGATAATTCCAAAGAATAAGAGAAGTAGCATCGGAATTTTTCTTATAAAACCAGCGTTATACTTATATTGATATCAATTCAGATTGCTAAATTTAAACTCATGGCTTCTAGACTTGTCACAAAACTAGTGAATCAGTTGAAAAGTAAAGAATTCCGTGAATATTTGGCAAGGTGAATATGCGATTAGTTTCTGTTAACTATCTGTGATATTAAATACGTTTCGTTTTACCGTTCCAAGTGAAAAAATTAGAATTACAGAAAAAAAACTGTAAAAAAAGGTTTTTAAATGTATCGCTTATACAATAAGTAATACAGGATAAGACTGAAAATTGTAAGAATTTGCATGGTAGCATAAAAATTAAGGAAAGTAATGCAAAAATTACAATACATTTTCACACTTGGAAAAAAACAAAATATTAGAATAACCATTTACCTTGTTCAAAATCTTAGAATAATGCATTGTAAATTTCATGCTTAAGGAAAAACAGTTATTCTTTAATATTTTGTAGCATCATTTTTATATTTTATAATAGCACGAACTCGCTTTGCCAAGTTAGCTATAAGTGATTCGCACTATTTTCTGTCCAGACATGACCATGTCGACTTTATGTTAGAAAGAAGTTCAACTTTTGTTTGATGCTATATATGGCAGTCTTTTCTTAATTATTCTCCACAAATTTTTGATTGGATTTAAATCTGGTGAATTAGCCAGCCAGGGAGGTACATTAAGTTGGTGTTGACCAAGCCAGTTCTTTGTGGATTTGTATGTAGGTGCTGAATGATGTTGGAAAATCAAATCATCACCACATAGATCTTCCAACACTGGTATTATGAAATGCTTTGTTATTTCTTGGTATGTTATCTCCAAATTAATCATTTTGTTAATGATAACACCTTCCATCACCATCTACGGTCAAGCAAGCTCATAGCATTATGCTTGCTAAAAATTTCAATGATCGTTTCATGCAGTCTTTGTCATATACCACCATATATTACACAACAAACATTCATTACCAGAAAATATCTTCTGTCAATCATCCAGATCTCATAAAAGTCCTTTTTTTCCCACCACTTCATTATATAAGGAAATTATCCCTGCTTTAGTTTCTTTTATTGATAAGGTCACTTCTCTAGGACAAGAGTGCTGCTTATTTTAGACATTGGTACATTTTTGCAGAAAGTGTAACTGATTTTAGTTGTTGACGAGAAATCAAAATCTTTGAACTTTCAAGCAACAGTGTAGGGCTCTATTTGAAGATATGTAGAAAGGACATTAATATATATATATATATATATATACTTATATTAATATTTATATACTTACATTAATATATATAATCCCATGCCTTTAAGCATGTTCCTATCATTGAAAAATTTCTCAGTAGCATTTTGGATATAAAGATGATAAATCAATATGTATATATGAATACATTTTCATACATTTATTTTTTTTATTTTGTATGTACGTACTCCTTATTTGTAATATTCATACATAAGATATCTTGCAAAATTAATATACAGTTATCAAAAAATGTGTCCCTGATTTAAAAAATAAATTGCATAATAAATATGCAGTCAATTCGTACAAAACTAGCATGAAATTTTACAACATCTGAAGGAGTTTTAGTAGTGGTTTTTGCATTGACCTTGACACAAGTGTGCATGTGCCAACACCACTTCAAGACATGATGCCATTTAACTCATCAGTCAGTTTACAGCAGAAAGTACAGTGTGAGTTGTGATACTCAGGGTTTATCTGTTATTGTGTACAATGTCATTTTTGCTGTACATAAATGGAGAAGATCCTCCTACAAACACAACCATTGTTCAACAATAGATTCCCTGACCGTTGATTTGGTAAAAATGATTCTGTGTTGTGTGGCCACCTAAAAGCCCTGATATTACTCCTGAATCTTTTTTTTTCTTTTGGAGTTATCTCAGAAACATTGTTAATGCTGAAAAAAATAAGAATCTGCAGGAATTAAGAGAGGGAATTTATGCAACAATAATGACTGTAGCCCCTGACATGTTTGAGTGCTTTGTTTTTTACTACTGCTTAGATGTGTAGTGAGCAACAAGGGGAGCTCATATTTAAATTATCTAAGTAAATAAAAATAAACTTCCACAGATTTTTTCTAATTTAAGTTTAAAAAATAAATGTTTTATCTTTATTAAGGCCTCGGTTATTTTAATTCAAAATCAAGGACACCTTTTTTATGACCTTGTATTTAGCTTCATTCTGCCTGCTTCTATCCATTATAAGAAATATTTAGAACTATCTTAATACAGTTAACTATTTTATGTTCATAAAATAATAATTAAATGTCTTTCTTTTATTTTTTTTCCATGTTTTGAATTGCTGCTTAATCATATGAAAATCTATTTGCATTGTTCAGCACTGTAAGTATGTTTTTATAGTATGATTTATAATGTTGTATGTATGTTTTAATCATGATTTTGAGATCACATAATCATTAAATATATATTTAGTGAATTCTTTTTCATGAAGAATAATAATTTGATTAGTGGTAATGTTAAATTAATTTGAAAAATTTCGTTAATAATGTAGTGTCTACATTGGCCAATGATTAACATGTTTGCTGCTTATTAGTATTGGAAAATTGGAGATTAAGTTTATCTTCATGACAAAAGCTAGATTCTTAAAGATGATGCTTACGCCCTCATCCTTTTTCTCATGTTCCTTGCATAAAACTTAAAATTCAGGTTTTGTTTTTCCTGAGAGGAACTTTAAAGGCATCCTATTCATAGCAATATAGCCAGAGATGTAGTTTAATATAAAGAATTTGAATGACTAAAGTATATTAATGTATCTGAAATGGAATCAAATGCCTAAGATTACATGCTTTCGTTTCAGTTTCTATTGATAGGGCATATATTCAAAGTTAAACTAAAAAGTTATTGTAAAAATTGTTGTTGTAAAGAATTGTTATTAAACATTATACAGTAGACTCCCTCAAATCCGCAGATGTTGGGACCAGAGGTTATGTGGATTTCTGGTCATAGATTTATTTACATTTTTTAAACAGTAATTTGAATGTTATTAATAATGCAATCAAAACTATAAAGAATGCTTACAAAGAATAAAATGTTAAAATAAGTAATAAACTTAAATAATAAAAATTTAGATATTTTTAAAAATGATTAAAAGCAAAAGTAAAGTTAATAAATCAATAATGTATGATATATTCATTATAAAGATGAAATGTATTTTTCTTAAATGATTCAATGAAACTTGCCTCATAAAGGTACATTATTTATTCACATCAAAATCATAAAACAAAAAAATTTTAATTCAGATTTGGTCAGACTTAATAATAAAAAAAGCTTTATTAATACATAAATACATTTCGTAAGAAGATTGTGATTACCTATGATATCAGCAATATTGTGAATGTTTTCAGAAATAAATTTATTCTTTCATCATGAAAAAACATGAATTCAGTAATATTAATAAAAATTAAAAATATACATGGAATTCATATAAAACTAAAATAGTCAAATTTTGTCCCTATAATCAGAACTAAATGTTTCGTTGTTTACATCCGAAAATTATGTGCTGGTTTTAGAGAGTTGCTGATTTTAGGGTTGCAGTTACGAGGGAGTCTAATGGTTAATATATTCTTATCAATATAAAATATCTTATTTAATGCTGTGGTATTTATTTTCATACTTCTTATATGCGAGTACTGCATTTGCGTTTTACCAACTTGGATATGACTTAATGAAATTCACCTTTTTCTTGCTCTTTAAAAAAATTAACCCATTTTAAGATATCCTATAAATTATTCAAGTTTACACTATTTTATAGTATATGGGAGAAGGGGAACTTGTGAACAATTTTTACATTCTTGACTATTTCTCAAAATTGTTATGAACTATTGAAACAAAAATGTAATTTATTTATAAGAATATCTACATTGTGTTCGTTATTTTGGTGAAACTTTCTAATGCATTTACCAAGAATTTCTAACCATCATTCTAAAAATTGTTTAAATTTGTTCTCATAAGTTTCAAAGGACAGATAGTTATGAACATATCTGGAGCATATGTGTAAACTTAAATAAGACATAACTAATTTTTGGTAAATAAAAATTGTGATTAAAAACTAATTTGATGCCCTCTTTCAAGTTGTGTGAATAAATTAATAAATGTTTAAACATAGATATAAGAAATTATTTGCAAAATTATACACTAATGTACAACCTATTCCTTTTTGAGTCAAGCATAGCAAAACTGTTATTTTTGTATAAGTTGCTGAATAATTCTGTTATTATGTTTTTATTTTTTTTTCTAAAAATGTTATGCAATGCGTATCAAATAATAGTGCATCATGATTTAAAAAATTGGTAAAATTGTGATGCAAAAAATTGATTATTACAGCAACATTTTTTTTTTAATTGCCAACAAAATTTTACTTTTATAAAATAAAATATCCTACAAATACTTTAAAATGAGCTAAGAAAAAAAAAATATGTTTAAAACTGGAAATAATTTTAGAGTAACAAATAAACATAGTTTAAAAAAATGTCTTGAACGAATTTTTACTTCAATAATTTTGAAAGCTTTTTTACTTTACACCTTCTAAAACAAACAAATTACAACAACCAGAAATCAAAATGACTGATTGTTCTGAAAATTCAGCCAAAAGATTGTACCAGTTCTGCCAAGTATTTATATATATATATATATTTTACTTTAGATTAACTGAGCGAAATATGTACTATTCACATCCGCCCCCCGCTCCTCTTCTCCCCTATATAGTGCCAGCATAGCACAAAAAAAAAAAAAAAAAAAAAAAAAATTAATTTTGGCATTCATTGAAAAATGTAAATTTTGTGTCAGATGGTCCTTATTGATAAATTCATTAGTGTAATATTTCTTTTCTTTTCTTTTTTTTTTCTTTTTTTTTTTTTTTTTTACAGTTGTTATAGTTGGCATAAAACAGTACACCACATAAAAATCTGACCTGTTGAAGTCTTTCTCAACTAATTTTTTGTTTTGGTGTACTGCCATGCGGTACACCAACATTGCCCTTTTTCAGGACATAAATAGTTTGCCCTGATTCTTTTAAATCTAAGGCTTTGTGACTTGCATGAACCATTTGTTCTAGTAAAATTAAAGCACAAGGTGGTTCAACAATTGTAAGCTTTTTATGCCATTATGTGTACCAGAAGAATTTCTTTGTGTAGAGAAAAGAAGTAAAAAAATTCCTCTTTTCAAACCATTACCAGACCTAAATGAAATAAATTGAGAACTCTAAATCATGTAAAGCTATAAGAGCCACCACTCCATGTAACCAACACATTATAGAAATGCTCACCCACCTCTTCTATTTAAAACTGGGAAAAAAAAAAAAAAAAAAAAAAAAAAAGCATTCAAACATTGAAATTATGAATTAAGTGTAAATTGCTTCATGGTGTAAAAGTTTGGTTTCAGTGTTCATAAAAGTCCAATAGTATTTCATGATAGAGAAGTAAAATATTAATTAAAAAGTAATTTTATAGTTTTACATTATGAATATTTATGTTATGGTATATTTCATGAAGCTTCTGTTTTATTTTTATAGTATATTAATTCAAAATGCTTTATTTTCAGCATTTCTGGGGCCCTGGTAAGTTGTTCTTACGATTTTTCTTATTTATAAAAATTTTTCAGTTTGAATCTAAAGTCAGAGAAAATGTTTCTTTATTAGCATTTTTATAAAGATGTGTAATACTAGTGAAAGATATTATAATAAACATCATGGTAAATATAAAAATATTCAGAGGTGTCAAGTACTGTGATTTGTCCATAATTGTTAGCGATAAGCTTAAAAAATTACTGAGTTTCGGCCATTGCTTAAAAATTATGGTAAAAAAAATACAAATTTCATCTAAGAATCACTTGAAAAAAAGGAAAATTTCGTCAAAGGGTTGCCAAGAAAAAAAAAAAAACCCTGCAAATTCAGTCAGAGAATCATGGACAAAACACAAAATTTTGCCAAAAGATCCTTTGAAAAGCATGATTTTAGTAAAAAATCTTGAAAACAGCAGATTTAGTCAATAAGAGAAAATTTTGTCAAAAGGTTGCATAGAAAATGAGAATTTAGTAAAGAGATCTTAGAAAAAGTGCAAATTTATTCAAAAGGTCACAAAAAGTGAGAATTTTGTCAGAGGATAGTGTAACAAACACAAATTTCATCAAAGGACGTGCAACATATGAGAATTTTATCCAAGTGTTGGGAAAAAATACAAATTTGGTCAAAAGGTCATTGAAAAAATGCAAATTTAGACAAAAGGTCATAGAAAAAACCGTCAAAGAATCACATTAAAATTGAGAATTTAGTCAAAATAGCGCATTAAAAGCCTCAATTTTGTCAAAAGATCGCAGAAAACACAAATTTCATCAAACAGTCAGAAAATTTTTTTTTTTCAAAAGGTCGTGTAACAAACACAAATTTCGTCAAAAGATAATGAAAAAAAAAATTCTAATTTAGTCTAAGCGTTGTTGAAAAAATGCGAATTTAGTCAAAGGTTCACATAAAAAATACAAATTTCATCGAAGTGTCTCGTTAAAATCAAGAATTTAGTAAAAATGTCACATTAAAAGTAAATTTTGTCAAAAGATCATGAAAAAGTGCAAAATTTGTCCAAAGATTGCATAAAAGCACAAATTTTGTGAAAGAAAGAAAATGAGAAAAAGACACTAATTTTGTTCAAAGGATCCCAAATAAAATGGCAATTTAGTGCTTGTGTCAATGAAAAAATGCAAATTTAATCAAGAGATAGTGGATAAAGTGCATGAACTAATTTTTGAAAAAGTGGGTTTACCCAAACATAACAGTAATTTGACTTGCAATAAAAAATAATTAGCACCGTGACAGAATTATAATGTTCGCTGTAACATTTCAATAACATTCTTATGAATTTAAAAATTTTTAATTGCAAAGAACACTCCCTCACTCCAAACTCTGGTTACTGGTAACTTTTATTCAAACTTGACACCTCTGAATTTTATTTATCATATTTTCCTACTTATAATCCCTGCCCTTAATTTTTAGCCCTTTAAAAAAAATTTCAGCTGATAACCCATATTGGCATATAACCTATAGATTAAATGCCAGACTATACATGAATTGCTCATTGTTTATAATATTTCAAAGTATGGTACTTATGAACCATTTTTATATTTATTTAGTTTTTGTTTAAATGATAATTGTAATTAAAAAAATTTCAAATATTTATAAAATAATTACAAGTATAAGAAAAAATACTTTTTTTTTTTTATACCTAAAGCAAATTTATTATAAATACAGATAATTTAATAATAATTGCTATTTTGAAATCATCTTCTGCTTTTTTTAATAACATTCTGTTTAACTACTGCAGTGTAACTAACAAGTTTTTTCTTAGACATTACTATAACTCTCAACGTGATAACAAGACTTGGTTTCAAAATTGTTTGTTTATATTTCATTTATTAAACACATACATCTGACTTTTGTGCTTGACATTAGATGCCTGCTATTCATTTAGCTAAATGATTGAGATTGCTATGTTTGAAAGAGATGAATTGAGAAACACTTTGTTCTTAATAGAAGCATGTTGCCAAAAGGCTAAATAATGTAACATAAAAATTAGAAGCCACTCCCACTAGCATATATACGTCATATGTGAATCATTCACTAGCAAGTTCACAAATGGTCAATAGCAAGCAGATAATCCTGAGATAGTTTACTTTTTTTATTTTATGATTGCCTGTAGAAACTGGATATCTGATATAAATTTCTACTTAAAAAGAATTTCAACAGAATAATCTTCAATCACAATTTTATGGGTTTTTGACAGATAACAGGTGTAGGAAAATATGATGTGTGTGTGTGTATGAGTGATCAAAAAATCTACTTTTCATTAAAGGTAAATTAATTTATTTAAAAATTGTGATTAAATACAATAACTCTCCTTCATAAGAGCATACTTGATATTTAAAAATATTGTATATTCAAAATACAGGGATGCCACTTTTCCGCCAAATGGCGGACTTCTGTTTTTTTTTTTTTTAAGAATTTACGATTTTTGTTAAGCGATCATGAAATAAAATAACGATTTTCATTGAACAATTGCAAAATTACACAGCGATTTTTGTTACACGATCGTGAAATATAACAGCCTTTTTCGTCAAGCAATCGTGAAATATAACATCGATTTTTGTTAAAAGATCAATACATTTGTTAAAACATCACAAAATAAAATGGCTATTTTTATCAAACGGTCGCAATATAAAACAGCAATTTTTGTCTAACGATTGCAGTGTGAAACGGCGATTTTCATCTAACGATCATGATGTGAAACGGCAATTTTCATCAAATGATCGCAGTGTAAAACTGTGATTTCCGTCAAATGATTGCAGAATAAAATGGCGATTTTCATCTAATGATCATGTGAAATGGTGATTTTCGTCAAACGATTGCTATGTAAAGCAGTGATTTTCGCCAAACGATCGCGAAATAAAACTGCTATTTTTCTAAAAAGATCATGAAATAAAACATCTTTCTTCATCAAAAGATCATGAAATAAAACAGCTATCTTCGTCAAATAATAATTCTTAAAAAAATTGCAAAAAAGAAAAAAAAAAACCTGCAAATTTTTGCTACTTACTCATGAAATAATCATCATATCTATTGCTGAGTTACTTAAATTGATTTAAAATGATACGATATATAAAATTCCACACTGAATCTGTTGCTGGGTTACCTTAATTGATGTAAAATACCGTGAACTAAAAATATAAAATAATTTTTATTTACTCTTATAAATTAAAAGTTTACACAAAAAAGCTGTAATTCTTTATTTAGTTCATTATAAACAATATAGTTTACAAAATTCACGCATAAATTTTGTGAAAAATGTCATAAATTTTATTTTACACATAATTTCCTCCTTTTTTGTCACTTTCTGAGTGGCATCCCTGAAAATAAGCAAATAATAATAATCTTGTAGAAAACAAATATACATAAATTTTACTTTCAATGAAAACTGATAAAATTTAATTTGAGAAGTAAATATTAATTATTCATCTTCACTAAATTATGCAAACATCTAAAGTAAACCATTATACAAGTAAATTATCAGTGCTGGAATAAAGAAAAGGAAAAAGAAAAAAAAAAACTAAAAATGAAGAAAATCTTTTCAATTTACATCTCAGTAGATGGCAGCACCAAATTTTGAACTATATCCCTCTATCTGTTACTAGTAAATAATTTATATTTTTGTAAATTTTATGTTAATTTTTTTGGAAAATGCATTTTTATAATCCCTTAGTTTAACAACACCCCCCCCCCCCTTTTTATTTAATGCTTTTTGTCTTTTTCATTTATCAAGTATGTACCAATGAAGATTACCAGGTTTGGCAAAATCAAGCAATTTTTCTGTTCAAAATATCTATAAAAAATTAGAAATATTACATTTTTCTTTGTTTTGTATTTTTTTTTTTTTTTTTTTTTTTTTTTTTTTTAACTATCCAAAAGTTCTGGCAGAGATCTTGAATAAAATAATTTCCCAATCTTGCAACAATGGTAATGACAAATGTAAAATGTTTTGCTTTGTAATTTTTTTAAATTTTCTATTCTAAAGTTTTGGTAGTGATTTTTAATAAAATAGTTTAACAATCACTGCTAATGACAGCAACATTTCATTTGTCATTAGCAACACTGCTAATGACAAATGTGAAATATTGCTGTTTGTTCACAACCTATGTAATTTTTCTTGCATCGTTATACCACTATTAACAAACTTATGTTTTATAGACTTTTGAATGTGATTCCTGTGCAAGTATTTCAGTATTTAATTATGTTAAATGAGAATTTGTAACAAATAAATTTAACATAGATTATTTCCAATTTTCATCAATAGATGGCAGCACCATATATTATATCTCCTTTTTAAGGGTGTATTTCGATTCAAACGGCTTATTTTCTGATTTATTTTTGAATTCATTTTTGCTCTCAAATACACCAAACTTTCAAAATCTCTTATTTGGAAAGTACACAAGGTGCCGTAATTGTCGATTCTTTGATAAATGCAGAAAATATTGCAAAAAAGCAATCAAAAACACCATTTCAAACCAATTTTTCCCAAGCGGGAGACCTGTGAACGAAAAAAAGGGTCATACTGATAAGGTAATTGTTTATAACTCAAATTCTAATGAATGGAGCGTAAAAAGACATCACATGGCACCTCAACTGTCCCTTCAAGAATCCCCTCAGCAAGTTTCATGTTTCTACTTTTAAAAATGTGTCTGAAATTGTATCGGAAAATTTCGAGCTGTTGGAGGTGGAAAAGCGTTTTTTCAAATACACCCTTAAAAAGAAAGTGATTTGTAATTTTAATAAGAAGATGATTCCTACTGAGTGTGATAATAAAGAGAAATCTATAATAAATATTTCGTGAATTGTTTTTGTAGCTAAAAATATAAATTTTAAGGGATAACAAGCCAGCAAGAAATAATTGCATTTAAATATGTAAATTAACATTTGTATTTAAAAGCTAAATATCCCAAGTCCATCACTCTTTTGAACAATTCTACAAATAGAATAGACTTTTCATTCAATTCCTATTTCATTTTATAATATGTGTACATTTACATATATCAATATTAAAAATCCAAATTTTACTTTAGGGAAATTGTAAACAAAAATAAAATATGCATTATTTGTAATCTAAAAAGCTTGTACATCTGTACCACAGTTTTGGTTGCAATAAGTTATTTTTTATTGCATTATTTCTATAATTATAGTTTGGATTACCAGACATCTTAGAAACTAAACTTCTTTAATGTCAAATTTTCAAAACTGCACAGTTAGCCAAAAAACATTAGATCCTATACATTTCAATCACGAAATTTTCCCTGCCTACTCAAACATAAAATAAATAAATAAAATTATTGAAAATTATATCTTTTTTTTACATGTTGAATTTTACATAAAAGCAACAACCACCACCTTAAAGTGCCATCTTCATATAAAATTGTGCCAAACTCTGAAATTTTCAATATGAACTCCTAATTTTGAGATCATATTTGGCCTTTTTGGTAATTATCATCTTAGGATACCAAATAGTCATCCAAGTAGGTTAGAGATTATGAAGTTTGAAAATTTGTAACTCCTAATCTTAAATTCATTTGTAATTGTTTCAAAACAGATTGCAATGCAGGTAGTTATCTACTATCAGGGCTATTTTTAGATGAATTTTAGGTCCTTTTAAGGACTTTTCACAAAATAATTTATCTTAAAACAAGACCCTTTACAAAAAATTTTATCCTCAAACAGGATCTTTCACAAAACATTTTATACAAAAACAGAACCCTTCACAAAACATTTTACCCCAAAACAGGAATTTTCACAAAATTATTTGTCTCTTAAATAGATCTTTTACAGATTTTTTTCACTTTTAAATTGAACTTTTCACAATTTTAGTCATTTAAAAATAAAATCTGGCTTGTAAATAAGCAGTTGAATGCACCAAAGAGCATATTACTTAGCTTTTTATATATAAAGAATAGAACCCGAAGACATCAATAATTTAAAATTCACAAAATTATAACTAGAAGTTTCATAAATATAGGAAAAAAAATTCACAATTTCACAAAAACAGGACCCTGTGAGAAAAATCTAGACAGACCCATAATACGGCCATTAATGGCCAGATACTTTCAATTTTGGACGTTTCATTCAATATTTAAAAACATACTTGTTGCATTCTTCTGAAACTTCAGAATTATAAAGATTATGTTTGACCTCCTATTTATCAATATTCATTTGATAAGGAGGACAATTAGAGGGCCAAGAAAAAGTCAAGAAAAAAAAAATATTTGAGATCACCTTATACGTTAAAATGCATGAAATGATTTATTGCTGCAGAATACAAATATGTGGATACTTTACAACATGTCCATGGATTTTTGCAAGAATAGCAGGTATAATTATGGGAAAATAACGATTTTTTTTCATAAGTTAAAAAAAATCTGGCATGTTTTTAGATTATATCATGTAGGGTTTCATCCAAATTTAATGCCAATTTCAGAAAAATTGGCTAAATGTAGTAGAAACTAGAACTACATAGTCCAATTAGGATATAAATACATTAAATATTTTATGAAATATGAGTGATAATTTTTATCTGCACATGAGTGAATGATAATGATTGTTTTGCATAATTTAATAGTAAATTCTATGGAGCAACACACAAAAAAATTCCAGTGTGATATTGTGAAAATTCAGAAGGATATTGGCGATAGGAGTGAACTTATTTTTAGTTCTCTCTAAAAGCAGCTGAATGGTAAGGGAATTTCCACAAGTTATCATTTTTTATTAACTGAGTTTTATGAAAAAGTTAGAATTTAATCAGTGAGAAGATTTGGAACAGATGTTTCAATTTTGATACTTCTTTTTTATCATGGAATAGGTTCGTTTAGTAGTTAACAAACAAGAAAATAAAGATTTAAAAAAAAAAATAATTAAATTGACGATTTGTGGAAAATACCTTATCAAGCTGTTGCTTTTAAAGAGAACTAAAAATTAGCTCACTCCTATTGCCGATATCCTTCTGAAATTTCATGATATTTGACTGGATAATTTTTTATAAGTTGATCCATAGAGTTGATTATTAAATTATGTAAAAAGATCATTGTTATCCTTAGTGCATGCACAGATAAAAATTAATGTATACAACTACTCATATTCCATAAAATATTTAATATATTTATACTCCAATTTCACTACATTATTTCTACTACATTTTGCCAATTTTTCAGAAACTGATGTTAAATTTGGTTCAAAATCCTGCATGATATAAACTAAAAACATGGCAGAATTTTTTTTACTTAAAAAAAAGTTATATCTCGATGAAAATATGTACTATTCTTACAAAAATCAGTGGACTTATTCTACAGTATCTGCATATTAGTATTTTGCTGCGATAGATCATTTTGTGCATTTTAATGTACAAGTTAATCCCAAATCTATTATTTTCCTTTGATTTTTTGTCTGCCTTATCAAATGGGCATTGATATATAGGAAGGAGTTCAAACATAATCTTTATAACAAATGTAAATTTTCCATTATTCATATTCAATGGAAAATTTACATCTGTTATAATTAATTTACCAATTGAATAATCGTGTTTAAAATTAATTTAATATAATCTTTATAATCCCGAAGTTTCACAAGAATCCATCAAATATATTTTTAAATATTCGACAAAGTATCTAAAGTTGAAAGTGTCCAGTCATTAATGACCATATAGTGTATGTATATATATATAAAAGTGTTTGTTCTGACTGACTCATAATCAACGCACAGCCCAAAGTACTGAACCTAAAAGAATGAAAATTGGGGAAAATATACTTCATATGGCATAAGTGAGCACAAAGGAAGGATTTTTCAAAATCCCCCCCCCCTTTTTTTAAGCATTAAATGGGGGTTCAAAAATTTTTGAGAAGGTGACCCTATCTCAGGAGCCATTTAACATTCGTATTCACGATCGACTTGGACCCCCGAGTTTTGCTCAAAACCCAGGTTCAAAGCAAAATCGGTATTCTTCATCAACCTGACTGAACTGGTTTGAAGGGAAAATCCAAAGCCAGGTCGAATAACTCAACCTTGGTCTCTAGCAAGGTTGAGGTTGGAGTTTCTCAAGATTTCTCAACCGAGCATGCGTAGTTTATGAAAAACAAACAAAGAGAGAGAGAATTTTATTTTACCGAGAGAATCGCCATTTTACAATCTCGGTATTTGCGTACTCAATATAGGTGCTGTCAAAATTTAGAAAATTTATGATCAAATAAAGCAGAACATTATGTAAAGGTATGTAATCTCATATATCTGTATTATCGTCAATATTTTTATTTGATTTATTTATATTTACGTATAAATACTCTATAAATTGAATGTTGAACTGTTTGTTTACATAACACTAAGTGTGGTCATGAAAAAGTATTTGCTTTAAAAATAGCCCACATTACTTAGACAGACGATTGATAAATTGCTTTAAAGTAACAACTGTCTCGTCTGTCTAAAGTTTGTTTAAAGTCGTTTACTTTTTGTAATTTTATTGTTTAAAAAGAAAAAAAAGAATGTATTTTAACAGTACCGAAATAAATGTCGTACTTACATAAGGTCTAATTAAAATATGAGATACTTTTCTGATTTGCATTTTTGTTTAACTAGAGAAATACGAAGATTATCTTTAAATATCCATACATTCTCTGTAGATTTTTTATCCGTACTTATAGTAAGTTTAATAAATTAAATTTTGGTTTTATTGCGCGAAAGATTTATTGTTTATGTACAAACTTAGATAAATGTATATCAGATTTATAAATTAGATATTTTGACTTAAAATTTAAACAATTCATTTGAATTTTATCAGTTTATTGAAGATTTTTAGAAGTTTTGTTCTTTTTAAAATTATGAATCGTAATTACAAATACCTGCTATCATTAACACAATAGCATTGTTGTTATTATTGTTTGTATCCCAAGTTTTGTGAAATTTCAGATTTTAAATTTAAATACATCTATTTTTCAACTGCATTTTAATTTTAAAATTATATATAGTATAAAATATTGCATTAGAAATACTATTTTATACAAAAATAATAATAGTAATAATAAATCCTTTTTGGCTACTTAAAACACAAGCCTCACAATTTTTAAATAAAAATGAATTACCTCCTGAAATTGTGAGATTTCTTTTAGAGATCAATTATAATTTTTGCTCCTTAATTAGCTTAAATAAATTACTAAAGAGTTGAAATACAATGATGAAAAAAATAATTATATTTTAATACCAAAAATAATTTATCAGCTCTTTCAGTAATGCTGACTACTTTTAAGGCAAATAAATTTTTGGCGACTATGAGTATTTATGAAAGCAAACAATTCAACATATAATGTTGGGAATATATGTATAAATATAAATAAACTAGTTAAAAACAGATAACATATATATATGAGATTACATATTTTCTTCTATTTTTGTTAGCATTTTAGATTTTATTTTTATTTCTATATCTTATATACAGCATCTTGAGTACTTTAATTAACACATGACACACAAAAATAAATAAATAAATAATAATAATAATAATAAAGAGAGAATGGGTAAGATGGTGCTAATGGGGACTTATTCTTCTCCACAAATTCACAAACAAAAGACAACTATTTTATTTATTAGGTAATGTAAAATTATATGAATCATTAATAATGAATTCGAACTGTTTTGATAGATTGCTATCATTACTTTACCAATCTAGTCTAGAAATTTATCATTAATCAATCATAAAAATAAAATAAAATAAAATATCTTTTCTTTCTATAGTAAATAAAATTCTTATTACATCTAATGAAATGATATTTAAATGAGTAAAAAATATAAAATAATGAAGCTAAATATATATATATATATATAATAAAATATGATTTTTAAAATTTACTTTGAGAAGTAAATGCATTGTCTCAAATGGAACACTGCATCAAAAAAAAAAAGGTGCATGCGTGCTTGTAATAATATTTCATAATACTAAACTAATTTATCAAAAAATAGTCAAAGGGAATCAAATGAGATTAACTCATTTTTTTTCTTTCTTACAAGATCAAATTTGATCTTGTATCTGAGAATGACAATTCTGGGGGGGGGGGATCTAAAAACTGGTCAATAAAAAATCAACTTTCTGTAATATTTCACATTTATTTGACAGGTTAGTGTTCGGAATTCATTTATCATTATTTTTAAAAGGACTTATTCAGTTCTTTGTGTTGAATGGAAATTCATATGCTAATAATTTTAAAAGGTTTAAAATTTTTCTTTTCCTTAAAATAACTTCCTATAAAATATCGCCACTGTATACAATTTAAATTTACAAGAAGTGTGGAAATTTATTTAGTGATTAGTTAAATGAAAAGAGTTGATCAATCAATCGGAAGTGATAACTGTATGCGCCCATGTGTCATGCATATGCGGCTTGGTTCCTAGTGCCCTGGCAGTCCCGCTCATCTTTTTCTGCAGTTCTCATAATATTATTTCCCTACTTTTTTGCAGTCTATTTGGAATATTAATAGCTATCTAGCTCAATTAAAATTAACCGTTTTCGCTGAAAATCCAAACGATAAAATTATATCTGGATAACATCTATACTGATATACAGGCTACTTTTTTTCCTTTTTTTTTTTTCTATTTTAATATTTTCCTTATTAGAAATTACTTAATTACTATTTAAAGCTATTAATAATGGAAATCAACATAATAACTGTTAGAATAAAATTTTAGTTTTTGTTCAAGTCAAATTTCATTGGTTTTTATCCAAATCGAATTCCATTTTAAGCAAATATGTGAAAAATTATTTTGAAAAATATATATATTATTAACATTTCTTTTTTAGCCGTTAATATGATTCATATCATTTACCTAATTCATTTATCAATTAAAAAAAGAAAGAAAAATAGTTGAATGAATTGTTTAAAAAAATATTAAAACTTTCAATAAATTAAATTAAATTTCCATATTTAGTGGTTGCAAGTTTTAATTTTCTTCATATATTTTGTGGAGAAAACAAAAATAAAAAATCACATTGAATCTTTGTTTTTCCTTCTTTTTGACCCCCCCCCCCCCCACACTTTTTAAACGCTTTTCTTCCTAAACAAAAATAATGTTGCGACGCGAAACCAATAGGCATACTTCTTTCAACCGGGGTCCAGGAACTCTGTGTTAGATAACTTTTCATCTGAAGTCGATGGCGAATACCAGTTTTCAACTCTCGGTTAAAAATCCTAACTTGGGGTTACTGGACCCATGGTTTAACTCTCGGTCGAAGTTCTTCATGAATATGACCGTAAGATAGGAGCATGAAATTACAGAAAATAAATCTACTAAAAAGTAATTAAACCCATGTTTCAACGGTTTTAGAAATCCTCCCCCCACCTTTCCAAAAGGCACTAAAGGGGGGGGGGGGTATGCTATGCGTGATATGTATTATATAGTCTTTAACACATTCACTGCTGCTTACATGAAGATGTGATGATAGTTAATGCCACAATGGAGAAGTGGGTTTTTCCCAGAAGCTGATTTACTTTTTGTAACAAAGAATCGGTGAAAGATTTTCCCGCACCAGCGCGTAACTGACTATTGGATATCACCCCACAGCACGTGCTGGCGCATGAGTGGCCTCTTAACGTTGGCACCATATCACGCGCTATCGTGTAAGCAGCAGCAAATGTGTTAATATTATTCATAAAATGTGTTTATAATTTTTCAAACTGCACTTCTTGCATTGTATCATTTTTATAAATATTTTGTTTTATTTTATATGCATTTTATACATTTGCACTTCATGTGTGTGTAAATATAGTTATTACTTTTAATATTTCTAGTTGCAAACTGGGGGATTCCAATAGCTGCTATTTCAGATATTAAAAAAGATCCATCTATAATAAGTGGAAAAATGACTTTAGGTATGGTTAAAACTTAAATTCATTTTATGTTACTATTATTTTAGTTGTTTTTCTTATATTTTTATACATTTAGTATATCTGTTTTGTCTCTCTCTCTTAAAAGCTTTTATGTTAGCTAATAGTGAGATTTGTACCCAGCTACTTTATTATTTTATGGGTAACTTAACAAGGCTTTGGTGCTACAAAGAATGTCTTGGTTTATTGTATTTATTTTTTTCTGTTTCACACAAAATAAGTGAAAGGCACATATTTTAAATGTATATAAGATATGTATAGTAAATGATTACATATTTTGAATAGTATAATTTTATTAATACATATTTTAAATTAAGTTTTATATTTTAAAGGAAATGAATGAAAAGTTTTTATTTTAGAAGAAATTCATACAATACAAAGGATGACAGTAAGATTAATACTTGGTGGTTTATCATTGTGTTCTGCTGACATAAAAGTACCTAATGTAACAGTCTCAGTAACAGTCTTGTAACAGTCTGAGAATAATATTTTAAAATTATCAATTTATGGTCTTTTAAATTATAGTGTATATTAATATTTAAATAAATAATATATACATTGCTTTCTGTTTTTTCTGTTTTTTAAGGGTATGAGTTAGGAGATTCATATTTCCATACTGCTGTTGATTTATCTGTATTTATTTATAAGGATCAACTGAAACAGAATATTTAAACCAAAACGGAAATAGAATTTTGGTAAGCTTCCTGTTTTTGTACGAAAATGTCAAAAAATTTCTTTTTTAAGTTACAGTGTAACCTCCTTCAATGGTCATCTCTAAATAACAACTTCTGAATATTGGTCACATATTGTTGGAACTAAGCACTTTTCATAGCATTAATAAATTAATTTGTACAAGCCTCAAAATAAGGGATTCTGAACAAGGATCCCCCAAGTCACAAGCAAAAAAAAAAAAAAAAAAATTCTACAGTTTTTGCTACAATTTTACATTTATTTGCAAACTGAAATGGGAAGCATATTAAATAAAATTTACTTGATATATCAACAAAAAATCACTTAATCACTTAAACCTGTTCCAAAAACTAATCTTTTTGTTAACCATTTCTGCCTCAAGACAAAGTGCACATTTTTATTTCTTTAGGGTAATGGATCAAAAGTCAGCAAGTAATTCATTAAACCAACAATGTGACCACCCAGGCTTTTTTTTTTTTTTTAATGTATTATTTTCTTTGGTTTGGGGTTTTGGAAATCTTGCTTTATCCATAGAAATTGCCATGAAGGTTTTTTAAGGGAGGGGGGGGGGTGAAAAGTATTTCCAGTTGGCAACAACAGAGAAATTAATTCTTTAACCATTGAATGTCTTTAGAAATTTCAGTTATCTAGAAACTTCTGAACAAAAATGTTAAAGATTGGTCATTCTTTTGTTCAACTTTTTGGCAATTTGTCTTTTTTGGGCTTCTTCATATAACTTAAGAATAAGTTCTTACTTGTTTGTTTTTATCAACTATCATACAGTAGACTCCCTTAAATCTGCAACCCTAAAATCCACACATAATTTACGAATGTAAACAATGCAACATTGTTCAGATATAGGGACAAAACTTGACTTTTTTATTTTTATATCAACTTCATACATATTTTAATTTGTAATTTCTGTTAATATTAATGAATTTAGGTATTCTTATGAAGGAAGAATAAATTTATTTCTGAAAAAATTCAAGATATTGCTGATATCACTGGTAATCATAACATTCTTATCAAATATATTTATGTATTATTCAGATTTTTGGTCATTAAGTTTGGCTAAATTTGAAATAAAACTTCCTTATTTTATGATTTTGATGTGAATTATTAATATACCTTTATGAGGCAAGTTTCATTGAATAATTTGGTAAAAAAATCATCTTTATAATGAATATTTAATCATACATTGATTATCAACTTGACCTATGCTTTTAATATTTAAATCATTTTTTAAAAAATCTAAATTTTTATTATTTTAGTTAATTACTCTTTTTAACATTTTATTATATTGTAAGCATTTATTATAGCTTCGATTGCATTATTAATGATATTTAAATTACTGTTTAAAAATGTAAACAAATCAATGACCAGAAATCTTCAAAATTCTAAAATCCTTACAACGTCTGGTCCCAAACTGTGTGGGTTTGAAGGAGTCTATTGTATTAAAATAGTTATAGAATTCAATAAGAAAGGAAAAAGTGCATGAAAATTGCAGCAATTTATGGTTGTGGTAGAACATTATGCTAGTTTAAAAAACAATGGATATTACGTGGATAACAAAGGATACTCACACTGTGTTATAAACTAACACTTTAGTATTAAATGCGAAATGGAGTATAGAATATATACCACATATATCTTGTTCCTAAACCTTTTTTTTTTTTTTTTTTTTCAATAAAAAAATTATAAGAAGATAAAATTCCTAATCCAATAATAGTCAATTTTGTTTTTCTCTGCAATAATATTGGTGAATAAAATGTATGAAATGTGTCATTTTTATCTCTTTACACAGACTGTACTTAAACTTTTGGCCTTCACTTTATTTAACTAACAAGGAAGGTCTCTATACGGGCATACTCCGAAAAATCTGGAAAAATTACAGAATGCTCTTTTCATAAGGATATGTATGTTTATAAAAAAATTTCGGCGGAACCTCTGTACCCTGTCCATAAAAAAATAAAGAAAATTTCATTATTTGGCGATTTGTGATCGTTTAGCAATGAAAAGCAATTTCAATTTTTTTTTTTTTTTTTTTTTTTTTTCTTTTAATGTCAAATGCATTTTAAAAGAAAAAAGTTTCATGTTCAACTTGTTTAGATAAATTAAATATCTTTGGTTTGGTTAGCTTTAGTTTGTTTTAAGTACAATTTTGTTATATTGATATTTATATGTATTTTTATTCAAATTTAACTATCAAAATTTGAGATTTAAAACAAAATTCAAATTTAAATTCATTAAAACTGTTTCAAGTTCAAAGTCCAAATGAGCATTATCAATTCGATTTTGTTGCTATGGAAACATTTGGCTTTTATTTTCGAATACGGTTAAATGTATGAAAATAATTTGTACTGAAAAAGATTTTTTTATATATATGAAAATATTTTTTCCAGAGGTAAATTCAATAACTATGGCAACAAATGATATATATATATATATATGCAATTTAATATGTATATAAATATAAAACTCTCTCATTGTTTATGTTTAAATTCATTAAATACCATTTACCCGGATTCTAACAATCCAAAAGTTTTCAGTTGCATTAAAATCATTTGTTTTTGCCGGCGAAAAGTGCTGCTCGCCAAATCGTGTGACACTTTTGTTTTCTCACGCCAAATATTTGCAAGTATTTTATTTTTTTACATGTTTTCTACTGCAATTCCGCCGCTAATTTTCATTGATCCTTTATTACATACATGAGTTGTTTAATTAGTATTTTTTTTTTCAAAAAAATCTGAGTATGCCCAGTATGGAGACCTTCCTTGTAAGTTTACAGACTAAGAAAATACAATATATATATATATATATATATATATATATATAGATATTAATTAAACAGATGTGATCACATATCTATAGTGGTAAGGATTTCTGAAATACTGTTTATAAAAACTTGTGTACATGTGACAAATTATGGTTAATATTTTCTTTTTTTATGTAAAATAGCTCTTTGTATATATTCCCTGTTATTTATGCGATTTGCCTGGAAAGTGCAGCCCAGGAATTTATTGCTCTTTGCTTGCCATTTTACTAATGAAGCTGCTCAAATCACCCAAGGCTGTAGACTTATTAAACATGAGTATGTTGTAATTTTTCTATATAGTGACATTTCTGTTTAATAGAAGAATGTGTTATTAATATTATCAATTTTAAGATTTTTATTCATATTTTTTTCTTTTCAAAAATGCATGTGCACTTGAGAAACCTGCTGTAAAATCTCCCTTCTAAGTTCTCCCTCAAAAATAAACACTCAGCCCATCTTTAAGTAATTGTAATTTTCTGTTCCACTCCAAAAAATAAACTGCTTTTCAAACTTTCTCTTGTCCTAAAAAAATATTTAGAAAATCTAAAGCAGATATCTTTCCACATTTCAAAATTGCAGTGCCCCCTCCCCCTTCTGAACTTTCATTAGATTTCTGCTTTTTTTTCTATTCCAATCTGTTTTTGGCATACAAAATTTGAAATCTGGGAACTTTTAAAAGATTTCTTTCTTTTATTTGTTGCTGTCTGGCAGTGATGCAAAAAAAAAAAAGGTCTTAATTACAAGACCCTCCTAAAATTTATACTTGCCTGCAAAGTACAAAATCTTTAAAAATATTTATTTAAGAAAATCTGTCTTTTTTGTTACTCTCTAGTAACAGTAATTAAATAATCAGCATGTATAAATTAAATTATTGAATCCAGAAATTATTTTATGCATGTCATTTACAGTTTTGTGAATAAATATTGTTATAAATGCTTTTTATTTGTACCTACATGAAATTATAGTAAAATAGATTATCCATCATAAATATATGAATGATTATTAACTGTGAAATGAATTTACTGAAATAGAAGTTGATTGACATGTTTATATTGAATGATTACTCTGTCCAATTAAATTTCTTTAAATGAGAAATGCATTAGATTATTTAATTGATTATATTTAAGCTATAAATTCAAAGCATCTACTCAAATTTGATAGCTATTAAGTTGTGAATCATAATTAACTTTTCTGTCTGACAGTTATTATATTTAGATCATAAATAACAATTACGTGTCAAATTTTGAAATAACTATTGGTATTCAGTTGTCCTCAAACCTTATTGCTATTCTGCAGTTAGTCGAATTGCAAGTCAATGAAAATAACTTTTTCTGATTTTAAGATAGTTGATGAAAGTTAATAGTTGATACAAGTTGATGAAAATTTGGAGTTTGGTCAGTTTACAGGTTATCTTCAAATGAATTTTCAAGTTTTGGTTATAACTTCATCCAAACCTTACTATCTCTGGCAATTTTTAAATTACAGGACATTTATGTATTTTGTTAACTCTAAAATATTTATTTAATGCATTATTAGACACATTATCTGTTATCCTTTTTTTTAGGTACATGTTAGGGTCTTTTATGAAATTGCTATAAATCGTTTAAATAAAACTAATATTCTAATCTTGTAATAATCAGAAAAAATAAGATTTATCCATATTATGAATCAAAGCTCTAAATTCATGCATATTTTACACTTTTCAGCAAAAAATAATTGCTGATGGCTGGATACATTATAAAGAGTTATTTGAAATTCAGGACAAGAAAATAAATGGTTTGGATATATTTTTAAAGATGTCGTATAAAAGTTTCAACTTTTTTTTAGCTTATGAATTACTTTAGCCACATGTATAAAATGTTAAATCTTTAAACAACCTTGCTCTTTTGAATATTCCTTTTTAAAGAAAATAAATATATGCAATTTTTGTAATTTTTAGTACATGCACATTTTTTTCAAGGTGGTATAACTCATGAAACTTAACTAAATAAGGTAAATTTATATATATTTAGACAAATACAGTGGATCCTTAATTGATTGTTCCTTATAGGACCAATTGTTTCAAATGATAAACATGAAAAAACGATTAATTTGGGTCAACATAAAATATATTTACATGAAAAAGTAGGTGGCATTAATAAATTTACTTACATTGAAATATAAAAAATATGAAGGAGAAGAAATACATACATACTAAAAAAAAAGAAAGAAAAAATTACAAAGAAGAAAAAAGATGAATCTTTATTTACTGGAAAATAAATTGAGAAATTTTGGTTTCTACATACTGTTTTCTTTTTAATTACATCACGTCCTTATTTACATATGTGGTTGTTTAATTTTTTATAATAGCTATCAATAACAAAATGAACAAATAATAATAAAAAAGGTTTACTACAGAATCCTTCAACAAGAGAATTTTTTTTTGGCTGCATTGATAATGTTATTTGCAATGTACAGTTATATATATATATTAAAAAAAAAAAAGCAGGAAACAATTTTTCAGCAATAAGTGTTGTTGGATTATTTAAAATTGTCAATATCTGATAAAAATAACATCAGATATATTAAGTTTCAATAATTTGTAGAAATGTACAGGATGCAGAAAATGTTTTGGATGGGCATAAAATCTATTATTTTTCGGAAAACCATAAAAATCTATTTTTTGACAAATATTTTTATTAAGGTAGGTGCGTACATTTTGGGACACTTTTTTGAAAAATATGAAATTTTTATCAAACACACTTTAAGTTAAAACAGGGAATGAAACTATAATTTTTTAATGGAATTTTAATTACCTTTTAAAATTTAGGCAATATTTAGTCAAATTTTAGGGAAGAATTGCGTTTATGCCAAGCCCTCTATAACAAAATCTATTCAATATATTTCACTTTTTTTTTTTTCAACAATATGTTAGCAAATCACTTACCTGTGTTATGAAGCAAAATATTTGCAATATTTTTAAAACTTACTTACATACACCAAGTTTTCTATACAAAACATGATTTTTTTTTCTAAAGAAAATGCATATCTTTCAACAAAAGTTACTCTTAAGTTCATGTATACAAACTTACAAGCTATATTTTACTTCATAACATAACTATAAATAAGTAGGAACTTGTCATAAAATTTTATTTCAATATCTTAAAATTGTTTTAAGAAATTACATTTCCTGTAAACATACATAATGAAAAATGCAGTTTTCCAGAAAAAGCCAAGTTAAGATTTTGATAGAGTACAATAAGTTTTGTGTAAAGTTTATAACTTTAAAATCCACCATATTTGTAGGTATTTATATATACATTATATGTTATATATTTGTCTATTAAAATGTATCCTTTACCTTTCTTTGGTTCTGTAACCAGTCACTTCTGGTTTCAGAAAGCTCATTTCTGATTTATATTTTGGGCTATAAAATTGCTTTTTATTACTGCTGAATCAAAAATAAAGCATTTTGGGAATCCTAAATGTTTGAACATTAATCAAAATTTTTTGCAAAAACAGCAATTTGAAGGTAGGCACATACCTTAAATTTAACATTAAAGAGTAGATTAATCTTAAAATCAGCCTTTTTCTTTTATGTGTGCCTTTAACAATTTTGGGACATCATTGACTGCTGCACAAAGAGTCTCACTGGGAAGATTGGTCATTTCCTTAATCAGTTTTTTTAATACAATTTCAAACATCTAAAACTTCAGTGGAAAGTAGCAAAGATTTTTGTCTTCAAAATCCCCCCAAATAGAAAAATCCATTGGGTTAATGTCAGGCAAGTTAGAAGTCCATTCATCAGGAGAAATAAAATCAATGTTTTCTGCCCTAAGCCATTCAAGTGTTTTGTGCATGTGGTAGACTAGTGCAGAGACTAGCTGAAATGCCCGATTTTGTCAAAAAAATTGTTTTGAGCAATACATTTAAGTGCTTTCTCCAAAACTCATCATGATAGTATTGTTGATTGATTTTCATACAAAGTTTCACAAAAAACAAGGGGGTTTTGCCATCTTTTTTATCCTTCTCCACACCATCAGGGACTTAGGATGAGCAGGTTTATAAAGTCTTCCCTGTGAATTTGCAATGACAACATTCTATTACAAAATTCAGTCATTTTGCTTAGTGATTGCTTAGTCATTTTGCTCAATCAAGAATCAACGAATTTGTTTAGCCATGTTAGTCACAGCTAATTAAAAAAATGAAAACAGTAATTGCACAACAATATCATATTGCAACCTAAACTGAAACGAGAATGTAACCTAAAGTGACATATGACAGTATCCTAACCTTCAAGCTATGACATTTGCAGCTAAACCGTACCCTCTCTGTCACACATTCCATCTTTCAACTTTCTTACAAAACAATAAAAGTGCTACTGCCCTCCATAATTTCATTAGTTGAAAGGCCTTTGTTGTTGCCTCTTACTTGCAAAACACTATTTTTTTCCAAACTTGATTTTATCTTTAGACCCCACTCATCTATCCCCTTTCTAAATATGCATGTGCATTCCAGGTCAGATTTAAAACAGCCAGAAGTAACCTTTCTCAAACACTTTCTTCACGAAAAAATTATTGCAAAAGAGTAAAAACATCCAAGGATCTACAGCCTGCTGTGCTAACCTCTGAATCCCTGCCATTTTGGCATTGTCATCATGCCAAAGTGCTTCTTTAACTGCAGAATCAAGTGGTAGTGACTCTTACTACATTGTTGTTATAGGGAGGGTAGTGAAATTGCTCTTAGACATATGAAGCTATGAGATCCTGGGTTTGATGAGTTGTATGTGAATGAGCATTATCATGAAGATTAATGATCTTTCTACTGAGCATGCAATGCCTTTTTTGTAGATTGCATGACACAGTTTACAATGATAATGTCAAAACAGCACTCATTACACAGCAGTAGAAAATTTGTAAGAGGATGATTTGCAAAAGGTGGTTGTATGATATAAGAACCCTAATAGAGGCAGAAATTATGTAGAAAAATAGATCCAAGCTTTCATGTAAAAATAAAATTGTTAAAAATATGGCTTTGTATTTTATTGATGTCAAATACTTATTTAAAAAAAACATGTCCGGGTAGCAAAATTAGAATTGTGCTTATCACAAATTTTTGTTTTAATACAAATTTTTCAATGTGGTTTGAATTAAAACTTAAAATAATAAAAAATTTTTTTTCACTTGATTTAAAGTTATATAGTCCCTTTAAGTATAGATGCAAATCACAATACAATATTTCTGACGGTTTTTATGTTCACTGCTCAATGGTATATTTAAGAATTTGTATCAAAAGAAAGAAGTAACATTTACTGTAATAAAAAATAAGTAAACTGAACTAAAGTAAACTAATTTAGAATTTTATTATGATTATTCTATGCATTATCATAAATTGAAAATAGCATAGAGTCCATAAATTTGCCAAAAATATTTGCTGACATGACTTTTCACTTTGTTAATAGATTCTTTAAATCTTTCTAATATTCATACTGAATACAGGCACAGTTCTTCATAGGATTTAGTTCTAGACTTTCTGCTAGATAATCAGGCATGAATGATTTCCACCTAAAGGAGGAATTCCACCTTTTTAAAAACAAATCATTCTCTGGATTGATTTAAAAATACAAAGAAAATATTTGAAACATATGGAGCAGGGGTTCTAGAAAATTTAGTAATCCGACATTTTGTCTACTCAAATCCTTGAAGTTTGTTTCTGACCATCAAATCAAAGGCGAGTTTTTATTAGCATCTGAAAGTCATGTAAATTAAGTTCTTTAACTAGGAAAAGAAAGTTTCCATAAGGTTTATTTTAGAATAGAATATTTTTTTTGCTTATATAACACTTCTAGGTAATTTCAGCGATGCATTTTTGGAAATGTATTTTTAGGGCAAAGATCAATTTGATGTGCATATATTTAGCATGGAAATTTTTCTTAAAAATCTTTAGTAAAATCATTTAAAATACTTTTATTTTTTTTTGTTTTTTGAAAAATCAATCTCTTCTTATAAGTTCATGAGATACATTTGGATGAATTTTTATCTTTTTAGCAAACTGTTTTCAGTTTTCTTTTTTGATTTAACGAATTTATACATTATGTTTTTGCTTTTAATATTTTTTTTAATTACACACACACACAAAAAAAAATGTATAATTAGACTTTATTTTATTGCATGAATAACTTAAAATGTGTCTAAATTATGAGTTTGGCACTATTGTATAGATTGAAAAAAATTTCCACCTTTTTTACTATTCTTACTTTAATGATTTTTTATTTATTTTTATTTTAGGTACCTCAGTTCTTAATGAACGATGTCTAAAAACATCTATCTCGTCATTGCAATTATTGTAGATACATAGTATAGAGTGTTGTATAATTAAATATTGTTATCTATTTCACTTTGCCATGTAAAATGATTGTTTCTTTTTATTGTTTTGGATTTTAACTTTTTGTATCATGGCACATTAAAAAATTTTTGGTTGTCTCTGAATCTATATACTTTTTTTGCAAATCTCTTAAGAAAGTTAAATGCATTTTTTATGTATTTTTTAAAAAATTTCAAAAGAATTTATCTTTTGCTTTAAATTCCAATACTTTTATTATTTATTTTCTGTAATTTCCCACATATGTGCCGCAGATCAGATAATGCAATTTCCTATCAGAATAGTTTATTATAAATAACTCCCATATTTGTTTTAAATAAAATACGACTTGCTTTTGCTTAGCATTTATTTCACTTCGTTTTTTAAATAAAATTTCCGGTATAGGAAAAAAAAAAAAAAAGCCACACACATACATGGGAAATAACAATATATTAAAATCATTTGTACTGGATTTTCAAATTGGAAATTATGCAATTTCAGAATAAAAATATGAAAAATTGCTTCAATATTTTTTTACTTGATGTTTTGTTCATTGATTTCAGAAATCTTTCTAAATATGTGCTTATAATAAAGAAAAAATTGTGAATTTCAATGAAACATTTATTGATGTATTTACTATTACATAAATATTAATTTCAGAGTTTCATTTAGTTCTGTGTTAATGTTGTGAAATGAACACATAAATGTTCATTCTAAGTTTTCTTTTCTTTTTTTTTTTTTTAACTATTTCAAAACAGTTGCATGCATAACAAAAGTTTCATTAAATACATGTGAATACACAATTACTTATTATTTTTAAAATGTTTTGAGAAATAAAGTATTAAAAACAAAAAGTAATAGTTAAATAAAGGTTTTTTTTTTTTTTTTTTTTGGCATATGGGTGATTTCTTGCTCATTATACAAATGCTAAGGATTGATAGAGGGTACTGTAACAATCATTTATTAGACATATATGGGTGCATTGAGGCACAAACAGAGAAAAATGATGTGAAAAGAATGTTTATTGATACCTTCATTGATAAGTAGGACTGGGCGATGTAGAGATTTCTTAAATCGATTTATCATCCATCTTACATCGCGATTTAGCACTAATTTTACCCTCTATAATACGAAACCTATTATTTAATTTTTAGTAACAAAATACGGGTTTTATGCACCCCCCTTCCCCCGCTTGTATTAATTTAGCCTTTAATTGTTCAAATAACAAAAAGATATATATTTTACATACACACACACACAAAAAAAAAGCCTTTTTTTAGTTAGTGATCTATTTTAATATTTTTTATAAACTCATCCTTAAAGAAATAAAATAAAAAAGGATTTTTAGCACTTTCCAACAAAGTTGAAAAGTGCTTATGCATTCGGTTTGTCTGGCCGTCTGTCCGCGCTCTAACTCCCGTAAATATACTCGGATTGCTATGAAATTTTTATACATTATTGAGATTTACCCTAGCACGAACCCTATTGAAAATGAAGTATCTACCATGATTAGTTTATCTATAGAGAGAACCAAAAGTTTCCCATTACATTACGGCCTATGGGGAAAAATCGTTAATATACTCGGATTGCCATGAAATTTTAGGACGTTATTGACGTTTACCCTAGCACAAGTCCTATTGAAAATGAAGTTTCTACCATGATTAGTTTATCTACAGGGCGAATCAAAAGTTTCCCATTACATTACGGCCTATGGGGAAAAATCCTTAATGTACTCGGATTGCCATGAAATTTTAGGACGTTATTGACGTTTACCCTAGCATGAACCCTATTGAAAATGAAGTTTCCATTATGATTAGTTTATCTACAGGGTGAATCAAAAGTTTCCTATTACATTACGGCCTATGGGAAAAAAATGTTTCAAAGGAATTTTAAAGATGTTATACCCTGTCAAACATATTAAAATATGCATTCTATAAAATATAAGGTGAAAATGTAGCTATTATTCATTTACAGGGCCACACAAAAGAATTTCATTAGATAATGGTAAAAGGGGGAATTGTGTGTGACATATTTTAAATATATTAAGCTTTTTCATGTATAATAAATTTGATATATGTCACTGAAGCTTAATATAAATTATACTCTACTGTTTTGCATAATATGAAATACATAGCATTTACAGGGCCATACAAAAGATTTCAAATAGTATATTCTTTCCGAAGTACCGTATATGTGTCCGATGATGAAATGCATTTTAATTATGATATTCGCGTTTATATTTCGCTAAATATATGCACATTATATGGTGCGTATAAATGTTATAGTTGATATACAGGGCTCCCCAAAAGAGCTCACCAACGTTACTGAATATGAGCGTAAATTATTTAAACATGGTTCTTAAATAAGCTATGCATTTGTTCGCTGAGCTGCATTTAATTTATTGAGAAATGTTTGCAGAATATAGATAAAGGGATATACAGGGCCACGCAAAGAATTCGGTACATAGACGCCTATGAATGATGATTTATGAGAATGTGATTTCAGTTGTTTTAAAAGTGTTTTAGTTTACAATAAATTTTAGCCTAATGCTGACGTGTAATAAAGGTACAATGTAAACTACAGGGCTGAACAAAAATATTCAAGTATGTTTCCATCTAATAGTATGAATTGCTGAAAAAGAAATTTCAAGCTACTGGGTATTTTCTTGCTAAGCTAAATTTTCCCATTATATGAACTGACATATGAAATACAGGGCTGTTCTAATGTACTGGAATACATATTTGGGTATATTTGGCTATACACTATTATTTCCCTAAATAACAAAGTTTTGTTAAAGATTTCATTAAGTGTTGGAAAGTGCTTCATAATCTATGCTTAATGCATGATTTTTCTTACTTGTTTTCATTGTGTCTGACTTGTTTTGGATGCTACAATCTAAATTACTTGAGTAGGGGAGCCTGGGGGCAACTTCCCATAACATGCTCAAATAGCACTTCATTGCTAATAACATGCATGCACTTGTTTTTACAGACACTGAGTTAAAAACTTATTGAAGTAAGACAGAAGCAGATTCACTGATAAATTTAGCTGTTCATTTACCATCAGAAGAATAGTAGTATAAAAAAGAGGGGGGGGGGGAGTGAATGGAGAAAGATTGAAAGGACACATTACCAAAGTTGCTGTTTTTTTTTTTTTTTTAGATTGTTGGCCCCTGTAAGATTAGTAATAAAACATAATCTTTTATATCTATAAGGAGCCCAGAAGCCAAGGGGTATAAGTGACAAAATTGAAAAAAAAATGAGTTAAGTGCACAGGCTATCTGGAAATAAGTCTGTTTGAAGGTAAAGAGTTATGAGTGATTTTTTAATTATGTGATGAGTTTTAGGGGTCAGTTACTTAACATCTTTCCCGAAACCATAAAATGCGTGGAGGCCAAGGGGTATAAGTGCAGGTGTATTCATTAACGTCTATATAGCTGAAGTGCGACCAACAACATACAAGGCTAGTTTATGACTTTGAACCCCCCCCCCCAGGAATTTGATAATTTTTAAACGTCGATTGGTATAAAAACACGATCGTATGCCAATTTGTACCAATCACAGTTTAAAATTATTTACACTGTGTAACGTTTTAAACCTTATGAACTGCAATTGTATGTCATTTTTCAAAATGTTTTTCGTCAGTTTTTCTGTTTAGAATTTGCTTTTTAATGCATTAAATATTACATTAAATAAATGCAAACTGTTAACAAGTAAGAAAAATCAAACATTAAACATAGATTCTGAAACACTTTAAAAAATCAAACATTAAACATATAGTCTGAAAGCTTTAAAAAAATTTCGCAATTTAAGGTAATAAAATATTACTGTCAATAGCAAAATATGCATTTTAATACTTTTGAACAGGCCTGGGTTTGATCTGTCGGTTATATATATATATATATACACAGTATAATGGAAAAAAACTAATTTAGGAAGAAAATGTGTAACAGTTTGAAATTTCTCTTTCAGCATTTTGTACTAATAGATGGAAACATACTTGTATACTTTTGTTCATCCCTGGAGTTTACCTAGAACCTGTATTATACACCAGTATTTAGCTAAAATTTAGTTCCAAGTAAAACATTCTTAAAACTACTGAAATAATATTTCAAGAAATTATCCATAGATGACCATGTATCCAGTTCTGTGTGTTGCCCTGTATATCATTTTATCTGTATTCTACAAACATTTCTGAGTAAACTGAATGAAATTCATCATAAAAATACATAACTTATTTAAAAACAATCGTTAAGTAAATTATACTCATATTCAGTAAACTTTACCAAATCTTTTGTGTAGCCGTGTATGTTAAATATAGCATTTATACTTACCATATAATATGTATAAATTTAGTGAAACTTAAAAGCGCATATCATAATTAAGAAGGCATTTTATCCATCCATCAACCATATCGATAATGTACAGTATTTTGGATAGAATATACTATTTCAAATCTTTTGTGTGTCTCTGTAAATGCTGTGAACTTCATGTCATGCGCAATATAACTTATATTAAATCTCATGGACGTATATCAATTTTATTATACATGAAAAATTTAATATAATTAAAATATGTTGCAAACAATTTTCACTTTCCCATTATGTAATTGAATTATTTTGTGTGGCCCTGTAAATGAATATTAGCTTTTCTTTTCACCACATATTTTACAGAATGCATGTTTTAATGAACTTCGTAGATGAATATAAATCTTAATATATTTAACAAGGTATAACACCTTTAAAACTATTTTTCCCCATAGTCTGTAATGAAACGAAAAACTTTTGACTGTCCCTGTAACTAAAATAATCATGCTAGAAACTTTATTTGAAATAGGCTTCGTGTTAGGATAAGCGTAAATAATTAAAAAAAATTCAGCACAATTCAAGTATATTTATGAGAGTTAGAGTATGGACAGACGGCCGGATTGCCAGACAAACGGACAGACAAACTGAAAATATATTCAATTTTTACCTTTGTTAGACAGAGTTAGAAAATATCAATTTTTTCAAAACTTATAATAAAATTTTAAATCTTAAGTTAGAAAAAAAGTTTGTTGTTTCATTCATGTGTATCAACATTGATCTTAAATTTTTCGTATTTTCATTTTTTTTTTTCATAATTTTTTCTTTTTAGAACTTTTATTAAAACAAAATTTTGTCCATTCATTTATTTATATCAACATTGTTCTTCATTTTTTATAAATGTATCTTTTTATTTCATATTTTTTTTAATTTCTTGTATTAATTCGGCCCTTGTACCCTTTAGCCAAAGGGTACAAATGCCGAATGCCGATAAATATTGCTTAGTTATACATTTAAAACAAATCTTAATCCGCTGTTTTTCTAAACAGTTATTGAAATAAGAGTTCAAAGAACATTAAGAAATAAGCAAAAGATTCCTATCTCAATTTATTCAATTACAATTGATGCTTAACTTTGAGCTCAATTTACTCGAAATCTAAATTATGTCACTTGTACTCCTTGGCTTCTGAGGTCCTCATGTATCTTTTTAATGATAAGTAAATGACAAAAAAAGTACAAAACCACAAATCTACAGAAAAATCCATTGAATGCTCCCTCATTCTGTTTAGTGATGGACGATAAAGAGAAGTTTTTCTTGATTGTATGAACATCTCGATAACTTTTGATTGTGTAAAATTTTTCTTGATGACTCCAGTTTGCAATTGCTTTTATACCATACAGGATTCAATTTTATCAAAAGTCATCTACAGGTGAAGGAGTCAGTGTTAATAAAGACACAACGGATTCCCTCGCTAGTGAGCCCCTCCTTTCATTTTTGTCTCTAATTTATAGGCAATTTTCTAATATGAAATCTCGAACTGGGTCTTCATTGTATATGGCATCATATACTAAACGTGGTGTGCACGCACAGCAAAAACTTGTAAACAACATAACAACAACAAAAAAAATCTCGAATTGAATGAACAACCAAACGTAATCTCGAATCGAACGTTAAATTTTGAAAACTGCTCCCCCCACCCCCAAGGTAATGAGTATGGGGGGGGGGATATATAAGATCGAGGTGCATAAGATCAGTAAGTGGTCCCTAGCCAAACAACTTCCTGCTTTTCTAAATTCCATATATAGTATAAATATTATTTACTGCAAACTCCGTAGAATATATATATATATGAGGACCCCAGAAGCCAAGGGGTATAAGTGACAAAATTTAAAAAATTGAGTTAAGTGCACAGGGTATCTGGAAATATGCTTTTTTCATTTCAAGTAAAGAAATATACCATAATTTTGGGTGTATAAGCCGCAGATCAAACAATTCTTTTTCGACCCAGAATTTTTTAAGAAACAAATATAACTAGTTAGATCGCCGTAAATATTTGTCTTCAATCACTAAATAAGATTTCTGGGTCCAAAAAGAATTGTTTGATCCGCGGCTTATACACCCGAAATTACAGTAAGTCATTTTCTCAATATTTGGGGAGTTATAGAGATAAACCACTTTTTTCGAAAAACAAACAATATTGATTAATTATACATTTAAAGAAAATTGTACTCTATTTTTTTTAACAGTTATTGAAATGAGAGTTCAAAGATTAGAATGATTTCAATTTAGTCAATTGTTATTGATGTTCCAATTTAACATCAATTATCTTTAAACTTAATTTACTCCAAATCGACATTTTGTCACTTGTACCCCTTGGCTTCTGGACTCCTCATATATAATGGCATTTTGGGAGTGCCGACAGAAGTGAAAACTTGACCAATTACTTGTGTGTTTTTTTAATCGTCAGGAAATATTTTATTGTGCAGGAAATACAAGCACCAAGTAACCGTGGTAAATTAACACCTACACACGAAAGGAGGCCAGAATCCCAGCAGTGGTGAACAATGTTTATATGATACAGATGTCATACACGCACCACATTGTCGCGATGCTTTTCAGATGCCAATTTAGTAAAAACTCCGAAGAAGTTTGAGAAATTTAAATTTCAACCCATTAATCATTATGGATCCGTAACGTGACCCAGAATGACGGGAGAAACTTCTTTATGCTAAATTTGTAGTGTATGAAGCATAAGCTTTCAATAAACATATTACATCAAAAAATGAAAAATGGCCCCCTTGTCCTCCCCCCCCCCAAAAAAAAAACCCTGGTGCTATAGGGAAAACCATAAAACTGCAAAAAGAGCGGCGAAGAAAAGTTAGTTCTGCTATAATTTTTCTCCCCGTTGTAGCTCCCATAGAAGCAAAGTTATAGCCTTTTAAAAATTGAAATGAAGTGAAGAAATTAGCAAAATTAGATTGGTGAATAACCAATAGGGGGGGGAGGCAACAACCCAGGTTGTGCCACATAGCTTAAACTTTTAAGTTAAAATTGGTAGAGAAGAAAATGAGCGATATTTTAAAGTGTATGTTGGGGGGGTCAAGCTCCTCACCTTTGGAAGAGGCCCTCAAAGAGGGAACTTTAAAACAATGTGCCTAGGTTACGGTAACAATGTGACTAGTTCAATGGTTTTTTCCCCATCTCAAAAATTTTTCCAATGCGCCTAAGGACGTTTTCAATTCAAAAATTCGATCTCAAATGATAAAAACGCAAAAAGCTTCGAAAACTGCCCCGCCGTGGGAACCAGATTCGGAAGGGGGGAGGTAAGAAAGCATCATAAAATGAAAGAGTGGTCAGAGATCTTCAAGATGGTATACAATATGACGGGTTTAAAAAAGTGAAAATTATCCCCTCCCCCGCCCCCCGTCAGTCCACCCTATCGCCCTCAATTTCCTGCAGCAAACATTTTAATTTTTTTACATTTGATAAATAATGTTTACTTAAAGATTCGATGAAAAAAAACACTTAATTGATAGATATTGTAGAAATCGCTACAGTTCTAAACATGTTCTCCAGCCCTCTCTCTGAAATTTTTTTTAATAAATAATATTTACTGGTGGGTTTTAGGTACGTGACAGCCATGGTAAGACTAAAATCCAAGAAACTTTGAAAATTAGGTCTTCATTTCACAAGTTATTGTCATATTCTCATGCTTCTTTCTGTACCTCATTTCAAGATAAAACTTTCATTTCACAAAGCTTCATCGAAAAAACTCTGCTCGATAAACCTACTCAGTACTCATCTCTATTCTCAGCGAGAACGAAAATCATCCTTATCGAAAAAGGCATTCATCAGAAAACTACAAGCTTCTCGAAATGCCGCTTTTTTCAAGGTTAAATTTCATCGCTATCCTTCGATAAAGTAAATTTCATCGCGAAGAAAGACTTTCTCGAAATGTCTGACTTTATCGAAATGAGATTTGCTGAAATGAGAGGCATATGCGAAAGCTGTTTTAACCATTCTTTCATATTATGAATCTTTCTACTTTTGGAGTTGAATTTTAAGTGGTGAGAGGAGGGGAGGGGGGAGCGATGAGGGGGTGAACTTTTTAAATCCTAGCTATTTCGACAATAAATGTTATTTTTGGTGTGGATTTTTTTATGGAACCCTCCAGTAAATATTTTTTTATTAAATATAAAGATTTTAAAGTGGGAGCTGCATCATTTTTAGGTGTATTTGGGAAAAATGAGTGAACACACGGGTGACATGTAAATTTCAAACCTTTTTTTTTAATCCATCATGTTATATATGCATCATCGGAATGTTTTGGCACCTCCTTTCCATTTTACGAATCTTTCTCCTCCTGGAGTTGAATTTCAGAAGGGGGAGGGGAAGAAAAACGATAAGAGGGTGAATTTTTTAAATCGTAGCTATTTCGACAGTAAATATCATTTTCGATGTGGAGTTTTTTTTATGGAAATCTTCGGAAAATATAACTTATTAAATATAAAGATTTTAAAGTGGGGGCTGCGTCATTTTTAGGTGTATTCTGGGAAAAATGATTGAACCCACACAGGTGACATGTAAATTTCAACCTCTTTTTTGGTCACGTCATGTTATATATATATGTATCATCGGAATTTATTCGCTCCTCTCTCATTTTACGAATATTTCTCCTCCTGGAGTCGAATTTCAAGAGAGGGAGGGGGGGCGGTAAGAGGGTGATTTTTTTTTAAATCTTAGCTATTTCGACAATGAATATCATTTTAGATGTGGTTTTCAGAGGAGCGCTCTGGTAAATATTCTTTCATAAATACAAAAGTTTAAAATGGGGACTGCGCGATTTCCGGGTGCATTCTAGGAAGAAAAAGTAACATTACGGCCACGGGTGAGGAGTAAATTTCAAATTCTTTTTGGATCCGTCATGCGATATGTCATAGGAACGGTTTCAGAATACTCTTTCATATTATGGACCTTTCTCTTCTTGCAGTATAATTTCAGGACGGGGGAGCGACGGGGAGTAAATTTTTTTAATCGCAGCTATTTCGAGAATAACTATCATTTTAGAAGTGGTTTCTTGATGCAACCTTCTAATACAAATTGCTAATTATAAACATTTTAAAGTGGGGGATGCGTGATTTCCGGGTGTATTCTGTTAAGAAAAAGTAAACCTGCGTGTGAAGAGTAAATTCCAAACATTTTTTGGTCCATTCATGTGATTGATTATTGGAATGTTTTTCGAACCACTTTTTCCTATTATGAACGTTTCTCCTCCTGGGGTTGAATTTCCGCAGGAAGAAAGGGAGCGATGAGGGGTGAATTTTTTAAATCGTAGTTATTTTGAGATTAAATTTAATTTTAAATGTGATTTTTTGATGGACCCCTTTGGTAAAAATATTTTATCAAATATAAACATTTTAAAGCGATGCTGCGCGATTTCCGGCTGTATTCAGGGAGGGAAAAAAAAATAGTGGAGTAGTGAGGAGTAAATTTCAAGCTTTTTATGGACCCGTCATATGACGTATCATCGGAAAGTTTTCAAATCGCTCTTTCATATTATGAATCTTTCTTCTCCTTTCCTCAATTTGGCCTCCTTACAGAAGCGCTTTACAAACTTTTTTGAAATCATTTCGTTTTTGTGAATTCAAATCTGATTTTTTTATGGAGATTTCCAATATATAATTTATAATGTATGAAAAATTCACAAACAGTGAGCACAGGCTGTATTCCGGGTGTTGCAATAGTTGGAATTCAAAGCGGATGGTTTTTATATATTTTGTTGACTCCTCTTTCGCGATATATCATTAGAAAGCTCTATAATTACCATTTTATTTTATATACCTCCCGCGCTCATCCCCCCCTCATTTTACCCCTGCAGGAAGCTCTTTAATAAATTTAACCGACACCCACCTTGCGATGTATTGTTGGAAAGCCTAATGACCATTTACTCATATTATGCATTTTCAATGCTCGTGCACTACTTTGACTCCCGGGTGGTCCGTTTAATGTATGTCAATAGAGAGTCTTCTAATAATGAGGGAATTGTAGATCGTATCTCAATTGATGTACAAAAATCAATAAAAGGTTTTGATCTCTTAATATCCCTTTAGTTCATATTCTTTACACTAGAAGTGCTTTTGATTATTTTTTCTTTGGCCATTTTGCTACTCGCGACTTTACAACTTTTTGCAACCAAGGAACGCCGTTACATGACTTTTCTACTATTGCGGCTCCATTATAACATCCTTTTGGTTTGTTGTTGTTTTTTAAATTCATTTGTTTTCAGTTACCATGTATTTATTAAATTATGCTTTTTAAACATGTAATAACAAAGATTTTAATAATCGATTGTAAAACATCTCGATTGTAGATTCTCGAAATTAATCGATGACTTTATCGAATGTGCTTTTTTACGATTACGATTTTTATCGAATAGGAAATTTTCAAGAATCGCCCATCACTAATTCTGTTGTAAAAAACAAATTACCTGAAACATTACAGAACCCTCTTAAAATATTTTTAATTAATTAATTAAAATTAAAGTATTCTAATGTTACACAAACATATGAAAAATAATTTTTCATCAAAATAATGCATAAAAATATAAACTAAGAAGGGATTAATTTAGATTTTAACCTTAAGACTTTTTTTTTATTTTTCTTAGACATAAATAGTGAATCAGTTACAAATAAAACACAATAAAATGTTATTTGGATTTTAATTAATAAATAAATGTGTTTTTAATACACTACACACATCAAACACAGTTGGCATCTAAACTGGTGAGTGTATTTCGCATCATTAAACAGTATACCTTGGGGAAATAAATAATCCAAGGACTGAGCATGCAACAGAAATTGAATATTGAAGATACTGATACGTTCTTGAAATCCATTTGCATTCAGTGTGAAAAAAGAAATAAATTATTTGAAATGCATGTAAAATCAAAGCTGATGAATATATTTTCCAGAATAAAGCTATATTTCTTGAGAAAATAATCAAACTGAATATACTAAAAGCACATGGCAAAAAAAAAAAAAAAAAAAAAAAAACCCGCAATATTGAAAATACAAAAACATCATCGAAATCTACTTGCATCCAATAGAAAAAAGAATTAACCAGTTCTCTAATTAGATGTAATCAATGTAGATATGCATATTTTGATGAAAAACTGTATTTCACTTGGCGATCAATTATTATTTTAAAGTTGTCACTTGGCGAGTGATGACTAGAGTGGCGATCGATGACTAGCAAATTTCTTGAAATGCATGTGGAATCAAAGCTGATAAATACATTTTGCCAAAATAAAACTGTATTTCTGAAAAAAGTAATCCAACTGAACACTATAAAAGAACTCGGCAAAAAACCGAAATATTGAAAATACAGCTATGTCATTGAAATCTGTTTGTATCCAGTAGGGAAAAGAAATAACCACTTTTCTAATTAGATGTAATCAATGTAAAGATGCATATTTCCATGAAAAAACTGCATTTCACTCACACTAAAAGAACATGACAAAAACCAAAATATTGAAAATACAGCTATATCATTGAAATCTGTTTGCATCCAGTAAGAAAAAGAAATAACCACTTTTCTAATTAGATGTAATCAATGTAAAGATGCATATTTCCATGAAAAAAACTGCATTTCCCTTGGCGATTGAAAATAGATTTTTTAATCGCCACTTGGTGAGTGACGACTAAGGTGGCGATCGATGTCCAATAAATTTACTTGAAATGCATGTGAAATCAAACCTGATGAATTAATATATTTTCCAAAATAAAACTTATTTCTTGGAAAAATAATTCCAACACACTAAAACAACATGACAAAAAACCAAAAAATTGAAAATACAGCTAAATCATTGAAATCTGTTTGCATCCAGTAGGGAAAAGAAATAACCACTTTTCTAATCAAATGTAATCAATGTAGAGATGCGTATTTCCATGAAAAAACTGCATTTCACTTGGCGATCGAAAAAAGTTTTAATTGCCAATTTTATATCTTTAATTACCGCATGGCAAGTGTCGGCCGCTAATTTTTATCTGTATTAAATCAAATCCTGCTACATCGATTTAACACATAGGGGACGCTATGGGCGGCTCAGACCCCCTAAAATATTTTGAGCCCCCCCCCCCCCCTGAAAAAGATTCCAAGGTCACTCAATGAATTTCTGTTCCGAAAATCCAAATGAAATTCTGTTCAAAAATCTAATTTATTTTTGAGACCCTTTCACAGTTTTGCAGAATTACTAAATTGTATCTAAAATAGGCTTTACAGCACTCCCTCATCCCATTCCTATTTGTACATATGAAGCTAACATGATGTTTAATTTTTCACCAGTTATAGACTCAAAATTTTCATGTACTTTTTTTTAGCATAAAATGAAGTTATTACAACCGTTTAATGAGAAGCATAGTATCTACAATGTGAATTTGCACTAATTTATCTTTCTGTGCCAGAAAAACATAAACAACAAATAAGCTTCCCCCCCCCCCCTATTATTCACTTCTATAGCTACGGTCCTGACCCTGCTAAATCGATTTAACACAAACTTACTCTGTTTTCCCTAACTCGTCTTTTTCTTACATCGCTTTTTTCCTAAATCGGAAAGCATTGAGGCAAGGCTATATACATTGTTTCGCTACATCGTGATTTAAGAACTGGCTAAATCGCGACGTCCGATGCATCTATTGAAAACCATAGTTAAATCGGATTTCCGATGTAAGCGTTAAATCAAGGCTACATCGTTTCGCTACATCGCGACGTCCTATGTATCTATTCAAGACCAATAGTTAAATCGGATTTCTGATGTAAGCATTAAAACGATTTAAGGCTCAGACCAGCACACTTGAATTTTAACTTTAAAATTGCTCTCCCCCTCGCCCCCCCCCCAGGCATAAATAGTGAATTATTAATAAATAAAACACAAGAAATTGTTTTTTGGATTTTAATTAATAAATAAATGCAGTGTTGAATTCAGACACTTTTCTCCGGGAGGTATTTCCATAACTCCGGGGGGGGGGGGGGAGGAGAGAAATTGCACATTTTGACCATTTGACCATTAAAAACACAAAATTTCCGGGGGAGGGACCCCCTTAATAAATGTGTTAGTAATACACTACACACATCGCATGCAGTTGACATCTATGCTAGCAGTAGCGTATCTAGACTTATTTCAGAGGGGGCTGAGATACAGCATATATTCCTAAGAGGGTAGCGCCGTGCCAAAGGGCGGGAGGGGAGGGGGCGAAGGGAGCGGTCGCCCCGACGCGGGAATTTAGGAGGCGCCAAATTTATATTACCAACGTAATACAATTGGCATATATACTGGTGAGTGTATTTCGCATCAAAGAACTGAGCATGCAACAGAAGTCGAAAATTGAAGATACTGAAATGCCCTTGAAATCCATTTGCATCCAGTGTGAAAAAAGGAATAAGTTATTTGAAATGCATGTGTAATCAAAGTTTATTAATATATTTTCCAGAATAAAGCTATATTTCTTGAAAAAATAATCAAAATGAATGTACTAAAAGCACATGGCAAACCCCCCCCCCCCCCCCGCAATATTGAAAATACAAAAACGTCATCGAAATCTGCTTGCATCCAATAGAAAAAAGAATTAACCAGTTCTCTAATTAAACGTAATCAGGGGCGGATCGTTTTTTTTTTTTGGGGGGGGGGGGCGATACTAAGAAACCTAGAATCAACATAGTCATAATTTCTGTTCATGAAATCATTCCTTGTACAGTTATTATTAAATGAATGATCAAATGAAATGCTTTTCCGCGATCTTCTCACGAAATACGATTTTTTTCGCGATTTTTTGACAAAATTCGCGCTCTTTTCGCGACTCTTTGATAGAATTCCCATTTTTGACGAATTTCGCGTTTTTCCCGCGAAACTGTCAAAATTCGTTTTTTTTTTCGCGATTCTTTGACAAAATTGTCTCTTTTCAGCGATACTTTGACAAAATTAGCAAGTTTTTGCAACCCTTTGAGAAAAGTAGCTCATTTTTCCTCGACCTTTTGACGAAATTGAAGTTTTTTCCGCGACACTTTGACAAAACTCGCGCTTTTCCTGCGATCCTATGTCGAAATACGCGCTTTTCAGCGATCCAATGTCGAAGTTCGCGTTTTTCCGCGACCCTTTGACGAAATTCGCACTTTTTCGCGGTACTTTGACAAAACTGTATTTCTGAAAAAAATAATCCAACTGAACACTATAAAAGAACTCGGCAAAAAACCGAAATATTGAAAATACAGCTATGTCATTGAAATCTGTTTGTATCCAGTAGGAAACAGAAATAACCACTTTTCTAATTAGATGTAATCAATGTAAAGATGCATATTTCCATGAAAAAACTGCATTTCACTCACACTAAAAGAACATGACAAAAACCAAAATATTGAAAATACAGCTATATCATTGAAGTCTGTTTGCATCCAGTAAGAAAAAGAAATAACCACTTTTCTAATTAGATGTAATCAATGTAAAGATGCATATTTCCATGAAAAAAACTGCATTTCCCTTGGCGATTGAAAATAGATTTTTTAATCGCCACTTGGTGAGTGACGACTAAGGTGGCGATCGATGTCCAATAAATTTACTTGAAATGCATGTGAAATCAAACCTGATGAATTAATATATTTTCCAAAATAAAACTTATTTCTTGGAAAAATAATTCCAACACACTAAAACAACATGACAAAAAACCAAAAAATTGAAAATACAGCTAAATCATTGAAATCTGTTTGCATCCAGTAGGGAAAAGAAATAACCACTTTTCTAATCAAATGTAATCAATGTAGAGATGCGTATTTCCATGAAAAAAACTGCATTTCACTTGGCGATTGAAAATAGATCTATTAAATCGCCACTTGGCGAGTGACGACTAGGATGGCGATCGATAAACAACAAATTACTTGAAATGCATTTGGAACCAATGCTGATGAATACATTTTTGCAAAATGAAACTGCATTTCTCGAAAAAATAATTAAACTGAACACAGTAAAAGAACTCTGCAAAAAACCAAAATATTGAAAATACAGCTATGTCATTGAAATCTGTTTGCATCCAGTAGGAAAAAGAAGAAAACACTTTTCAAATTAGATGTAATCAATGTAGAGATGCATACTTCTATGAAAAAAACTGCATTTCACTGGGCGACCGATAATAGATTTTTTTAACCGCCACTTGGCGAATGACGACAAGGGTGGCAAATGAAGGAAATTTTTTAATTGCCACTTTTACATTTTTAGTAACCACATGGCAAGTGACCGCTGCTAATTTTAAATCAAATCCTACTAATTCAATTTAACACCAGCTTGCAATGTTTTTCTTAAATAGTCTTTTTCTTAAATCGAAAACACTGAGGTTTGTGGTATGTGTTTAAATCGGATCCTCTAAATCGATTTAACACCAACTTGCTCTGTTTTCCCTAAATCATCTTTTTCTTACATCACCTTTTTCCTAAATCTGAAAGCATTGAGGCTTGCAAAGTTTGCTTAAATCGCTAAATCGATTTAATACTAGTTTGACATGCAAGCAGTACACCTAAGTCGATAACTCAATTTTCTGATGTTAGCCCTGAATCATTATTTGAAATCAATTTAAAACCAATGGCTAAATCACGATTTAAGACTGACTAAATCGCGATGTAAGGCAATGGCTAAATCGCGATTTCCGATGTAAGCTTTAAATCGATTTAAGGCCCAGGCCTATTGATAAGTACTACACTTATCAGTACTTATTCTATCTTCATGGTACTACAATACTAGGAGAAAATTTCAATGACCAACAGCATGCCTGGCAGCATTGATGAAGTGATTTCAGAAGGGAGAGCAAACAAACAATGTAAGTAGTTCAGCTGAATGGAAGAACTTGGGTCACGCAGTGCCACATGTTAATCCTACCTCATAATGTCATTTCTTTTTTGTTGCAAATTTCGTCTACTTTCTGAATTACTAGATACCTTTCCTCTAAAACAGTAAACAACTTTGGGGGGCTTTCTGGCAGAAATTTTGGTGGGAAATTGAAAATTTGGATTCAGTAGCCAAGGAAAAAAACATAAAAATACCGTATTTTCGGGTGTACAGTCCTCGGCTTATACAAGAAAAAAAACTTTCAAAAAGCCGCTGCGGCTTATACAAGGTGCGGGTTAGACAAAGATTTTTTTTTTTTAAATGGAAATCGTGATATTTTTTCTACAATTTTTAAACCTTAAAAAATTTGAAAAAAAAACCCCATCGAAATTTGTAAATTTTTTTTTGCTATACCGCGAAATTTAGAGAATTCTCCCATGTTTGTAAAGACTTTTTTTTTACTACTTAAATACAGTTTTTTCTGGATTTGGACGAACTGTCCCAACTATCGCCAAGTATTGCACTGATATATCTATAATAGCTGTGTTTGTGGAGTACAAAATCCAAAATCCGGAACCCTTCCAACCTCGATGACTCTCAATTTAAGATCATTTTTAGTTTATTTTTCAAAAAAATCATCTACCGACCCTGTTGCAAAGAACAAAAGAAAAGTGCATGATTTACAGAACCCGATCAAGCTGAAGTTGGGCCCAGGGCCTGTTAAAAAGTTGGGCCCCCCTACCTACCCATTTCCGGCGATACTTTCAGAAAAAAAAGAAGGTTCATTTGATGAGTTGACAAAGTTATTTTGGTGAAAAGTGCCTAGGTTAAAAGCTTTTAAAAATTTTATTGAGTCATTCAGAATATTTAAATTTTACGTTTCATATTTTATAAAACAATATAATTCGAAAAGTACTTGATTAAGGGGAAAAATCAGCCACATAATTTGTGGGCCCCTGAAATTGATGGGCCCAGGGCCGAGGCCCGTGCATTAATCAGGCCCTGATGATTTATATCATTTCGGACGATTCAGAGCAGTCGTTCTTTTTCGAAACGATTCCGAGGAATCGTTCCTTTACAGAGTCGTTTCATTTTGGAAGGAGTTCAAGGAATCGAACTTTTCCGGAGTCGTTTCATCTTTCGTCTTGTTTTGAACTAATGGAATATTCTTTTTCTTTTATTTTTACTTCTTTATAAATTGTACTCTTTTTTTTTTCTTTTATAATTCATATTTTTTAAAGTCTAAAACTTTAATTGTTTCCTTTTTTTATTATTATTACTTTAAACTTTATTTTTTTAATATGGCTCCCTAATGCCTCAGACGCTTACCTCTAAACTGGATGTTAAGTTGCCCTGCAACTAGGAAATCCATTGCGAAGCCTTACATTGTTCCGTTTCATTTCGGATAGAGTCCGAGGAATCGTTCCTTTTCGGAGTTTGTGCATTTCGGACCGATTCCGAGGTTCTTTCCTTTTGGGAACCAATGACCTAAGATACGTATACATTTTATGTCCGAAATTTTGAATTTAACAGTTTTTTTTAAATTAATTTTTGGAAAAATTCAGAAAGAATATCATGCTTGTTTGAAAAAAAAAAAATGCGCGTAAACGCCGCATCCCTTGAAATTTTATCTTAAAACAGGTGAACACCGCGGCGTTTCTTCCGAAAATTACGGTACTGATAATCTTATTTTTTTAGCCGAATTACAGTAGGTATTATGTATCACGAAAATATTTGGTAAATTTGTGTTAAAAATTGATTAAGGGCTTCTAATTTCGAACGTTGATCGAAATATACGTTCGTAAATGGTGTATAGCCCGCGGACTATACACCGATGCATCTTCGCGGGTTATACACGAACTTTTTTAGGTAGATTTCGTAAGAAATACTACCTATTGCAATCGCACCAGTTTATATATCTATCTATCTATCTATATATCTCACTTTTTTATGGACACGATAACTTCTATAATTCTTCACCAATCTCCACCAAACTTGTACATAAAATCAATGGGGATAAAATCTTGGCTGAGTTCGTTAATGGGCAAAATCGGACCAAGGGGGTCGGAATAGGGGGCGTTTTTGTGAAAACCGAAAAAACGCCATAACTAGTTAATTAAAGTAGATATCGAATCAGTTTAAATTTTATATTACTTCTTAAAAATGGGCCAAAAGTATATACATGACAGATTTTTGATAAATTTAGAAGTGGGCTCAAGGGGCGGAAAAAACAGGGATTTTGAGAGAAAAAAATTCATAACTTCGTCAATTTTCAAGATATGAAGTCAAACTAAATTTTTTATAAATGTTCTTAAAATTATCTAAAACTTTTGTATTTACAAGGTTTTGATAGGACCAACTTTTACCGATGAAAAAAATTAAAAATGAAAAGAAAAAGGGCGCTGAAAAAAGAGAAAAATCCATAACTCCGTCAATTTTTAAGATATCAAATCTGATTAAATTTATTTTACATCTTCTCAAAAATATCTACAACTTTTATATTGACAAGTTTTTCATAGGACCAATTCGTATAGCAAAAAAAAATTAAACAAAAATAGGAGTTGGAGAAAAAACCTCAAATCCAAACGGCTTATATTCTGACTCATTTTTAAATTCATTTTTGATTTTAAACACATCCAAATGGTAGATCCTCTTATTTAGAAACTGTATAAAGTGACGCATTGGTCAATTTTCTGATAAAGACAGAATATATTTCAAAAAAGGCTACCAAAAAGGGTATTTTGAACAGAATTTCCGAAAGTCATCGGGACTGAAAATTAAAGGAAGTATTCAAATAAGAAATTGCGTTTTTTTTTTTCTGACTCGTTTTTAAATCCATTTTTGTTCTCAAACGCATCCAATTTACAGATCCTCTTATTTAGGAACTATATAATGTGATGCACTGGTCAGTTTTTTGATAAAGGCGGAATATATTTCAAAAAAGGCTACCAAAAAGAGTATTTTGAACAGAATTTTCAGAAATCATCTTGACTGAAAATTTAAGGAAGTGTTCAAATAAGAAATTGCGTTTTTTTCTGACTCGTTTTTAAATCCATCTTTGCTCTCAAATGCATCCAATTTACAGATCTTCTTATTTAGGAACTATATAATGTGATGCATTGATCGGTTTTTTGATAAAGACAGAATATATTTTGAAAAAGGCTACTCAAAAGGGTATCTTGAACAGAATTTCCCGAAGTCTTCGCGATATGAAAATTTAAAGTTTTCACATAGCAAATTGCGTTTTTTATGGCTCGTTTTAAAATCCATTTTCGCTATCAAATGCATCCAATTTACAGATCCTCTTATTTAGGAACTATATACTGTAAAACATTGGCCAGTTTTTTCATAAAGATAGAATATATTTTTAAAAATGCTGTCAAAGTGAGTATTTCGCACAAAATTTTCCGAAGCAATCATGATTAAAGAATTAAGGATGTATTCAAACAACAAATCGGTTATTTTATGACTCATTTTTAAATTCAATTTTTTTCTCAAATGCTTTCAACTGACAGTTTTCTGTTATGTAGGAACTGTATAATGTACTTTTTTGGTCGATTTTTTAATAAATTTCGAATCTATTTCAAAATATGTTGTCAAAATGGGCATTTGAGGTGAATTTTTATTAAGATGATTCTGATAAAACCAGTTTTTGCAGAAAAATGAAATTAAAACTTTTTCATAAACGGCCAAATGAAGTTATTAAACTGGGTTTATCTCTAATCATATATATATATATATATATATATATATATTTTTTTTTTGTTGAAATGAGCACTCTTCGAAATCTACCTCCGCCTATAGGCCCAGCCGATAGGGATTTTTTTTTACTGCAATGCTCGATTTAGGAGTGCAGGCTATACACCCGAAAATACGGTATGCCTTTTTTTCAGAACTAACAATTTTGCTAGAAAGAGCCCTCCTTATATGGTCTCTGTTGCCTGGACTAATAATTTTCTTCTTTATTACATCATTGTAAAGTTTACAATAGAAAACATTGTAAATTCATTTATTATTGCAGATTAATTTATTATTATTAATTATTAAAATTTATATCTGTTATTAATTGTGATCTTTAAAGTATAGTATAGTAAATGAATCATTTTCACTTTGTTCTTATTGTATATGTACGTATTAGTGATGGAAGATAAACCCAGAAATTTTCAAAATATATATAAACGAAACCAAAGAAATAAAATAATTGAATGATATATGGTAAACATAGTTACAACACAAATACTAACCCTTTATCTTGGGAACCACTGTACTATGGTTATTATGGGGATTTTTCAGTAGTATTTACAGAGCCTGATTACTAACGGGGCACTCTCTCCCCAGTAAAATTATATAGAAATTTTCGCCTTGTTTAAACACCCTTTTCAGTCAAAATTACTATCATGAGTAAGGAAAAATTTTCTATTTACTTTTTCTGGTGGGAGAGTGCCCCGTTGATAATCAGGCCCTGAGTATTTACGCATGTTAAAAAAACTAGTAGATAGTTTCATAGTATAATAAAAACCATTTTTTTAAATTGAAAACTTTAATGAGTTTTCATGTAATATGCGTTTTAGATTGCTAACTAACTCCAAAAAAGCATTTTTAACCTTTTAACCCCTTGAAGGGAGTGGGATAAAATGTATCCCACTTAATATTAATTGCAAAACGCTACATTGATGCCAGTAATTTGAAATAGTATTTTAATTTTTATCAAATACGTGAAGAAACTCTTAAATATTTTGAAACAAATTTGTTTTTAAATTCTGGTGTCAATTAATTATTTCTGCATTTTAAGAATTGAAGTGCTTTTTCCCCTCAAAGGGTTAAGTGTCTTGCGGATTTTTTTCATTCATAAAATAATAACTGAAGAGTATTGGTATGAAGATTTGTATTTTATAAATTTACATATTTTTTTATCGTATACAATTCAAAAAATTAACATTAATCTTAATATTATATTAAATCAATCTTTGAATTAAGAAATTACATCGTGGAAAAACATTGTTAGGTTAAAGAATTAAATGAAAATATTAATTATGGAATCAAATAAAGCTATGAAGTTTATCAAAAGTCACATTTCTGTATTAGATGCATGCCAGAAGTTATTAACCAAAGATTTCGTTACGGCAGCAATTTTGTTTCTGGTCATTTCGGTGCTTTGAGCACGTAATTCAATTACATGTCTGTTAAATTTGTATTTATTTATTTTATTATTTATAAAGGAAATTTTAATTTTTCTATAGTATATTAGACGGAAACAAATCCCGAACTCTTTATATTTTTCTAAGGACAAATACAGCTCATATTCAAAATATTAGAATAATTACCTTTTTTTAGAAATTGAAAATATCGTTTGGTAATTTAATGTCTTTTAATGAAAATATGCGAACGATATTTTTATTAAGAGCTTATTGTTGATTAAACTTACTTGTTATCTTAAATTTAATATCATTTTTGAAAAGATTAATTGCAAAAAAAATTATTTTGAAAAGTCAAAATATTAGAATATTTATTCAAGTGGTTCAAAATATTAGAATATTTCACATTAATTCTCCTTTAATTATTACCAATTCTTAACTGGTGGCATCATTGATTAAATTCAGACTATTTTATTTAAAATCAGTATTCTTTTTTGCAGTTTGTTTCTTTTTCGTCTTAAAATGGGCCGTGTGAGTGATATTCCTGAATCTACTAAACTTCGTATGGTTGATTTGTATCGGCACGGTAAAAATCAATGTTTTATAGCGAATTATTTACATTGTTCGCAATCGAGCGTTAGTAAAATACTAACACAATTTTAAAAAATTGGAAAATTTCAAAATAATCGCCGAAATGGTGGCCGAAAACCAAAAACATCTGCTAGAGATGACAGGAAACTGAAGCGTATAGTTAAGAAAAACAGTTTTAAAAGTGTGCGATTCTTGCACCGAAAATGGAAAGAAGAAGGAGTTGAAGTTTCTACATCGACAACATTAAGACGTCTCCATAAATTTAAATTTGAATCTCGTGTACTGAAAACAAAACCTCATGACTGCAAGACAAAAGCGTATAAGATTGAATTGGTGTAAATCAAGACGTTTATGGAGCAATGAAGATTGGAAAAATATATTATTTAGTGATGAAAGTATGTTTTGTGTTTCATATGGTAATCAAGGTATTCGAGTTTGGAGAATGAAGCAAGAAGCATTTGATAAAGAATGCTTTAAACGTTCCGTAAAATTTGCTGCTAGTGTCTTGGTTTGGGGTTGTATGAATGCAGAAGGACCTGGAAAGTTATGCATCGTCTACGAAAAGGTTAACTCTCTGATATATCAAGAAATTTTAGAATATTACATGATTCCATCACCAGAAGATTTATTTGAAGATGATTTCATCTTTCAACAAGATTTAGCGTCCCCGCATACCTCGGTGTCAACTAAGAATTGGTTCCGCCAACGCAACATTAAGGTACTTCCTTGGCCACCAAATTCACCAGATCTTAATCCCATCGAAAACTTATGGTGTATAATGAAGAAAAAACTTCAAGAAAATCCTCCTTCAAGTAAAACTGAGTTAGTGGCACGTATAAAGTCTATTTGGGCTAATATTGATAGAAATGTTTGTAAACACCTTGTATATAGTATGCAAGATCGATTGTACGCTGTTATGAAAGCTAAAGGGGATGCTACAAAATATTAACTACCATTTACTTCATATTCATAAGGTAATATTGTTGCGTAAAATAAAATACTCTAATATTTTGAACCAATCTAAATTTTATTCTAATATTCTGGTGTGTTTAAGGAAGCTGTATACCTAATTTATTGTGCTGTATTTTATATTTTATAAATGTTAAAATCTTATTTAAACATTCCAGATTTAATTTATAAGAAATTTAATTGCATTTACTTAGTATAAAAAATAACTGACGAATAATTTTTTCTTATTACTTTTTCTCAATTATTCTAATATTTTGAATACGAGCTGTAGATTAATCTATCGTAATCGAGTTTCACTCGGTAGAGAAATTTAAAAATACCTCGCACCTGATATTTTTTAAACCACAGCCAATCAGTAAGTTGAAGTACAATTTTCAAACAAATTCAAAGTATTTTCAAGGTATTTTTTTTCTTATTTGGCAGTGTAAAATTTTAAGTTGTTTAATTAAATGTTGAATTTGTAATTTTTTATAATTTAATCTACATTTTTAACCATTCTTTTATTTTATTACTCATGCAATTTTAATTTTATAGTGGCAAATTATCAGAACAATATTTATAGATTTATGAGTAAATTGTGTATCATTATTTATTAATGGAGATACGTGATAGAGATCTATCTATATATATATAGATTTATATATACAGGGTGTTTCGCTACCAGACCGACAAACTTTGAGGGATGATAGTAGACATGAAGACAAACATTATTAAATGGGAAACCATGGGGCGCAAACGTCTTCTGTAGGAGTTAGGGGCCATTAAAATTTAAGGTCCAAAATTTCAAACGATGATAAAAAACGGGAAAAGGGTCGATTCGTTTGCGGTTTTCACTAAAATTATTCTTTAAATCATGATTTTTTTAGAAAAAATTTTTAAAAGTTAATTTCAAAAATTGTCGATAGAGAGCGCTTTAGACTTTAGAGTAACGAACAACTACTTTTTACCGTTATTTTGTGCATGAAATTATTCTAAAGTTTAGACTTTAACTTAAATTTTAAGCCCATAATCGGAAAAATTGGAATCGGTTAACTAGCGAAAATTTAACTGTGAATAGAGGGGGAAATTTTAAATGCTCATAAATATTGGACAAACAAATCGATATTGTTGCGGTTTGCGTGTAAGTCATTCCCTTGGTAATTATTTTATTCAAAATGACGTACAGCATTGGTGTCCCCATTTTTTGATAGAGGGCGCTTCCAACACATCTCCGAAATTTCAATGGCATTACTCCTAGGTGTTTAACTACCAGACCAAGATACTTCCAGGAAGTGTTAGGGATGCAAAGATGACTCGGAATCATTATAATGTAACGTCGAAAATGCCTTTTTCACGAGTTAGGGTTAAAAGAAGCAGAGAAAAAAGCAACTGGATAACTCTACAACACGTTCTGTCGGAACTTCTGGTAAAAGCACATGTTCCTCTTTCGTTGCACCACTCTATAGCACGATGGAACTCCTCCACATTTTATCAATGATGTCCGCAGGCACCCCAACATAACATATGGACAGCGGTGGATAGGTAGTGGTGGCCCGGTTCGTTGGCCTGCCAGATCGTCGCACCTACTTCATAATATCAATTACTTTTTTTACCTACCTTTATTTTATTAGTGTATAATTTTTCTGTATTTTTTTAAATGAACGTTGCTGGGTGGGGCTAGTTGAGCTCAAACCAATTGGTAGCCCCCGCCCACCTGGCTCAATCTGAATCTGTATGGACTTCTTCTGCTGGGGTCAAATGAAAAGTTGAATGTATGAGACTCCCGTACCGTCAGTGGAAGACTCCTCTCTCAGCTGGAATTTCTGTAGCTGCCAGAAAGATGTCCGAGATGCCAGGAATTTTTCAAAGTGAGAGGAATTGCATGCATCGCTGCTGTCAAGCATGCCCGACTACTTCTGGTCGTAATTTCGGACATCTTTTGTAGTAAAATCCTTAACTAAATTGTTTTCTTCCACATTAACGTGTTGCTGTTTCACTACCTGTTTCTGTTGCTTTTTTTCTGCTTCTTTTAACCACAACTCGCTAAAAAGGTATTTTCAACGTTACATTCCTATGTGATTCCGAGTCGCTTTGCATCCTTAACACTTCCTGTTAGTATGTTGGTCTGGTAGTTAAACACCTAGGAGTAATACCATTGAAATTTAGGAGATGTGTCGAAAGCGCCCTCTATCAAAAAATGGGGACACCAATGCTGTACGTCATTTTGAATAAAATAATTACCAAGGGAATGACTTACACGCAAACCGCAACAAAATCAATTTGTTTGTCCAATATTTATGAGCGTTTAAAATTTTTCTATCTGTTCACAGTTAAATTTTTGCTAGTTAACCGATCCCAATGTTTCCGATTATGGGCTTAAAATTTAAGTTAAAGTCTAAACTTTAGAATAATTTGAACCACATGCACAAAATAACGGTAAAAAGTAGTTGTTCGTTACTCTAAAGTCTAAAGCGCCCTCTATCGACAATTTTTGAACGTAACTTTTAAAAAAAATTTCTAAAAAAATCGTGATTTAAAGAATAATTTTAGTGAAAACCGTAAACGAATCGACCCTTTTTTCCGTTTTTTATCATCGTTTGAAATTTTAGACCTTAAATTTTAATGGCCCCTAACTCCTACAGAAGACGTTTGCGCCCCATGGTTTCTTATTTAATAATGTTTGTCTTCTTGTCTACTATCATCCCTCAAAGTTTGTCGGTCTGGTAGCGAAACACCCTGTATATATTTAAAGAAAGATATAAGCAAGAAAATATATAAGCTCGTATGAGTCAAATGAGATAGTTTTCAATCAAATTGCATTTGAAAGTAGATTTCTTTTCCCATATGACGAAATAAAAGTTGAAAATGTGCGACGTTTAGAAGATTAAAAAAATGCAGTAACAAAAATTGCAAAAAGTTATTTTATCCTGAAATGTTGTCATTCACAAAATAACGTCATTGCTCGACACGGACGCATTTGTTCGTTACAATATAGATTTTGTGCTTATGAAAAATCGGTACTACTTGATTATCCCTTCGACCATTTTCGTCAAATTAAAAAAATCGCCAAACTAACATTGAAGTTAAATGAGTTGACATTTTTATTTTAAATAACGGAAGAACAAATAAATTAGTAAAACATGAATAAAAATACAAATAAAAAGTGGTATTAAAAACCACTTGATGACATTTTAAACATGTGTATCGTGTTTAATATCATTGAATATTACATTCACAATCATTCATTATTGGCATTTAATCTTATAATTTGGTGATAGTTTTTTGGTCGACGGGATAACTAAGTAGTACCGAAAAATATTACGCACATACTAAAATATTAAAAGTAAAGAAATGATGGCACATACATTTTTTCAAAAAAGTTTGCTTCAAAGTTAAATTTATGACAAATTTAAAATTCGTTTTATAAATAAAAAAACAACACAAAAGAATAAATATTATAATAAACAAACATTGCACTCCGTCACTCTACCGTGGAAAGAAGATGCCGTATTTTCCATGAAATACTCAAACCTTGATTTTTACAAATCATGCCAAACCAAATTTTCAATTAATTTACTATTGAAACATTTTAAACATTGGATATTGGCGAATTATGAAATATCTTATTTCGTCATTTACATCGTTCTTTTTCTATTTCAGATCAATTTTCTATGTGAAAAATGTACTTTTTTTTCTTTTTTGAAAATATATTTGAAAAATAAAAATGGTTCTAAAAATAAAGTAAAAAAAAAAATAATAATAATAACAAAAAATATAATTATTCCAAAAAGAAAGAAAAATTAAATAATTTTGTTTTGCATTTTCCTTTTGGTAATATGACAGGTAACAAAAAAGAACTAAAAAAATTGTCTGCTCTAGCAAGTTTAACTGAAATTTATAAAAAATTACATAAAGCGAATAATGTCATTTTAATATAATTACAATTGAATGTCTTAAACAATTGGACAAAAATTTGGGGAACCGGACATCACTTTAAACCTGGAATTATTGCCAAGATCATGTTTGCTTGTCTAACTCGTCGAAAAAAATTCAACCCGGAGGGGAAAAAAAGAATCGCATTGAACATGTACATCCTTTGACATCAGTCGTGCATTTTTTCTCTAAATAAAAATGATCTGCTTAAATTTAAGCATTCTAAAGTAGCATTCTATTTTATTATAAACTAAAAACTATAGTACTAAAAGTTTCCACAGACTTGTCATTGAAAGTTTCCTTCTTTTTGCGAAAACACACGGTTGTGTTTGGACTTAATTTAGCAGATTTCAGGTTACATATTTGCATTACTCGCAGCCACCATAAGTCCTCTCTATTTCTCCTTTTTACTTTATTTTGCACAGAAATGGAGTACTCAAGTTGCCACCTCCAGAAAAATTAAATTTAAAACTACAATAATAATAATAATATCGCAAAAACAAGATACAGTTTTCAAACAAATTGCATTTAAAAGTACATACTTTTCTTTACACAACGGTATAAAGATTGAAAATGTGCGATGTCTAGGAGTAAAAAAAAATTTGCAGTAATGAAAATTGCAAAAGTGAAATTTCATCAGAAAGTGTTGCCATTCGAAAAATGACGTATGCTAGATACGTATGCACAGATACATTTGGCCTTTATAATAGATATATACAATGTGCCAGAGTGAAAATGGTTTAATGAAAATTTTTGTTTGATGACCAAATAAAAATGCTTTAATACAATTTTAAATGTTTTATTTAAATAAAACGATACAACATTACTTTACAAAATAAAGTATTATGCACTTAACCTAATATGAAGATTATACAGAAATATAAAACACAAACAGCCCAATATAGTTTACAGTAAAATGATCTAGAATCAGCAACAAGAAATAGTAATACTTTGATTGAATGGACCCATCAGTTTTCTTTAGGTAGTGTATTACAAAATATTTATGGATTTGCCCCTTATGGTAGGAGACAAGTTTTAGGAATATATATTAATAGGGATAACATCTTATCCCAGACTACACATTTTCTTGGCCATAAAAAATACTTTGATTCAATGAATAATATATATTAAAATATTTAAAATTTTCTTTCTTGTTTTACAACTTAAGATTGAATTCAGTCATTGGAATATAGTTCCATTCAAAACATCACTTTAAAGATATACTTCAACACACACATTATGTGAATAAAAGTTTCTTTAAAGTAAAATGATATAGATAACAACTGTAACAATATTTATTTCTCCAATTTGGACTTTGTCGAAAATCATTTCTGGAAGACTTCAGAACGTGTTTATTAGTAATAAACTTTAAAAATCAAAGTGAAAAAAGGCACTTAAATAGGAAGAATTCATACCTTAAAGTTTAATCGTGTAATTGCACTTTATATATTATAAATGTTATGGCATCATTCGTTATATTCAAATATTGAACAACAAAGATTAAAACAAGCTTTTTCCTTATTACAGTTCTTTTACAATCTAGATTCACTTGTCTCAGACAAAAAACCTCTTTATATAGTTACTCACCAAAAGTTACTTCAAACTTATTCTATTTTTACCACTTTCTGTATCCTGGATTGTCAACTCCATACTTTTTTACGTAATTTTTTTCTTGTAGACGATCCCATGTGTGAGGTGATCCATAATCATGACTTGTTGAAGGTTTAATTTCGCTTTTTTTGCCTGAAGACATTGTAAAAGTCGAAAGTTCTTGTTTAGAACGAATTTCTTTATCGACTTCTTCATATGTTTTAGCAATAGTGCATGAACTATTACGCTTATTCAGGGTATTTTCTTGTCTTGAAAGATTATAGTTGTCATGGGCAAATGCATGCAAAAAATCTCTGTTACCGTCTGGAAAGGAAATACTCGGACGAGGAATAGGTGTAAGATTATAATCAGCTTTCAAATTTAGGTGAGGTATGTGATGCAGATCGAGTGATGTTGAGTGTCTTCGGCAAAACTTTTTATATAAATAAATGCATAATATAATAACCAATAACCAAGCCACTAAACAACCAATAATTATAACTACGAACATAGGAATATACACTCCATCAAATGAGGACTGGGGAAGTATTTCAAATGAAAGTGTAGCATTGGGGCCAACTTTAATAAAGACCATATCATCCGTTTTAGCTTCTTCTTTTAAAAATTCATTGATTTTATCAAATAACTGTCTGGATTTTAATGCAATTTTCATGTCTTTTAGCTTTTCACAGCTGAAATTTGCTGGTCTTTTGTTGTTTGGTAAAGAATTTAATAAATGCAACAAACGGTTAATGATCGATTTGTTTGAGCAGATTTTTGGTACAATTACTGTGTATTCCTCATCATCCTTTACAGTAACAGTTCTGTTTTCAATTATAATATCCCTGTCTGTTGTCTCTGACAATTTTGGGCTAATAGTTTGTTTGTTTAGCAAAGTTATAGAAGTTGTTTCTGTAGAAAATTCAGATTTAAGTGTGAAATTTCGATTACTTACTGTTTCATTTACGGCCGAACTTAAAGTATTGTCATGGCTCGATTGATTATGCATAGTTAAATCAGGAAAATCTGAACTAGTATTTAATGAGAACGGTGATGTGGCAACAGAACTAGGAAAAACATTCGTGCCTTTTTGCTGATAATCAATCGAAGCCGATTTATCTTGTCTTTTTGGAAAAAACGAATCCAAATTTCCTTCGTTCTGATCTGTAAGAGTCGTTATATCGATTAATAAGTCTTTTGTTTGGTTTACTTTACTATCTTTAGGGGATGCAAAATGTTCCTCTGTTGCATAAGTTTCATTTTGAGAATGCTGAGTTGAAACAGGGAGGTCATTTGTCGTGTTTTTCTGGTCAGGTTCTTGAATTGTTGGAATAGATGCACCACCAATTACTTCTGGATTTGTGATTGGAAGATGAGTGGAAAATAAGTGAATGGGATTTTCTGGTAACTTATGAGTGGAAATGTCAATAGTAGTGGTAACAGTAGGCAATAAATCATCTGAAAAATTCGATGTATGACCTTCAGATGAATGATTTTCTTTTCCATGAGTTACTGCAATAGGCGTCTCATTTAATTCCAATGATACTCCTTGATCTTCAGGACTTGAATTAACATAACCTGTAAACAAAAACAAAATTTATAAGTAAAGAAAGGGGATGAATTACAGATCATTAAATATATTTTATCAAACACAAAATCTGGATTTTAAGATATTTGAAGCTTAATTGTTCTTTAAATGAAGCGATTATCTTTTATTTTTATCTGTAACAGTTGATTTTCAATGTTTCACTTGCACCGCAATATGGCGACCAGAGGCGACTTATTTTGTTTAAAAAAATATTTTCATTATTTACAAACAATCTTCGTGCTGCATTTCTGGTGGAAATGTGTGAAAATTATTATATAGATAATGTCGCAGACGAAACAGTAAAAAAGTAGTTGCTTAGGCAACTCTGTACACCCATTGGGAGAAAAAATATTGTATTTGGTAAATTAAATCTTAGTAAAAAAAAAATCACAAGTGCTACAAGTATTTCTTTACGAGATAGTACATTCTATGGTATATTTCTCAATTAACAAATCCACTTTAAATGGCCCAAAAATAAGTGAGATAAATTACTTTTAATTCTCTAAATTTGATGATTCATAAAAAGAAAAAAAAATTGAAATTTTTCTTTAAAAAGGTCACAAATTGAACGCTTGGTGTTTTAATTCAAGAAGGATTTTCGCTTATAACTTTTCAAAAGGGGATTATCTACCTATAATAGGTATACTAGCAATATATTCAATAGAATTGCTTTGATTTCAGTCAGGCATGTGAAACCACAACTGGCTCACTGACAACTTATCAGTGGCTCGCGAAGCCTTTATCATTTTACTTGTATTTAATCAAGGGCAGATCTGGAGAGTCCTCAAGGGGGGTGGGGGGGGGTGGGGGGGTTGGTTGGTTGGTTGATTTTTGTCGTCCGATTATCTACGCTAATGGGATATAGGACCAGGGGGAGTGCCCTCCGTGGGGGTCTTTCTAAGGGAACCTAACCCGTATTTACGCAAGGTTCGAAGAAAACCACGGAAAACTCCGAACGGTTAGGCCGACAGCCGCGATTGGGTTCGAACCCAGCACCTGCCGTCTACCAGTTGAGAGGTCCGAACCTCTCGGCCACTGGTGGGGCCGGGGGTGGGGGGGAGGAACTCCAGTCTGATGCATGGGTCGGAGCTCATTTTTTTAATGCGGGTCGTGTTTCGTCTATTTTTTTGCTGTGGGTCGTGTTTGGTTCCGGTTGGCTTCCATTTTTTGCTCCTGTTCGGGTCAATTTCTACTTTGGTCGTGTTTGGGTCCGGTTGACCCAAATTTCTGGGTCACTGTGACTTCTATTCTTTGCTGCGGTTCGAGTTAATTTCTGATTTGTTGTTGACCAAAATCGGGTTTACTTTTACTTTTTTGCTGTGCTTAGCACATTTGGGGCAGTTTGACATACAATTCTGATTTGGGGCAGTTTAAGATTTTGTTTTTACTTTTGCGAGAAGGTTTCGGTTTGACCCGAATTGATTTGGGCGAGTCCTTTGATAAAATTTTTGCTCTTTTTCGCAATTTTTGGACGAAATGAGCTTCTGTTTCACGATCCTTTGAAGAAATTCGTGTTTTCTCCGCGATCATTTCACAAAATTTGATGTCTGGTTCGCTTCTATTTTTTGCTGGTCGGGTTAATTTTTACTTTTTGTTGTGGGACGCGTTTGGATCAGGTTAATTTCGACTGTTTGTTGCGGGTCATGATAATTTGATTTTTTGCTTCGGATCGGCTGTGGATCCGGTTAACAACTATATTTTGCTATTGGTCGAGTTGACTTTTACTTTTTAGCTGCGCTTAGCGCATCGGGGCAGATTGTCGTACATTTCAGATTTGAGTCAGTTACAGATTCGGTTTTTACTCTTGCGAGAATGGTTGAACCAATTTTGATTGCAATTTTTTGACGAAATTTGCGTTTTTCCGCGATTTTTTAACAAAATTCGCTTTTATCCGTGAACGTGATCCTTCGAAAAAAATCAGATCAGAGAAGTACCGAACGTTTAGCTGCACGGGTCGCGGTCGGGCTAATAATGTTTATCATACTATGTATATCAGAGACGGACCGAATATTTAGTTTTTATTCCGGGCCGAGCCACGACCTGGAAATTTTGTCCAATGCAAACTTCTAGAAAACATGAAATCGAGACCAGGTTCGGTCTGGAAGAATAAGAAGCCTATGTCCCCACCCGAATCTCCAAAAAAGCAAGATCAGGATAGGACATGACCCGATTCAAAATGAGAGAAAACCTTAGCCAATCCAAGTCTCGTGGACTTGCACTTTAACGACCCGTGCCAGTCCGTGACGGGCTCGAGCTTCGCCCCAAGTTATTTCTCGTGAGGATCAGGGCTAGAGAATATAAGGGCTAGGTCATCCCTTTGAGGCGATCTATGCCGCCTTGTGACTAGCTTTCCTCCCGACCGGAAACTCTGTGACGTCACTGTTTTCACGCTGGTCATTGAGTTATACTTCGTTTTTCAAGAAAGCACATAGTATATTGAGTTTATTTTGTCTGTAACTGATATATTTTATTTTTTTATACTAAGCAAACATTATCATTTTTTACATATGCATCTTATGCAGTCGTTACATGCCAAAATATGCATCGTAATACGAAAAAAAAAAAAAAAAAAAAAAAAAAAAAAAGATGTAATCTAACCACGATTGTATCGTAACACAAAAGAAAAATTTTCTCCAGTTTGCACAGAAAAATGTATAGTTATACAAAAACTTTATACAAAGATGGAACAAAAAAGACATAATTACCCCTCCCCACTTTCAAAGAAAAAAAACCCGCAAGGTTATGCTGTGATAATTTTTATTAAGCGATTTGCAAAGAAAGTTTGAAATAGATTATTGAGATTAACTGAAAAGAAAAATTAAAAGTTTTTTCTTCTGAGTTTCTTTCTCGCTCTTTTCCAAAATATATTTGTAAACCGAAGTTTTCGATTCATGTATTTTTTTACAATCTTTTATTTATTACTTGTTTTTTACTTGTTTTTCGTACGTAAAGATGGAATTTTGTTATCGATTGTTAATCAACTAGATAAACTAGAATTATACAAATTACGCTCACAGTTTTATTTCTGATGACTATACAACATTTTAATATTTTCAAATTTTTTTTATAAATTAATATATTAATTTTAAGGCGCTTTCCTGTTAGCTTGCCAGAGGTTATCAACCGCCAATATTCTCTGTAACATGTACAATTATACGAGAGCTGAAACAAAAGTGAATTTCATGATGAGCCAATAAACGATCGCAAAAAATAGGCTAAATTATTGTGAAACTGCATGAAAGAAAATGAATCAATGAAGCATTTTAATAGCTAAAATGTAGAAAATTATAAATAAAAAATATAGAATGCAGTATTTAAAAATATCTATTCTTTTATCAAGTACTATTTTAATATTAATTAATTTACAATTATACATTGATAAATCAATTTACAAACTTTAAAATTTAGCTAAAAAATGATTTTTTTTTCTTTCAAGTTGCCCTATCTTAAAAAACAAACAGAACAAACATTACGTATCTTTTAATAAATCCGCTTGTTTGCGTTAAAAAAATAAATAAATAAATAAATAAATAAATAAAAATATATATATATATATATATATATATATATATATATATATGTATAAATAGTGCGAATCTTACAATCATAATAAAGTCTGAAAAACCAAACAAATTTAAATCTGATTTGGATAATATATATATTTTTTCTTATCTGAAATTTTATGCTATTGTTACATAATTTAAAATATTTCTTTTTATTTAACAAAGCAATAGTTTAATAGAGAGGAAAAATGTGTGAAATGCAAGCATTTAAATATTCCTCTAATTTTAATAAGTATGAAATACAAAAAATGTTATTGCATATTTAAGAACAATATTTCTCCTTATTTAAATAAACTTTGTTAAATTATTTAATAGTAATACTGACCAAGAGAGTTAATAAATAGCATTGTAATAACTTAATGGAAATTTAAAAATGGAAATTTAAATACTGTATAATACTCTATTTAAATACTCTGTATAAATTTAAATACTGAAATCCAAGCATTTAAATATTTCTTTAATTTTAAAAAGTGTGAAATACCAAAAAAGTTGTTACGTATTTATGAAAAATAATTCTCATTATTATATAATTTTTTCCTTTAAATCATTCAAGAGTAACATTGATCATGAAAGTCAATAGTCATCATAATAACCCAACACCCGAAATAGTGACAAACATAAATATTTCAAGTATCATTTTAATATTTTTATGCAAAATAAACTCAATACGTTTAAATCCCATTTCTTTGTGCTGGCTCCTTAGCCAGCGTGAAAATGACTACGTCATCACGGGCAACTTCCTGTTTCACTCTCTGAGGCTCGATGACTTAAGCCCTTCTTTTCTCTAGTCCTGGTGAGGATGCATTATGTCACTTTGTAAACCCTTTATTAGCCCAAGGGGGGGGGGGACTTCGTCCGCTCCCCCCGCCCCTTAGAGCCGTCACAGCATACGGGCTGTGTCTATCCCAGATCGAGCGTTTACCCATTATACCGGACGCACCCTGGGCTTGAAAATTTTGGCCCGTGTATACCTCTAGTAGGAAGGAAGTCTACGCTAGACCCGACCTGAAAAAAACAGTGTGGCTCGATCCAGCTCAGCAGAAAAAAATAAGACTCGACCCGACCCGGTTCTGAAAGTGTTAAGACCTGACTCAGTCCCAGTATAATAGATTAAAGTTGGAGCGACCCGGGTCGGGTCGCGCCGGTCTCGAGTTTAGGACCAAAAACTTTTCCGTGCTGGCATCTAATGTCGTTCTGCAGATTCTTTATTGGGCTCAAGGGGGGGGGGGATTCGCCATTGTATTTAACGTATATGGTTGTTAGAACGTGTATTCTGAAAATATACTTTGCACGGACACTCTTTTACCAACTAAGGTATTAGAGATGGCAAACATCTAAAAGATATGTGTATAACAGTGTTACTACTTTAGAGGGCTTTTTTTTCATTCAGTATTCTACAACTATTTTTAACAATTAGTTATTTATTTCAATGAATAAGGATATTAATTCTCTTCAGAATATGGTAGCATTCTAAATTTAAAAAATCCTCTTTCTATGGTAACATTCTCTATGGTTATAAACATAATTCAGTTTTATGTTTTAGCACAAAAAGGAAAAAATGCGGATACAATGATAAATTGAAAATTAAAAAAGCGCGTGATCCTTTGACTGAAAATTAGCCAGTTCATAATTTTTTTTACATTATTTTATTTGTATAGATTTCATAACAAATATTACCTATTGCATTCTCCCCTATGTTGGAATTCTGAAAAAAATTCGTAGATCTAAACCAATCATGTAAAAGTAATAACAATGCTATGTTCCAAAAAACTCATGAGACGTGCAGTTTCAAAGTTACTCGTTCTGAGTCGTCGTACGAATAAAGTTTGCCCTCTATCAAAGTAGCTTAAAACAGCAGCCTTTACCCTCACAAGCAGACATAAGCGCTAAAAGGTTCCATAGACTCCCTAGCAGCATTGAAATACCATTCCCACCGAATTATGTGTCTTCCACGTCATTCAGGTTAGTTCAATGCAAAATATGTGAATGGTCATAATGTTTGGCTCTTGAGTGTATAAAGATCACTTTTTTATGGACACGATAGCTTCCATAATTATGCACAAATCTCTCCCAAACTGATACAGAAAATCTCGGTCAAGTTCTCTAAGAGGACTTTTATCCGGTGAAGAAAAAAAAGTGGAATCGCATGTTATTCTATAAGAAAATTACTTATCCTTCCCGTTTATTCAAATTTGGAAAATTTCAAAAATATCTTTTTTTTCAGCAAGTTAGGAAGGTTTTTTTATCCCTTTGTAAACTTCAAATTTTTATATCTTTTTTCCAGTCATAAGTTACAAACGAGTAAAGAATACTGCTTTTTACTTTTCAGAATTTTTGAAATTTTAGCACGAATTTTTAAATACTCATAACAATCTTTAAAATATTTTAAGCTTACAGGGAGGTAAAGAACCTTCCTATCTACGTGATGAAAAAATATATTGTTGAAATTTCCAAATTTGAATGAACAAGAAGTATAAGCATTTGCCTCATAGGATAATATGGGATTTTTCTTTTTCTTTTTTTTCTTCCTCAACAAATAAGTATTAATTAATCTCTTATAAATCTCTTCAAAAGATTACGTCAGCAAGTTTCATGTTTAACTTTTAAAAAGGAGCCTGAAAACATGTAAGAAATTTTCGAGTTTTTGAGCGTAAAAAATTATTTTTTTGGATATCTCCTTTACATGAATCTGATAAAACTAGCTCTAACAGAAAAATGAAATTTACTTGTCAAGAGCGGCCACATAAAACTGTAAAAGTCGGTTTATATCTAATCATGATTTAGTTTTTGTTGGTGAAACAAGTACTCAACTTCAAAATCTACCTCTTGCAGGCCAAGCGGGCAGGGAATTTTTTTTATTTTCATTAGCTTTATGTCAAAACTAATACTTTATTTTATTACCCTACTCGATTTTACTCTAATTTACGAAATGACATGCGGTATTTAATAAATATTAAGAAACGTATTTTAAAATTTGTCGCTAATAAAAAACAGTTAACATTAAAAAAAAAAAAAAAAAAAAAAAAAAAAAAAAAATATATATATATATATATATATATATATATATATATATATATATATATATATATATATATATATATATATATATATATATATATATATATAATTAAATACACTGCTCAAAATAATTAAAGGATATTTGAAGTTTTATATAAAATAAAGATATATAAACGAAATTTTTTTTGCCGAAAATAGAAGAAGAGAATCACAAATGCAAATTTTTCTGGTTTTCAAACTGTGATGTGCAAATTTTGAGTTCGACGTCAAAAACGTCGCTTCAGCGGCAGCGAATGAAATTTGACTTTCAACTAGATAAAAGAGAATGAAGACAAGGATGATCGGCATTCAGTGATTGCTTTGTTTCGATGAGTACGATGTCTCAGCGAAGTCATTTGACAGATTCAGAAGCTTGGAGAATTGTTGGTAGGTTAGAAGGGGGCCAAACTCAAGCCGAAGTAACGCAAGCCATTGGAGTGTCACAAAGTGTCATTTCCAGGATCTGGAACCGTTTTTTGGAGAGTGGATGTGCAGGCCGAAGACCAGGGCAAGGTCGTAGACGGGCAACAACGCCCAATGAAGATCGGTATTTAGCATTAACAGCTCGGAGACACCGAAGCATGAACGCTACTCTTCTCCAACAACCCCTTCGCTCGGCTACAGGCACCACAATTTCAACTCAGACTGTCCGAAACCGGCTCCATGCTGTAGGTCTGTATGCTCGCCGACCGATGGTATGTGTTAGATTAACATCAAGGCATCGTCGCGACCGCAGGGAGTGGACAACCGAGCATGTCAACTGGAGGAGAAATGAATGGAGCAATATTCTGTTTTCTGGCGAGTCCCGTTTTTCTGTGCATCCGGATAATAAGCGTATTTTCATCTGGAGGGACCGTGGCAGTAGGAATAATCCTGCGTTCGTGCACGTAAGTGTCAGATTTGGCGGTGGAGGAGTGTTGGTGTATGGTGGCATCTCCATTGACGGGCGCACTGACCTCTACATCATTCGAGATGGAGCTCTGACTGGTCGCCGATATAGGGATGAGATCCTCAGACCTATTGTAGTCCTTTACGCTGCAGCAATCGGAGATAACTTCATTTTAATGGACGATAACTGCAGGCCACATCGTGCAAACCTGGTGGAGGATTTCCTTTTCGAGGAAGGAATCGTTCGAATGGAATGACCAGCGTGTTCTCCAGACATGAATCCAATCGAGCACGTTTGGGACGCTCTAGGAAGACGAGTTTCTGGCCGCCAACAACCCCCACAAACTCTCCAAGAACTGGAAAGAGCTCTTCTGGAAGAGTGGGGCAGAATACCCCAACTCGTCATTAAGAGCCTCATTGAGTCCATGCCTCAAAGGTGTTCAACGTTGCTGGCCGCCCGTGGAAACCATACCCCCTACTGAAAATGATTTTCTTTGAAGAAAACACCTTTTCTTATTCTTTTTTTCTCATATGCACAAATTGTGTTTTTTTCCTTATGTACACAAATGCGAAATAAAATGCATTTTTTTTTCTGCCAAACATGTGTAATTTATTCTCATATAACCTACTATGTCTGTCGACCATGTATCAATCAGCTAAAAAGTTTCCCAGATACAAAATCTAGCTAAAACTGCAATATCCTTTAATTGTTTTGAGCAGTGTAGCTTAAAAAATATGTTAAAGCTCCTTATTTAAATTAACACGATAAGCTAAAGATGACCATAGCATATTTTTTTAAGGTGATTTACAATACAGTTATATTCAAAGGAAGACTGACATTTTATATTTGATATATAAACACTTGGTGTTTGGAACGAATAAAACATCAAGAAGTGCTACAGCACAAAATATAAAGAAAACTCACAAAAAATGTAGTTAAACAGCGAAAAGATGTTCTATTAGTAGAGAAGGAATAGCAGTTCCACATAAGGAGGTTTGAAGAGGAAGGAGTAACTATGCTGTCGACCGAAATTTTTCTGATATTTTTAATCATACTATAATATGAAGGGTGAGGAGAAAATAACATTACTTTAGAAAAAATATTCCGGGAAGTGATTATTTGGTACTTTATCGAAGGGGTTTTTGAGAGGAAGTATGCTATAGAAGGAGGGTTTAAATTTTTGAAGGGGCTGAATTCTTATTTTTCCCCCCCCGAATTTGCCCCTTTTTTTTCCCGAAATCATTTAGTGTAGGAATGGAGATAAGACGATAATCTCATTCCCCCTCTCCTAAAGCAAAATTTTCGATGCTGCCGTCTACATAACAGATTGAATTTATTTTTGAAAATAGTATTTTATATATTTTTTATAAGTTGAGTGAGGTTCGATCGAGATTTTAGATGTTTCAAGGCAAAAAATTCTGTTCGCCCCATTTTTGTGTGAGCTAATAATTATCGATGCTGTGCATAAGAATATGGTCATTTTAATAAGCTTTGGTTTCAAACCCGTAAACTATGATTTTTTTTTTTTTTTTTGTAACTGATAGGCGATTGACTGTACAGACGGCACACCAATGTTTATTAGCAGTCTTTTGAACACTATATTTTACAAATATTTTAGCTCACTTCTTTGTTATGCTTTGGAAGTTGATACAATTTTTGTTTAACGTTGAAATAGAAAGCTTTCTTAAAATTTATTTTAGTATTCCTTTAGTAAACGACTCATTTTTTAGATAGATTGCTACCGACATGAATTTTGAAATCTAGTTTAAGAATTTTACTTTTCGATGCGTTACATTTGATATTTTTAAAAGATTTCCTACATCATCTTATCAACAAACACCAACTGTCTTTCATAAACATTCGACAAGTAAACAGCTTTTTAACAGAAAACATCTAAATATGTAAATAATGATAATCATTGAGTTTAGGAGAGTGATTTTGTTAAGTGATGATGTATCAACATTAAACGACCAAAACATGGAATTAACAGTATGGCACAAAGGAGAACCCGTTTCAGATAAGGAAGCGGAATCCTCTTCATCAGAACTTAAGAAATATCTGTTTAATAATCTTAAGCTATCTGTTTTGTGTGCAATTTGCAGCAAATCTTTTACACGAAAAGACAATTTAAATCAACATTTGATAATTCATTCAGGAAAAAGATCATTTGTGTGCGACATCTGTCAAAAAACATTCTTTAGAAATTCTAATTTAATTCGTCATAAATTATCATATTTAAACGTACTTCGGCAACATTAATGAGATGCATGCGATAAATATGCATTGTAAAAAATATCCGTTAATATACAGAAATTGTTCCCTAAAATTCTACGGAATAGTTCCGTTTTTCCGAAAAACAGCAGAAATTCCGTTATTGATATTTTGAGATTATAAAAACAGTAACTTTTCCGTAAAATTTTCTGAAAACGGAAGAGTTCCGTATTAAAACAGCATAAATTCCATAAATAACACCAGTGTCGCCATCTATATCTGGGATACAAACATTATAAAGTTGTTTCATGAACAACTTTGTATAATAATGTTCTTTATTTCTTTCTGTTTTAATAATATAAAGCTAACATATTTTTACAATATTAAAAAAAATAATAATAATTATAAAATTTTATTAATCTCTTTTAAGTTTGAGATTAGTTAGTTAGTTTATTTTCAGTTATCCTTTCAAAAATAAATAAGTAAATAAATATGTATAATATTACAATAAACTTTTAAAAATCTCCTTGAAAAAAAAAAAAAAAAAAAAAAAAAAAAAGCATTTTGATGCATTTAACTCTTAATACATATAATATTTTAAAGTCTAAAATTTGTTTTGTATAGAACTGAAATTAAAAACTAAATATTCGAAATTATGGAAATACAATCTGTTAAACATTTAGAACTATAGACTCATATAGAAAATAATTCTCAATAAAAATTAATGCCGCGTTAAACATAAGGCCTTTGCTTTATAAAATCATTCGAAATAAGTAAAGATATTTGCAAGCGCTGTATGCGTAACTATGGCGTAATGGTATTACACTACTACAAGCTGCCATGGCACAGGTGCTTGGTTCGATCCCCATCGAGGGTAAGTGACATTTATTCAAAGTTGTTTAAATTAAATGTATGTAGTCTAATCTGATGTGTCCTTGTCTAAAGAATAAAAAAGCCAGTTTGTCCTTGAAAATTCTTTTTTGGCTTTCAAGCGAAAATTTTTATATAAAAAAAATATGAAAACGGAAACATTTTGTAAAAAAACGGAAATATTGCTGGAAAAACGGAAATTTTTTTCCGTTAAATAACGGAAATAGTACTGGCGTCTAGATTACCAGAACTATTTCCGTTATTTAACGGGAAAATTTTTTACAGTGTGTGGTCCACGGTTTTATGCATAATACTTTATTAGGTCCGCGGCAAATGAGTTTAACTGAAAAATGATATCACGAGAAATGTTGTAAACGACCACCATTAATATCGAAACATCGCTTAGCTAGAGCTTCAGAGTTCAGCTATCATCGATACATTTTACATGCAACCTCCCAGTAGTTTTCATTAAATCATATTTCAGATAAACCATAGTTAATATATAACAAATTATTACAGCCAATATTAAAATACCTTTAATTGCTAAAAGATGTAAAGTAAAAACCTTAAAAACAGTAAAAAAGTTATTAGATTTTGCATGTTTCGGACCTCTCGAACGTTCTATAGTTTCCCGATCATGTTCTATAGTTCCCCGATCTATGATGTAATGATTTGAAGCGCCATCATTTAATTCTTCATATACTTCTTCAGGTTCGCAACACACACACATATATTATATATATATATAAATAACCATTATACAGGGTGTCCACTCTCAACGATTGCCAATGGCTAATTTCTAAACCGTTAGTCAGACATAATTCCAATTGTAAAAATGCTTTAAAAAAAGGTAAATAATTGTTTTTTATGCGATTTAGGTAAAAAAAAAAAAAAAAAAAAAATGCACCAAAAGGATAGTCCATCGCAGGGTAAAAAAAGAGAGCGAGCCAATAGAAAAATGTACATTGAAGTGTAATCATACTGATATACAGAAGCACCATAAACTGATGAAGAATATAAAGATTCAAATTCTAAATAATTTAAATATTTGCAGTTTTTATTTATTATTTTCTCATATGTAATAATCCTATCTTCACGTAATTTCTCCAGGAAGGATATACTTCCTGGCGAATATAAAAGAATAGGGGTGACTCAATATATATTAAGCAAAAAAATCGTAAAATTTATATGTTCATCATTAAAAAAAAATAATAATAATAAAGGTAATAAGTACTTTAAAGAACAAAAAGCTGTTTAGAGTTTGTTAAGCAGCATTATTTAATGAACTTTATTACATACACAAGTTTTAAAGAAAAATTACCTGCGAGAAATCCCAGTGAAATCCCCAGAATTAACACGACTTGCAGATTCATTGTCAGATTGTTCATACCTGTAAATGAATTGTATAAAAAAAATTATATATGAAATGAGCTAAAATTAAGAATTTTACACATATTTTTCATTTATGCAATCATAGATACATTTAATTTATTTCCAAATTTTTGTGGCTAAACTGAAGCTCAAATTCACCAACTTTCTGGCAAAATTATGAAATAATTTCATTCATGCATACAAATTTCAGATAGCCCTATTCAAGTTTCAAAAAGTTCCTTATTGTTTCCTATTTGTCCTCAATAAGCAAAGCTTTTTTCTGAAAATAAGATGGAAATTTTGCTTTAAATTGATTTTCAGTACATGACAATCGCAAAAAAGTGGTCATCGAGTAGCATTCTTATATAAATGATATATTGAAATTACGAGAAAAGTATTTGACTTTTTAAAGAGAAGTTTTGATCTTCAAGGAAATTCGATCAGGGAACCGACAACGAATTGAGTAAAAAAGATATTTTAGAGTAACATTAACATTGTGAAATAGAATGCCCGAAATTATCTGTACAATATAGGACATGATTATATGGCTATTGTTTAAGATTTTTGCGTGTAAGAACAGGACGTATATTAATGAAGATAAAAATTTTCTTAAAAAAATCCGCATGGTTTTTGCTTATAGCATACAGGGGTTTGAACCAAATTTAACATTACTTTTTCAGAAAACATGACACAGTACAGTGGTAACAACATAAAAATAATATATCTATATAACATTAAAAATAATATATATGCAATTATAACAAAATATAATAATAAATATAATGTAATAGTACACACTCACTTACATATATGGGTGATTCTCAAAATAGGGGGAAATTTCAAAAGTGAAATCTTAAAAAAATTACTGTTAGCAAAATTTCTGAAAAAAATAGGTGTTGTTAATATAGTATTAGGTATACTTTACATGTAGTCAGCAGAACTAAATATTTAAAAATTAACTTAAAAAAAATAATTAGTATTTTTGAACCATGTTTTTGAAAAATGACAAAACAAATTGCATGGAATAAATACTAAGAAATTTTTATTTTCTTCCTGTTTAAATAATTTTTTCTATATTTATTAGCCTTCCTTTTCAGCAAATGGTTTCCATTTTTAAATATATACATATAAGGAGAATAAAAACATTACCAAAGAGCAAACTTTGTTTACATGAGCAACATTCTGACACTAACAATGTAAGAAGCTGTCTTAGTGATTTTCTGACAGATTTAATGCATATTTTAGGGATAATAAATGTAATACCTAAATTTATATGTAAAATTAAACTTTATAAAGGATACAATATAAGCACTGGTTACATTTATGCACATAGGAGTCTTTAGCATGGACAGAAAGACCATGCTAATGACACTGATATTTGTCCATGCTAATGACAAATTTTAATTTAAATAAGATTATGAGCCATAATATAATCACAATGCAATAGTCCTTTCTGGGGCTTTTTAAAACACAAAAGTTCTATGCAAATAAGTAAAATAAAAATTTTAACTATAAAATAAACATGAAAATTATTATCCATTCTAATGACATACAATTGATGTACCCCCCTAATATTCAACAATCCCTAATATTTTTTTTTTCTATTCTTAAAATACAATACATGCTTCTATTTTCAGGCTGGGATAAAATGGCTACTTGATGCCATGGAGAAACTTTATATTTTCAAACTATTGTTATATGTGAAAATGAAATTTTGATTAATAACCAGCTGTTATAGTATGATCTTGTTTTGAAAACAGAATATGGAGGACAAACTTTAATTCTTTTTTTATATACTATAATTTTATTTTTAAAAAGAAATTTATTGGATAAATCCTCTCCTTGATTAATTTAAAGAAAGAATAACATTTGTTTTATTTTGTAAACATGATATTAACTCTTGAAAAATGCTAGTATACACAAGGCACAGCTGCTGTGGACATCCATGCTAATGACATTTTGAACATTTATTCTGTTATTTTAATGTGTTTTTAACTAAAAAATGAGTAATTCTTGACTGCAAATAATGAATAATATTAAGACAAACATATCTAAATATAAAAACAGGACAGAAAACCTCAATTTTATTTGTATGCCGAAAGACATAAATTGTTCCCTATTTTGAGAATCACTCATATATGTAATACATAATAATAGCACAACGACATATCTATATAATATACAGCGGGTGATCAGTTTACGAACACATATTAGTTTGAGAAAAATAACAAGAAGGAGAAAATCTGTATTTCAAACTTTATGAGCTGTATTCAATTGCATCTATTGTCGACTTAGAGAACGTTTTAACATTTGTATACGTATGGCCTAATTTATTTATGGTTACCGAGGGTTCTTTTTAGGACCCCCAAATTAGAATGAATAGACTAAAAACATTAATGCTATTTTAGGTCCTTTTTTAAAGAAATATTTTTAACTAAAAATTAAATATTTTAATTGAAATTTAATTCACAAATTATCAAGCTTTAGGTTTTTCTTGAGTTTATGTGGCCCTGCAGCAATCATGATCTTTTAGAAAACTAGGGAATTTTTATGATCGGTCAGAGGGTATACCGTGTCCCTTAAAAAATCCAAGGGGTATACGGCGTATACCCCTGTATACCCTCCACTACATCCCTGGTTAGCGAAACTGTTTTGGAGTGGATTAAGTTCGTTAACAGATCACCCACTGTACATATAATGTATAATAATACGCATATATATAATAAAGTATAATCAGATTATAATAATGAATATAAGTATACTACATATTTAAAGCAATATGTATGAAACAATTGCACTATTGCCTGGACACTCCGAGACAATGATTTTCATACGGGCTGGTTCAAAACCAGGATAGAATATTTTGGACCTTAAAGACTAAAAAGAATGGAATAAGTCCCAGCTCGGTATGGAAAAAATAATCTATGCCTGACTCGGCCCGATTCTTCAGGAAAAAAATAAGGCCCGAGCCGCCTAACTTCTGTCTATATTCTTTGGTCTTATCTCTTTGGTGTAAGTGTAACCCTGGTAACCTTTAATTATTTATAGTGCTGCCATCTAGTATAGAAACGTGAAACAAAGGAGGTGGGCTAATAAGGGCCATTTTTTGCCCATCAGCACCTAGATGTGACATACATTTTTTTTTTTTTCATTAGTATACCCCATAACAAATAAAAAAATAACATCTTGAATGAAAGTCTAATAACTGATGGAAAAATAAAATATGTATTTAAATAAATACCATGTATATTAAAAGATCATAAACACTATTGCCTGTTATATGTTTTATATATGTTTTAATCCAAGAAGTCTATAGTAAATACAACACTAAATGCAAAATTACGATGAATGGAGATTATTAAGACTAATTTCAATGTATGAAATATCGGAAATAATAACAGAAAAAATAATCGTACAGTTTCAGACACTTTCGGCAATATGTTTCAGATTATTTTCATCCTTGGTTGCTTCACCAGAATCACTACTGGACCATCCATTGGCCGCGTCTTGTAGTATATGAGCATATTCAATACTTGTTTTTTAAGTTTTAATTGAGTTATGGCACAAGTAAGCCAGAAACCATAGTACGAAAGCAACGTGCTTCTAATACTCTTAGACACTTGCTCCTACTTTACATTGACAGTGTCATTGTGTGATGCTGCTTCGCTAGGGTTTTTTTTTTTTTTAATCCAAGTATTAAAGATCTAGTTTTTTACACTTTTGTGTCGAACAATAAAACTTTGGTCACGAGAAGTGTCCCTTAGCATTCTCTGTTGAAAACTGTTGTTGCTATTTAGGAATCTTGGCATGCCATGTTCGATATTCATTTCTAGCAGAAGTTCCAAGCAATCCCGTAAATACCTATCAGTTCTCTCAACATCGTTTAGCTTCAGCAACTCTGATATTATGTGAATCTTTTTTTTAATATATGTGTAAGTATGTTAGCGTAAATGTTCTTTGAATCCGCGAAGTAAGGGCCGAAGACATCCACAATATAATTTGGAGTAGTGAAAAATACCATACGCTTTACGAAAGATCTTCCTTTGTATAACCAGAATGAATTTCTCTGAAAGGATTATTTCGCACTTTTCTGGATATAAACGTACGTGCTATCAAAAATAATCATTACAGTATTGTCGTCATCCGGAATAAATAATCTTCCTGCTAAAGGCTTCGTATATTTTTCAATAACCTGTGTTCTGGTGATGTGTTCCATTCCAAGGTGTTGTGGGACAAAGTTCTTAATGTCTGTTTTGCATATTTAAAGAAGATATTATTTTTCTTACATTGAATAATGTAGACAGAACACCATTAGAGAGACCAGTTCTAAGTTTTACAAGTAACACTGCAAAGCAAGTACGAAATGATCTCTTTTTTGAGGAACGTATTTTGAACTTTACTAATTTAAAGATATAGCTAAAATGGTACATAGATATACCCATGAGAGTATAATAATCGATTTTGGCAAAGTGTCGAGTGTATCAAAATCGAGGTCTTCTTCTTTCTACATTTCTGATATTGTTTTAAATACTTTCAATATATATTTTTTACATCGATGTATTCTCACAGAGAGTAAATCCAATTTACTGAAGACCGATCAAGAAATATGAATTTTACAGCATCGTTTTCCCAACGAAATATAGATTCTAGTTTCTATAAAGGATTGAATTTCAACATATTTTGCTGAAAATAACAAGGCAGTTCTTACCTTTACATATTATACAACAAGTGTTACAGTACTTACAATGAGATATTCATAAATGTATAATAGGTTTCTTATTTGTGGTCTCGTCGGCAGTAATTGTTGACACATAATCTCTTATTTTTACATCACAAGAAAAAATAGAAGTATTTCGAGCCTGAAGATCACGAAATACATAGTATATACATTTAGAGCACTACATAGAACCACTCTGTAGATCGCAGTTTTTCGAACATCTAAGTATCGATATAACTTTTTTATTAGAATAGATACGAAAATTTTTCCGCCAGGCTTTACAACTCAATGACACTGACATCCAGGCATTATTTATTAGTAATTTTTTTAATAAATATTTACAAAAATAGTTTCGGAAAACAACATTGACCTCTCAACAACGTAAATATTTTTTGAGTACGAAAAAATAAATCTGAACGTGCTCCGATAACAGTGAATTTGATTCTCCCGGATGATACATTTTTTTTTCTTTAAAAAGGTATAAGCGCACACTGAACACAAAATAATGCTCCTACGAAAGCTTATAAGGAGTAGTATCATTACATTTCAAAATTAATTGGGTTCATCGAGCGCTTCATAAAGAAAATTAACTCAAAGACGTAAAAAACGACAAAAATGTCGAAAAAAGCCAAAACATTCTATTTTGGGACTATAATTTCCATGACTTACCATTTTATTTATCATGGTAAAGCTTATACTAAATAAAAATACATATCTTTAATTATGCAAAGCCACTGAACAATTATCGGAATTCGAAACTTTTTTTTTTTCGGGTATATGATGGGCGAAAAATAGCCCTTATTAGCCCACCTCCTTTTTGTATATGTTGATCAATCAATGCTGCCAATTTAGCGTATTTTTTAAATTCAGATTGCTAACTGAATTTTCGAAGGGTAAAAATAATATTTAATATCATTAAATAAGGTGAAAATTGAATAAACAGCTAAACATGGGAAAAAATAAAACTAATTCTTAGCTATGTTATATAAACTCATAGCTGCAAACATCTTCCACATTTTTGTACAAAAAAAAAATAAAATAAAATAAAAAAAAATAAAAAAATAAATAAATAAATAAATAATAATAAAAAATACAGTAAATTTTATCATGGCAAATCGCCGTAATCCGTCGATTAAATAAGGTGAAAATTTCAGTTAAATTTTTCTGGTCCAAGAAAGTCCGAAGAGTTGGCAGCTAGCTACATAAACGATAAGTATTGAATGTGTAGTAATTTCATTACATACGTTTATCACACTATGTTTTAGTTTCAACATTTAGTAATAACATAAAACATTTTCTTAAAGCTTTATACACCGTTACAGAGACTTATTTTTAATGGGTTTCATTCTTAAAATTAAAATATAAGGGCTGCTTGCCGAAGCATAATTTATGATAAAAGAAAATATTGGAAATTTGATTTTTAATCTTGTTATATGAATTTAACCTTATTGCATACAGCCTTTTCAAACGTCTCCAAGTATTATTTCAGGTTTTATTGCCTTATTAATAGCATACAAAATAGCTTTGGTAACTGTGCTTCTCCAGAAACAAGCTCGGATCTTCTATTTCTTTTTTATCCAAATGACGAACTTGGTCTTGTTTTTGGGGGATTCTTTTTTTACATGAACAATAATTTACAGAATTCAATTACTGTGATCTATGATATTCATATTATATATATATATACCGGGTGTCCCAAAAATGACTGATAGATTTTAAAATTCAATAACTTGCAAACGGTGACAGCTATTTAAAAAATTTTTGCAGGAGGGTTATGTATAATGTCAGGAGTTTTTTTATCGTAATTTTTTATTTTAGTTCGAATTTCAAACAATAGGTGGCGCTGACGACGTTTGAAGGCCAGATCGACGCTTCACTCAGCACTGATCACTTGGCCTTCAATCGCCGTCAGCGCCACCTATTGTTTGACATTCGAACTAAAATAAAAAATTACGGTAAAAAAAACTCCTGACATTATACATAAACCTGCAAATTTTTTTTTAAATAGCTGTCACCGTTTGCAAGTTATTGAATTTTAAAATCCATCAGTCATTTTTGGGACACCCGGTATATATATATATATATATATATATATATATATATATATTTTTTTTTTTGCTATTTCATGGCTAATACGTGGATGAAACCGCACACTTCATTTGTAGTTCCAGAGCATTTGGGGCCTGATGATTCTGCTTTTGGAGCTACAAATTCTATTTGCATTCATTTTATTTATTTATTTTTTCAGATTTACTCGTTACACTATTTTTGTGTTTTATTATAATTCAATTCAATTCTAATTCTTCGTTTTGGTTTATTGTTTTATTGATAAAATCCATTGGTGAATCTTGTCTACTTTTAATGGTATATATTATATATATATATATATATATATATATAGGCGTTATGGAGGTATTCTGAGAGGGGAGACATGCCCCATTCCTAGTTTTTCAGAAATAGGCCAAGACTTTCTTTTTTTCTCTTTATTTTCTTCTAACTTTACAGGAAGAAAGTATTGGATTCGTAAAATTTTCCAATTTCCGGTTTTGATGGATTTACATGTTTTAGGGGTCAGATATACCAAAGAACATGTTTTTAAAAAATGTCTGTATGAGTCTGACTGTGTATGTGACACATTTTAAGAGCGCTCTATCTCAATAACTAATGTACAGGATTTAATAAAAATTTATATTCGGTTAACCCCTGATATAAATTGATTCTTAGATTTTGGTGTAAATCTCTCAACAAGTGGCGCTTCTAAGAAGCATTTTTCACGATTTCCGCCGTAGCTCTATTTTACGTATTTTCATAAAACTTTAAATTCAGTTAAATGTTGACATAAATTGTTGCAAATTAGGTTTCGGTGTAAATCATCCAACAAGTGACGCTGCTATGCTGCTTTTTGCATGATTTACGTTATTTTAGCGATAATTATACCTCAAGAATTAATGCACGGAATTTCATATCATTAGAAACCCCATAATGGGCGTAGATTGCCATTTAATTTTGACACTATAATAACAAATTTTGAAATATTAACATGGATGAGACAGAAGAAAATTTTGGGATTTGCCACACCCGACTAGTTTTGGTATTGTTTGTGAGTAAAGGCTAGTTTTATATTTCAATTTTGTCTATTTTTTTTATTATTATTATTATTCAACCATTTATGTGCTATCTTAAGTGCGAACTAGAATAAATGCTGCATAATTTAAAATACCCTGAATTAAGGCTGTTCGCAACTGTTCTGCTGAACAAGTGCACGGTTGTTTGACACATTTGCAAATTTATTTTTTTAACAAAAACGTATAAAATTAGAAAGCCTGATTATAGAAAAGATTTGGAATAGGACTTTGTTTTCCATTTTTATGATAAATTACCTATCAAGTTATAAGCGATTGTGATCACGCGTTTTATTCCCTTTGTAAGATTTTTTTTCTGCTGCTTTCGTCGGAAAATGCGGTTTAAAAAGTCAACTTTGAAGGCTTGTTCTGAAAGATCGATATAGTTTGTCAAAAGAGTGCCATTAGATAGTTTCTGAACAACAACATGTGCTAGTTTTATGCATTTCCGAATAAAAATAAATTCGAACTTATCTCACAAAGTTGTCCTTGAATCATGAACATCAATGTTTTTACGTTCACATAAAAAAAAACCAGACAATAATTTTTTAGTTATTTCCAAATAAAAAATACCCCCCCCCCCCTCCCCTCCAGAAACGCTGAATCTATTTTCTCTTTTCCAGTATAGAGCTGTTTACATGCACGTGTGGGGGTATATCTCTTGATTGCAGTCTTTAGATTTTGATCATTGACATTTTCTAAACTTAGGATAAAATAAATACTACTTCTTGATCCACCCGGTTATATATTCTTCTATTTCAAGATATCAGTCACACATTAGTTATTCACGGTCATTATAAAATTACACTGGCTGACACTGCGGGAATAAACTGAAAACAGAAATATTATAAAGAACATGTTCTGTTTATAAAACAAATCCTTTTTTTAATGTATTAAGCAGAAAAATTCTAATTAGATAGCCATACAGAGTAGTTAGTTTAAAAGGAATATAAAAATCTGCCGTCATATTCACTTTTTAAATATTCGTTTGTATGTGTGTCTAAGTTCGTAAAAAAAATGAAAAAAATACCCCTTTTCTTAATACAGGGTGGTTAGTAATTAACGTGAGGTGTTCAGATCCCTGTATCGAGTAACGTTTTGGTCGAAACATAACCAAATTTGATCAGAAAACATAGTAGATCATGGGATTTCGAATTCTTAAAAAAAATTTTAAATAAAAAATTTAAGAAATCGCCATTAGGGGCAATTTTAGCGTTGTTTAGAGACTAGAATGTATTAATTTGCATAAAATCAGTTCTGTGTAGCAATCATGAGTATAAAAGGAAAGGCTGGAAGAGTTCTCATCATTATCAACTCTCATCATACTTTGCTAGTCAAGCTGTGTTATCAGCAGAACGAGAATTGCAATGCTGCGACGAAGTTGTAACTGCTATTGTCAACCAAGAGATGAAAAATGTGCAGGTACAATCAGCGCTCGGGCAGTATTTCAGCAGTATAAAATTGATCTGTACTGTATTTTTTAGCATTTAATCATTCAACATTTACACTAATACACTTTTGGTGCGCCAAAATTGACCCCAGTGGCGATTTTTTTTTTTTTACTAGTTAAGCATGATCCCATAAGGTGAGAGCCATCACAAAGCAGTTGGTCTGAGAACTCTCCCAGCCTTTCCTTTTATACTCCTGATTGCTACACAGAACTGATTTTATGCAAATTAATGCATTTTAGCTAAAATAGCACCTAGCGGCGATTTAATATTTTTTTTTTTTTAAGAATTCAAAATCCTATGGTCTACTATGTATGCTGATCAAATTTGGTTACGTTTCGCCCAAAACTTTACTCGCTAGAATGCTCTGAACACCCCACGTTAATTACTAACTACCCTGTATTTAATCAGCTATACATAACTGTTGTCTTATTCGTATAATCTTACAATATCCAGTTCAAAGTGAATATTGGCGACATAATACACAAAATAGCACTAAAAATCACTGGAACATCCGTGTTTAACCTTTTTTTTTTTGTAGGTTTTCACTATCTTGAATTTCTCGCTTCTACCTAAAACTGCTGCTGAGATATGGCAAAATGACCTGAAACTTTCGACTATCACTTTAACCCCTTTACGCTGAAATATGCGTTTATTTATTTATTTTTTAATAATCATTATTTTGAATTTCTCGCTCCTATTTAAAACTGGTGCTGAGATATGTCGAAGTAACCTAAAATTTGCGATTACCCCAATAAACCCCTTAGGTGAGAATTTCTAAAATCGACAGAGAACATGTTTAAGAATATTTCAGTCGATCACTTTTCTCGAAATTCATGCCTATACCTAAAACAGCTGCTGATATACGACGAAATGACCTGAAAGTTTCCATACCACCACCCCCTTTAATCTTAAACGGGAGGGGGGATATTTAAAGTCACTGCACAGCATGTTTATTTTTGTAATAGGTTTCTTTTCTTGAATTTCACGCTCCTACCTAAAACTATGCTGGGATATGGCCCATTTCTAAATTCGCTGAAATACGTATTTATTTTTTTAATAGGTCTTTTGTCTTGAATTTCATGCTAATATTTAAAAGTGCTGCTGAGATATGGCCAAATGTTCTAAAATTTTTAACCCCGCTTCCCTTTAACCATTTTAGAATAGAATTTTCAAAAATCGCTAAAATACGTATTATGTTTTTTTAGTAGATTTCTAAAATTTCACGCTCCTACTTAAAATGGCTGCTGAAAAATATCAATTGTTCTAAAATTTCTCCCCCCCCCTTTTTTTTAACCCCCTAAGGTGGAGAATTTCTAAAATACGAGTTTAATTTTTTTAGTAGAACTGTTTTCTGGAAATTTCGCATCTAACTAAAATGGCTGCTGAGACATGACAAATGTTCTAAAATTTTCGACCCTCCCCCTTTCAACTCTTACGGGAGGAATTTTCAAAAATCATAGCAATTTCTGTCATAAGAAATTTTTCTCCTCCAGTTTTCATGCTTCTGGTTTAGCAATTTGGGCTAGAGATCTGCACGGGCCGGGTTCGGGCCTATTTCCAATAACAACATTCGGGCCGGGCCTTACTTCTGAAGACTCGGGTCGGGTCGGGCCGGACGGGTCACTAATCTTTTTGGGACGGGACGGGCTCGGGCCTTAATTTTTTTCCTGGAGTATCGGGCCGGGCCTAACTTATTTTTTCCGTACGAAGCCGAGACTGATTTCATTCTTCCTAGTCTTCACGGACCAAAATAATCAGTTCCTGTTGAATCATCCCGTATGAAAATCTTTTTTTCGACGTGGCCAAGTCTGTTCAGATATCAGTAAAATTTGGCTTGGTCCAAAAATTTTTGTAAAAAAGACATTTTTTTAAGTCATTTTTCTGCAATTAAACATTAGAATTTATTCTTTCTAAAGAATCGTAGATTACTACGCTTATTAAAATAGAGATAAACACATGAAAAGAAAAACATGATTATGACGGAATTTTTTTAAACTGAAAACTGAAAATTTCTTTTAAACTGTTTATCTATGCAAAATGAATACAATTACGCGAGAAAAAATAAATGGGTACACGACATTTCGGTCCCGGGCCATTTCGGTCCCCAGCCATTTCTTTGCTCGCCATTTTATAACTCAGATTCTAATTGTTGTGGGCCTGTCAAACGGTATAAGTTCAACATTATTCGGGCCTTTTAAAATTTTTTTGCCCCTTCCTCTCCCCAAATTTTATAAAAAACTAAATGTAAAAGTCTGATACATTTAAACTTTTATAATTTGCGATTATGAAATCACAGCGAGCTATTTTTTTTTTTTTTTTTTTTTTTTTTTTTTGCTTGATTAAACAATGTGATATAAGTTTAGACAACATTGTCTTTGGTTTTTATTATTAGTATTATTTAACAGAATAAATATTTTGTTTTATTTATTATTAATATAAGTATTTTATATATACTACTACAAAATGCCACAAGTATTCTTTGGTTGCTTACGCACATTATTTTAGAATCTTTAAATGATTATTAATTACATAATAAAAAAAAAATATGCTTAATTTTTTCTATTTCCAATTAGTTTAATAATAAATGTCTTTAATTAATTAGACACTTATAAGTTATAATGTATATGTATTTCCTCAAATCACCCCTCTACACCCTCTCCGTTAATAATTCAGAAATGAGATATTTATTGAAAAACATTTTCTTTATTTTTCTTATTATTTTTATATTACAAAGTTGCATCTTATAAATTTGTTTTCATAAGTTACTTTCCATTATAAACATTGAGAAAATAAACAATCGTGATTTTGGAACTAAGTATTTAGATAGAATTAAAGCCCACTAAGCCTAATCTCGATTCAGATAATGGTAAAAAGTAAATGGGCATTTTGTTAAAATCCATCACTTTCTCACAGTCACTCCCTCATGACTATCATTTTGGCCTATTTGGAGAGAATCACCCATCTGTTGATGTTTGTTTTTTTTTTGGAGCAAACTCGCCTTATTATCATCCTTTTCTCCAGTACAGAAACAGAAGATAGCCTACATGTATATCTTTGCCGTCCATATTTGCCGAGATTTTTATGATAATTGTAAATAACCGTTCTTGATCTATTAAGCTTTGTCGAGATTTGGCCTACAGAAAGCCCCGAAATTTTTTAAAAACATCCACATTCCCTTTCTCAAACTCCGAAAGCTTTGCATCTAGCGGCATGACTGAAAAACAAAATATGATGATCCCAAACGCTTACTAAGCATTTACACCTCCAGGAAGTTCAATGTGCAGAACAAAAAATATGCAAATTTTACTTTTTAGATCACAAAAATACAGTTGTTCTTATAATTTTGTCCATATCATATAGCTGCATAAATTCATAATACATTTTATGAATATGAATTTTCCACATATTTCCATAAAAACTTACAAAAATATTCTTCATTTTTCATTGGTTTCCAGCCATTAAATTTGCATAAGTGTCCGGCAAAATGTAGCCAAGATCTGACGATTTTTACCTTGGTACTTTTTCAGTAAATAATTTTTATAAATTTTATTAACATTTATTCTTACTTTAAAACCAATTAGATATAAAGTATAAACATTTCTGCATCAAATAGACCTCATAATAATCTAATGTCTCACATAGGAAAAGACAGAAAAAAAAAAAAAACCTTTAAAATGTCCCAAACTGCACCACATGGTGAGGCAGGTTAAGACACTAGTTTTAATCAAAAATACATATAAAAATTTATATTTAATTGATGAACCAAGCTTCAATTATAAAGCTTTAATTGAACATGAAATAATTTAAGCATTGAAATACTTTAATGATTTTAATTGTAACATGTTTTCATTAACAGATTTTGTATTTGATGCGAAAAAATGATGTTCTTCAAATTCTAATGAAACACATCTTTGACCTATTTTGTTTTTAGGAGTGCCAAGTTTTAAAAGAATACCTGTTTAATACACAAATGAGCTATCATTCTTATCAAAAAAAAAAAAAAAAAAAAAAAAAAAAAAAAATACAACTCTTGATCTCGTCTTCTCAAAATGGATATCTCATACTTGCTGCTGTCCTCAACATTTTGAACATGCCCTACAAATGCAACAATGCTTTGTTTTCCTACAAACTTTACCAATGCACATTATCCCACAGTGGGTTTCCCTGTAAGTTTCTGGATCTATCTTAAGCAAATTTGCAATCTGTGGGAAAACCAGCATCACATAAACAGTTAAATTCACCACTACTGCGTCTGCACAAACTATTTATATTCTTTTTCCTTCCAGGAGCAATTTCACAAATTTTGCTAGTGCAGCTGCCTTATCCTCATTGCTTGATGAAAATCCTAACTTGTTGTGTACAGTTAATTTCCTTTTGTAAGTTGCATTTAGTTTTTTCAGCATTTTTGAAATGTCCCAAGGTGCCCCACAATCGAGTGTCCAACCTGCTCTATCTCGCACATTAAATAATAAAATCATTTACACTGTTAAGCTTAGCAATACAATCTTTTTTTTTTTTTACCATTAAAAGAACAATAAATTCATGTTTTTTCATCACAACATGCTCCCACTTGTATTATTCAATTTCTTTAACGAAAAATGGGTATTCTTCAAAACACACATTGTTACTCAACTCATTCAAAACAAAAATAATGGTATTACTTGTTGCCAGAAAACACCAGCCATTCCAAAACACGATGCAATGATTAAATTTCTATTTCTTTTCTTTATTTTTCTTTATTTTTCTTTCAAGCTCATATATTCAAATAGTAGTTCTCATGTAACCAGGGACCCCTTTATTAAATTGGGACACAACTTTTTATTTATTGTTATTATTACTATTTATTTGAACCCATAGTATTCTGTAAAGTTTTAGAAAGTCGAGCGGATTCACTCCTGTGATGTTCTCACGAATAAATTCGCCAAATTGCTAGTCCTCAATTTTTGCTCTTTTTTGTGTGCAAGTGTGCTTCAATACAAGTGTTACTTATTCGCATTACTTGATATCCCCTTGGAGAATCAAGAATTTCGGCGATATTATAGATTTCAAACTAAGAAATAACCCGCAGCAGTTTTATCCTATAAAACATACAATATGGCATACTTTCCACAACATTCAATGATCTGTCAGAGGATATTTAGAAATACGAACATTCAACATAAAAAAAAAAAAAAAAAAAAAAAATTAAATTGCGAAACCAAATGTAATGTATAAAAAATGCCAATAACGGCTGAGTATGTGTTAATGGGCCCAATAAGCAGCAGTACAATTTTGAAATGTGGACAGTAAAAATCAGAAATTTTAGGAAAACATTTTTTTTTAATATCACATACACGTATTTTGTTATTTATATTTTGATTGTTTCAGAATTCATTAAATGCAATATCGTAATACTGAGTTACTTTCGGCTGGAAAATTTTATTTCCTGTTATTTCAGAAAAATTAAATCTGGTTTCGTATTTTTTCTCGATTGCGCAAGAGATTATAATTCTTATTTTTAATTGTTTCCGTTGTGCATAGTTTAATTTAGAGAGACAATTTATCTATATGCAGTTATGAAATGCTATTTTAACATTTTTATTCATAAATTATTTTCCATTATTATTTTCAATTATTATCTTATTGTATTGCATGCTATTATCTGGCCACAAATCAGATCTCCATAAATGAGTGATGGAATTCTGTTTGTTTTATAAGGCAATTCTTACCTGTCCTCATATGAGACTCGTATATGAATGAAAGAGTTAAACGTATTGGGGGGGGGGGGGGAATACATTAAGGGATTACAGATCAATTTTTCAGAGTTTCACGGCATATCTGTTTTTCTAACATCTTTCATTTGATTATTTTTCCTTTCTGATTTGCCAAATTGCTAAAGTTAGCTAAAAGTCAGCGAGAACCCTGCACTGCCGGTTTGTTTTAACCGTATTTAAATATTAATTATATTACATATCTTTCATTTCCGCAAAGAAATTCATAATATTTGTATAAACTAACATTTTGTAGACAAACACAAAACATTTATCGTATTTTATCTATCTTAATTTTTTTAATGGCGTTGCTTATATCGCAATTAAAGTTTTTATAAAAACAGTCCCATATTTTGTGAAGTTTTTTTGCTTATAATTTGCAGAGTTCTTAATGCAAAACAATGTTCTTTTCAGAGAATGTGACAAACACTGTACATAATACTCTGTAATCAAAATTTAAAAAAAAAAAAAAAAAAAAATTGCATGAAAAATTAGATTTTTTTTTAATGTTTCAGTGCGTATGCGCAAATGTAATAAAAAAAAAATAATGTGCATAATGTATTAGCTAAATGTAAAGAGCAACTTTTGTGAAAATATAAAAAAAATAGTTTGAAAATTCTGAAAATTACCGTCGATAGAATTAGCTCGAAATCCGTTGTTTCCAAAACAAAGCAAGAAAGATGAGGGTATATAAAATTATAGTAGTACGTGCAATATTGTGTACTGGCAACAATGTGTAACATATACTTGGATACAGCCCCTCATCTTTTTGCTTCCTTTTAGGAACAACAGATCCTTCTAAATTTTATTTTGTAGTAATTTATCTTGTTAAGTTTAGAAGTAGTTTGTAGTCGCTACTTTTAAATTGCACAGTTTAGAATAAAATTAAAATGGTTTAAACATTTTTTTGAAACTGAGAATTACTTTTAAAAGTATGGGGAAATTTTACCGGAATGATGGCGGTTTTAAAAAACTAAGAATGAAGGGTTATTTTGTCAGAATCTTTCGTAACTAATATGTCACCAAGCCGCGAAGAAGCGGAAGATGTGGAGAAACGGGTAAGCGCCTTTGCGGAAGTCGGATCGTTTGTTTAGGCAACGAAGTAAATATTCACCCATTTCTACAAATATGTGTAACTTTTTTTTTTTTTTTTTCTGATGAGCGTTTTTCCACCAAGTCTTGTCGCAGCACCCTTGAAGTATACAAGCTCGGCCACTAACCCAAGACAAAGTCAACGATGCGCAGTAAAAAAGTCCGAAAGCCGTGCTTCCGGCGTACTATTATATGCATTACTCATAGCCTTAGGCTGGAAAGGGAAATCGACAGTAAAGTAGCTAAGCGACATCATATTATCAAAACCCAAATTTCATTCATAGATAGGGAACAGGAGTAGCTAAGCATCAACGGAGAAATGAGGATTCTGATAAAACTTTTCATTTCTATTTTCAAGGATCAAGGTCGTGCACTGTGCGATATCATGCACCGTTTAACTTCGCAGATTAATCTGTCGAGTGAAAAGGATGCATAACTGTGGCTGTTAGAAATTGATTTCACTGTTGCATATCTTTTTGAATAGGGGAAAGTGGGGGGCTAATGAGATTTTTTATTTTAGGTTAGTAGAAAAACAAAAATGCACATTTATCATTATTTTTTTAATTCCAATTTCTTTTATAGTTAATTAAATAAAAACGTTCAAAGAAAGTAAAAAACTTTACCAATATTTGTGTTATACCAACTTTTGTACTTAATTACAATTGTCCCATTAGCCCCCATACTTGGGGTCTATTGGGACAAAATGCAGGGTTATTTTGACATGCAGTGTAACTTTTAAAAAAAATCCTTTAATGAATGTCAAATGCTTTTTTTTTTTTTTTATTAACAAACACTATGCTGTACACGTGAAAATTTTTGTGCACCAAATTTAAGCATAGGACATGTTAATTTCACCAAGTCTTTTGATATTTTTAGCTTCACAAGAATGCCATCCTTAATCACAAAACAATGGTCACAAAATCTGCCAAATCTAGATAATCAAAATCGTTTTATTTTAATTTTTTATATGCTGTGTTAATATTTCTAACACTAATTAAATGATACACAAAGTGAAGACAAACAAACCATTACAAAGTTGTTTTAAAGAAATATCGAGTCGTGTAGGTTATCATTAAGTTGTCCCATTAGCCCCCACAAGAAATGTCCCATTAGACCCCACTAGACGCAAATTTATAACTTGAGATATAATTATTTACATTTTTAGTTCCTTATTTTTTCAGTAGTATTTTCTCTTTCACCAATATTTGTAGATCTATAAATGTATTTAAATGAGATATAACTATTCTGAATTGTTTACAAATTAAAATCAATCGTAAAAATTAAAATCTTTAATCATATAAATAACTTTAATCATAAAATAGTTTCATTTGGATTTTATACATACAGGGTAGAACCCATCGAATTTCGACGAAAGAAAATATTTAAGACTGAGCTGTTTCATTGTCTTATAATAAACCTACAAAATTAGTTACAATAAAAAAAAATGCACCTCTATTTGGTAAGTCTACTCTGAAACAAATGATATTTAAATTAAAACAAAATACTATTTTCATAAAACAGTTGTAGAAATTATTAAACTTTAATCCTAATGTAATCAGTAAAACATAATAAAGATCTGTTATTACAAAGTTATCAATAAAGGCTCTTATGCTTGGTATTTGAAAACGAAAAACAGCAAAATTTTTCCATTTTTACTCAATCATAAATTTTTTTCCCCTGTGAAATTTAAACCCGGCATCATCTTAAAATTTACATAAATCGCCTGTCATATCCATAATCACCTTAAAAAATTAGAATTCTAATTTGATCACTTTAAAATCATTTAAATACAAACTTGAAATGTCGATGGCTATAAGCTGGAACTATTTTCATTCGTTTAAGTGTAAATAGAAATTTCTAAAAAAACCTGCATGCAATAAATACTACAGACAATATTCCTGTGACGTCACAAAGTAAAATGTCGATTTCCATAGTCTCGAATTATTGTAAATAACTTCTTTATATGCTTGTTTAACTCTGAGAAGGGAATTCATCCAGTCGAGAATCGTTGAATTCTGTAATATAAATTGCTATTTTTTGGACAAAGACTTCTGATCACACCCTGCACGCTGCCTGTCACGGTTCTTCTATAGATACTCTAAATTTCTGTAAAATTTTGCATTTTATCTATGTGTGATTTCGATTGCGTTATTTACGAAAGTGGAGTATTTTCACAGGTGAATTATTGAAAATTATTAAATTTGGTGAAAAGCTTGCATGTTATATGCAAAAAATATGGAAGAATTAAAAAAAAAAAATAGATATATTTCTGTGAATATACGTTCTAGTCTTTCACAAATGAATGCATTATATTGTACATTATCTATATACTCGTAATCTATAGCCATAAATCATTTCGTGCATTTTATTTTACAGGATGATCCCAAATATTATTTGTCTTTGATTTTTTGTTGGCCTCCTGATGAAAATTGATGAATTGTCCTTCTGATGAAATCGTCATTAAGAAATATGAAGTCGAATTTCTGAAGTTCCAGAAAAATCCGAGAAGTATACCTTTAAATATTTGAACAAAATGTCTAAAATAGAAAGTGCTCGGTCATTCATGGCCATATAGTGTATTTACATACGGGAAAAATATATTTGAAAATTACCTATTCAGAAGTTACTAGCGAAAATACTAGGACTACAAATAAAACAAAATTGCATTATAGTATCTTGTTAAACTTGCCGGCTCAGTAAAATTGAAGAAAGCACAGGTCTGCTAAATTTAAACCATGGCATAAATATTAAAACTTTAAACAACATTACATGCGAAGAGAAAATTTTTAAGAATAAAAATATCGTTTACTTTGACTTAAAAATGGCCAATATCATCATTTTTGTTCTATATCCACCAATTACATAAAAATAGAATAGTCATATAGGTACAACAGAAAACATCAATGTTCTCTTTGCAATTAATATAGTAAGAATTATCACTGTTTTTTAAGTATATTCACAAATCCCTCAATTATGATTTCGCGTTGCATTTATAACGGACGAAAATTTCACCCCCTCCCCCTGTTTAATAAGTTCCGTGAAAAATTTTTGTAATCTTTCACAGTGATTTAAGAAAATGAAAATAATAAATCGCCATTATCCCGAAAGGCCTAAATCAGATAATGACCCTTTTCTACCGAAGTACAGATGTATTAACAGCAGATGAGAATTTTAAATTTAATTTCCTTTATTACATCTACAGAGAAAGTATTATAACACAATTTCATATGTTCACTAAAATAATCGTTCCGCACAGAAAAATTTACACATTTAACATTTTGAAGTGGACATAAATCACCACTATAAATAAGGTAAAAAGTAAGGTGAATACTTACTTTTCTAAAAGTATTTTCTTTTCTTTTCATCAACTAGGAAGAGAAAGTAAGAAGTGTCACGCAAGGCATTATTTGATATTTCAAACACCTATGATGGTAAAATAATCTTAAGGTAAGAGATTCCTAGCATGAGGGATGAGGGAAGTTTAAAGGCTTCGTCAGCCAGGGGAAAGTGAGATTAGCGAAAGAGGCCAAAATTCGAATTACAGCTATAGTTGCAAACTGCATTACCTTTTATTTTAGGAATTAAATTAAAAGATCTATTTTAAATTTGGATAAGGCGCTTTTATGCGAAAGTCGTAATTTTGAAGAAAAAAAAAAGTTTACAGCGATCTCCCCTTCCCACTCTTTCCTTCCAATTAAATAATAAAACAGTTTTGCTCCCTATCAAAAAATTCTAGCATTATAGGTATCATACATGGATAGAAATATTTGACTTTATCGTTAAAAAAACAAAAATAAGACAAACCAGAATTTGTAAATTTTGAAAAAGATTTCCGAACAGAGACCAGGAAATTAAAATCCATAAAAACACGAGGGAAAAACAACTTCACTCAAATTCACAGTATTATTTATTCATTAGAGAAATTTACAATACTTTTAATTTGTTTTGCTAGTAATTTCTAAGGAAAGAAAGAAAACATTTAGCGTAATGCAAGTTATTCCAATACAAAACTACAGAGGAAAATACAGATAGGAATGGTTTACATATGCAGTGACGTCAGAACAACTTTTATTGTATGATGAGGCCTTTTCATGCGCAGGCAAAAAATGCATTTTTAAAGTTAATTTAATGAATTATCTTAGTTTCCAATATACTTAAAAATGGTATAAAATACATGTTAAAATAAAAATGAACAATTTCTCCATTACTCATGATGAAATGGGTGAATATCACAATACGAAAATTGAAGTTCGCACAATAAAATTTCTATCATATGTTATATTATGAAATTTACTTTTTTACATTCGGATAAAAAGTATTTTCAAAAGATATTACTTTTATAATAACACAAATAAATTAAGAGACTTAAAATTGTCATTTCCTGGAATGTCACACTGTGCTGTTATGTGCAAAGACTTTTTATTTATACTTTACAATATCATTTTCAAGTTTTTTTTTTTTTTTAAATTTCTAATTAATAATCGTACTGCATAACACATACATGAGGAGGCCAACAAATTCTGCATTTTACAAAAAATATTCCATAATTAAAGGATGATTGTCACTGAAAATGAATGTCATTTTCTGGCCTACTCATTTTAGCCCTCTATCAGGTACAAATATGGTGCTGCAGAGTAATTTTCTTGCTCTTGTCATAGTTCAAAAGGTTCAAATCAGAAGTAGTGAAATCATAGCTACTAGTGAAATCTTTTAGATATTTCTTTGTAAAAATTGAGTAGACCCTTATCACGTCCTTTTCCTGGCTCCAATACATTATAAATAAAACTTAATATTGTATTGAATTTGTGCTACTATAGAGAAAACATCCTCATTTAAACAAAACTAAAATGTTAAATCTAAAAAAGTGAAAAATTATTTAGAATGAAATTGTCATTATCCTGGCATACAATACTAAGAAATTGAGATATAATTATAATTGCATAAAAATTATCTTATTATTTAAGCTCTTGCTCTGCTATTGTAAAGATTAGTGATGGGCGATTTTCAAACATTTACCAATCGAAAAAAATCGCGAAACACACAATTCATATAGTCAGCTATTAATTTCAAGAACCTACAATCGAATATTAAAATCATGGTTTTCGCATGCTTATAAAGCAGTTTTTAATAAATTCATGGTAACTAAAAACAAGTGGAATTAAAAAACAACAAATTGAAAAGAGGCTATACGAGGCCACATCAGTGAATAAGTCATGTGACAGCGTTCCCTGGTTGCTGAAAGTTTAAAAGTCGCGAGTAGATATGAAACGTTAAAGGCAATTTAAGTGTAAAAAATGAATTTTTTGGCAAATAGCCGCAAAATGCACAAAGAAGAAAGAATCAAAAGCACTCCTATGGCAAGAACATGAACTGAACGGATAGTAAAAAGGATCAATATTTTCTATTGATTTTTCTACATTTGAAATAATATCTATAATTTCCCCCATTATTAGAAGACTCTACTGTAATACGTTAAACGAACCTCCTGGGGGGGGGGAAGTACGGGAGAAGCAATAAAAATGCTTAATATGAATAAGTGGTCATAGGGCTTTCCAACGATATATGACATAAGGAGTGTCAGTTGAATTTAGAAAAGTTGCCTTCGCGGGGGCAAAGGAGCGCGGGAGATATAAAATAAAATAGTAGTCACAGAGCTTTTAAATCATAAGAAAGGCATCAGAAAGGATAGAAAAGCGTTCCCCCCCTTCCCCAGAATTCCACCTACTACGCCCCCGGAAATACACCCTACCCCTCTCCTCTTTAAAAATTTTATTATAAAATATGTATTGGAGGTCTTCGTAACAAAATCCGATCTAAAATGATAAAAAAGCTACGATTTCAAAAATTTTTGGAAGGTGCCTTCACCGGGAGCAAATTGAGGAAGGAAGAAGGGCTCAATATGAAAGAGTGGTTCGAAAACTTTCCGATGATATATCACATGAAGGGTCCAAAAAAAGTTTGAAATTTACTTCTTACTCGTGGCTTCACTTTTTCTTCCCAGAATACATCCGGAAATCATGCAGACTCCACTTTAAAATTTTTATGTTTAATAAATAATATTTACCGGAGGCCTTCATCAAAGAACCGCATCTAAAACGGTATTTACTGTCGAGGTAGATACTATTTAAAAAATTCCCCTCCCCCTTCACTGCTCGCCCACGTCCCGCCTCCTGAAGTTCAACTCCAGGAGGAGAAACGTTCATAATATGAGTGGTCAAAGAGCTTTCCAATGTCACAGCAGAAGTTCGGTAAAAGACTGAAAATTAATACCTAACCCCCCCCCCCCCTATCTTCTCGTCGGTTCCTGAATTTATTCACCCTTCTCTTAAACATTTTTATATTTAATAAGTATTTATCTGGGGATTCCATGTATGGGACAGCTGTTCAGAACAAAAATAAGAGAAACATTGAAAATTTGGGGCAAAATGACACTAAATTTAACAGTAGTTATTGAAACTAGGACCATACAGAATTAAAAATAAAAAATAAACCACTATGCCTTCTAACTCATACCGGTTAATAACAAATAAGAAAAATCATGCGTTAAGCATAGATTATGAAGCACTTTCCAACGCTTCATGAAATCTTTAACAAAACATCGCTATTTAGGTAAATAAGGATATAAAACCAAATATGTATTCCAGTACTATTGAACAGCTCTGTATTTGATCTGTTAGCTAATATACATACTATATAATGGGGAAATTTAGTTTAGCAAAAAATGCCTAGTAGCTTGAAATTTCTCTTTCAGCAGTTTATACTAATAGATGGAACACTTTGTTCAGCCTTGTAGTTTGCCTGGTACCTTTATTACACATCAGTGTTAAGATAAAATTTATTTTAAACTAAAACACTCTTAAAACAACTGAAATCACTTTTTCATAAATTATCATTCATAGGCTTTGTGTACCCAATTCTTTGCGTGGCCCTGTATATCATTTTATCTATATTCTGCTAATATTTCTTAGTAAATTTAATGCAGTTCGGCGTAAAAATGCATAATTTATTTAAGAATCACCTTTTAGTAATTTATGCTCATTTTCAGTAACGTTGGCGAACTCTTTTGGGTAGCCCTGTATACTAACTATAGCATTTATACACACCATATAATATGCATAAATTTAGTGAAACTTATACGCGCATATCATAATTAAAATGCATTTCATCCATCTATCAGCTATCATCGGATACATATACAGTACTTCGGAAAGAATGTACTATTTGAAATCTTTTGTGTGTCCCTGTAAATACTATGTACTTTATATTAGGGAAGGCATTATCGTATAATTTATACTAAGCCTTTTTGACATACATCAATTTTATTATACACTAGCTGACCCGCCCGGCGTTGCCCGGATCCATATTAACAATAGTAAACGAACTTGAAATTTGTATGATTTTATCATTACCTCGAAGCATGCAGAAATGCATTGTCTGAAATACGTGGCAGCTGACTGTGTGAAAAAACAACTACCAATATTAAGCTCTGAAAATACTTAAAATGAGCAATGAGAAACGCGGGAGGGAACATGTATCCAACGATTGCGTTATTTTCGTGTTGATATTTACCCGGAAAAACCACTGTTAGGTGACGTAACTAATTATTTTTTTCACATAGAAATCCCAAGTGAAATATTTTGAATTTCAAACTAATTATATCACTCTTAAATCCGACTATACCGTGAATGAAATCGATACTCGTTGATAAAATGTTCCTATATAGTATTATTTCAGCGCCATTTAACAAAAGTAAGTGCATATTTTTAATCAAAGCATGCGTAATGTTCACTCTGTGGACCAATTCCTAACCGTAAACTTTTGTACCGTAACCATAACCTGTCTGTAACCTAACTGCGACTTAACAGTACCCTACCGTAATTTAAATAAAACATAAATGTAACCTAGCTGTCACTTTATTGTAACCTACCCTTATTCAACCAGAACATAAATGCAATTTAACTTTAACCTAAATTTAAATTAACCGTGATCTAACTGTAACCTAACGTGAAATAAAATCAAAGACTTACCGTAATGTAATTGCAACCTAATCGCAACCCAAATGTTACCTAACCATATATTGGTTTCATATCCATGGAAATTATTTTGTCTTGTCCGGATCTTGGTTATAATTCATTAGAATATTTTCGTCGGGTTCAGATTTCAGGTATTCTTTGAAATTCGATTTAAGTGTTGGGATCGGATTCAGGTCCATGGAAGATATTTTGCCTTGCTCGGATCCAGTTATGGTTCTGTGAAATATTTTTGTCGGGAACAGATTTGGTTAAATTCAGATTTCGGCGTTTTCTTCAAATGTAATTTTTGGGTTCAGGTCTTCCTGCGTGTCCACGGAAATTTCTCTGATTCTAATAAAGACATGCTTCACTGGAATATTTTTGTCAGGTTCAGACTTGGTTTAACTCAGATTTCGACTTTTTCTTCAAATGGAATTTTTGGGTTCGGGTTTTCTTGCGTGATCACGGAAATTATTCTGCCTTGTTGAACATGTTTCACTGGAATATTTTTGTCAAGTTCAGATTTGGTTCATTTCAGATTTCAAGATTTTTTCAAAGGAATTTTTTAGGTTCAGATTCGGTTCACGTACATGGAATTTTTTTGTCTTATTCGGATCCGGTTACGGTTCTTTGGAATATTTTTGTCAGGTTCAGATTTGGTTCGATTCAAATATCAGGTATTTTTTCAAATAGAATTTTTAGGTTCGGATCTCGTTCATGTCCACGGAAATTATTTTATCATACTCGAGTCCGGTTATGATTCATTCAAATATTTTGGTCGGATTCAGATGTGGTTTGGGTCAAATTTCAGGTTTTTCCAAATCGGATTTTTTAGGTTCGAATCGGGTTTATGTCCATGGAAATTATTTCGTCTTGCTCGGATCGGGTTATAGTTCTTTGGAATATTTTTATCGGGTTCAAATTTGGTTCAATTTAGATTTCGGGTTTTTCTTCAAATAGAACTTTTGGATTCAGGTCTTCTTCCGTGTTCACGAAAATTATTGTGTCTTGTTCGAATAAGGACATGCTTCACTGGAATATTTTTGCCAAGTTCAGATTTGGTTCAGTTCGGATTTCGCGATTTTTTCAAAGAAATTTTTTGGGTTTGAACTGGGTTCATTGTGCATGGAAATATTTTGTCTTGTTCGGATCCGGTTGTGGTTCTTTGAAATAGTTTTGTCAGATTCAGATTTGGTTCGATTCAAATTTTAGGTATTTTTTCGAATGGAAGTTTTAGGTTCGTATCGAGTTCATGTCCACGAAAATTATTTTGTCTTACTCGAATCCGGTTATGGTTCTTTCGAATATTTTGGTCGGATTTAGATGTGGTTTGGGTCAAATTTCAGGATTTTTCAAATGGAATTTTTTAGGTTTGAGTCGGGTCTATGACCACGGAAAGTATTTTGTCTTGCTGGGATCGGGTTATAGTTCTGGAATATTTTTATCGGTTTCAGATTTTGTTCGGGTGATATTTCGAGTTTTTTTTTTTTTTTTTTTTTTTAAGAAAATATTTAAGTTCGGGTCAGGTTTCATGCCCACCAAAATTATTTTTCCTTGTTTGGATCGGGTTATGCTTCATTTGAACATTTTTACGGGATTGAGAGTACGGGTTCGAATCAGTTATCAAATCCATAGTGTTTTTTTTTTTTTTTTTTTTTTTTTTTTTTTTTTTTTTTAAACAGAATTTTTAGGTTCGGGTCGGGTTTATACTTACAGAAATTTTGTCTATCACGGATCGGAGTGTGGTCTGTTTTTTCTGGTTGGAATTGGGTTATGTGTTAATTAGTCTAAACATTAAGGTTATAATCAGTTTTGTTACTATTCTTTTTATGGCTATTTCTGATAAATAATTTACTTTGCTATTTGATAATTTATCATGGTGTATGAATCGTTTGCGGATTCGAACAATTGTACGCCAAACAGCTACTTTATTTTTGTTTAAAAAAAAATTAAAACCATAATACAATTTTAAATTGAGTAGAATACATTTAAATTTTATCAATGATAAAAAAAAACTCCTAGAAAACTGTTGTGTGATTTTTTTTACTGTAACACAGCTAATGACTCATACATTCTAATGTTCGAAATGCCAAAAATCTGCGTATAACCATACAGTAAAAAGAAATTAATTGGGTGGAAGTATAATGTCTTGGAATGATTCCAAAAATGTAACCCTAAAATCTGCTACATTAAGTCCAAATAAGCACTAACAAAACCATGTGCTTTGTTACACCGATCAATTCAAACTGGTTTAAACCCGTATTTCTTTGTTTTTATTTTTTACCTTTTAAACTGTTATTGAATAGATGACTAAAATTTCGTTTAAAAAATAACGTTTTGTGCCATTATTGGCTGTAATACACGATCGGAATGCATGAAAGATACAAATATATCAATCATAGGCAAGAATTATTTGATTATTTTTATCATATGACTTTGAAATATCAATAAAGAAGCATCATTTAAATTTTGCTTGAAAAGTTAACATTCTTTCGTTAATGTCTTAAAATCGTCTGCACTCTGAAATCTAGATTTTAGATTAATACACTATATGGCCATTGATTGGACACTTGCGATTTTAGACATTTTGTTAAATATCTAGAAAAATACATGAGGAATCTTCTCGAAACTCTTAGTGTATAAATATAATAGTATAAGTCATACATCTCCATGAAGATTTTTTCCCGAAACTCCATAGGGGACCGTCAACAAATTAAAAAAGAATGAATATGTTTTGAATAACCCTGTCAAAACTAATGTAGAAAATGCACTCAAACTCTAGATTATGATTGAATGCCTTATTGTAATACGCCTTGTTCATTTTTATGCAAATAGCATGCATACTCGCAGAGTAATTAAGGTTTTTATAAAAATGGCCCCAAATTTTTCCAAGTTTTTTCCTTATAATTTTCAGAGTTCTTAATATAAAATAATTTTTTTTTTCCAGAAAATATGACAAACAACATTGCACACAGTACCCTGTAATCAGAATTAAAAAATAATGAAAATTGTATACAAAATAAGTTAGTTTACTAAATAATTTTTTACTGCGCATGCGTCAACGATATCGAAATTTCATTTGCATATTATGTTAACTAAATGTATAGAGCAACTTTTGTGAAAGTTGCAAAATCATAACTTGAAAATTCTGAAAATAATCGTCAATTGAATAAGTTGAAAATCCGTTATTCTCAAAATGAAGCAAAAACAAGAGGGGTTGTATCCATATATTCATTGATTAGTGTCAATATAGAATACACAATACGGAATGTACTACTACATTTGGATAAAATCCGTTGTTTCCAAAATGAAGCAAAAAAAATGAGGGATTTTGTCCTTTTTTTATAGACGATTACTTTCAGAATTTTCAAGCTATGATTTTGAGACTTTTACAAAAATTGCTCTATACATTTAGCTAACATAATATGCAAATGAAATTTTGATATCTTTTACTAAATAATTTTTTACTGCGCATGCGTCAACCTACTCATTTTTCATACAATTTTTATTATTTTTTAATTCTGATTACAGGTACTGTGTGCAATGTTGTTTGTCATATTTTCTGAAAAAAAAAATATTTTATATTAAGAACTCTGAAAATTATAAGGGAAAAACTTGGAAAAATTTGGGACCATATTTATAAAAACCTTAATTACTCTGCGAGTATGCATGCTATTTGCATAAAAATGAACACAGTGTATTACAATAAGGCATTCAATCATAATCTAGAGTTTGAGCGCTTTTGCTACATTAGTTTTGACAGGGTTATTCAAAAGATATTCTCTTTTAATTTGTTGACGGTCCCCTATGGAGTTTCGGTAAAAAATCTTCACGGAGACGTATGACGTATACTATTATATTTATACACAAAGAGTTTCGAGATGATTCCTCACGTATTTTTCTAGATATTTAGTAAAATGTCTAAAATCGCAAGTGTCCAATAATCAATGGCCATATAGTGTATTTGTTATTTAAGTTTTCATGCATGATTTTAAAAGAATGTTTTCATCAATATATTTTATATATTGACATAGAATTATTAATATGTTGTTAAATCAAACATTTTTCATCTACGTTATAAAGCATTAAAAAGTTCTGAAAAAAAAACTTTTAGTAGTACAATTTTTAGTTCAAATCAAATGTTTCCAATATTTAATTTTATTTTGACATTTAATTATTTCTAATTTTCAGATTTCAATTATTTTAAAAGCAAACATTTTTTAAAATAAATAATATAACAGAAAAAAGACAATTTAAAAAATTACTATTTCTTAGTAAAATATGCTTCAGCTGTAATTCATTCTTTCAATTCGTCTTATTAGCACAAAATCCCTTCCACATGCTTTTGTTTGGGACATTAAAATTTGAGTGATAAATGATTTCATATTGCAAACCTTTTTTGCTGTTTACTTCACCTCCTATATTTTTCCTCCATGGCGTACAACATTTGTGATAAAAAATCATCATTTAAACTGACAGTTTGCCAGTCTATGAATTTTAAAGGTCTGTCCCAGCTTTAATTATTTCAGCGAAAATTTTATGCAACCAACCAACCATAATCAAATGAAGGGGAAAAGAAGAAAAAGGGCAATTTTTTATGAGAGTGACCTTTGGAATTAAATTAATTACTCGGTTAATAAATAGAATTTCGAAATTCTGAAGCTCAGGTACATCAGGAGAGATTTGGGGCTACTCTCAAAAAATTTTTGAGCCTCGTACATGCTGTAGATTTTGCTAGCCATCGCAGACGCACAGACAGAGCGTTTTGTTCTTTTATTAGTACAGATGATACAGTTTAATATATTTAAAATATGTCGCACACAATTCCCCCTTTTACCATTATCTAATGGAATTCTTTTGTGTGGCCCTGTAAATGAATAATAGCTACATTTTCACCTTATATTTTATAGAATGCATATTTTAATGCACCAAGTAAAAGCATATAAATTTTAATATGTTTGACAGGGTATAACATCTTTGAAATTCCTTTGAAACGATTTTTCCCTATAGGCCGTAATGTAATGGGAAACTTTTGATTCTAGCTGTAGATAAACTAATCATGGTAGAAACTTCATTTTCAATAGGGTTCGTGCTAGGGTAAACATCAATAACTTCCTAAAATTTCATGGCAATCCGAGTATATTTTACGTGAGTTAGAGCGCGGACATACGGCCAGACAAACCGAATGCATAAGCACTTTTCAACTTTGTTGGAAAGTGCTAACAAAAAGAGATTGGATAAGCAGAAGCACTCCTTTGAGAAATTACGACTTAAGAGCCCACAATAGTCACAGAAAAATTACTCAAAAAGACCCGGATGACCATGTAAAGTCTATGGGAGCGTTCTTTTCTAATATCTCGCTCCAATTTTAATATTTTTGCATGATTTGTTTGCACAAGATAGCTGAGGGCGATCCACAACCGGGCTAGTTTTTACTTTTTCAATTTTTGTTTCAGATTTTCTTTAAAAAAATACTTTAACTTTCGAAACCGGTTTAAACCGGTTCTGAAACTGAAACTATCGAAATATAAAAAATATATAACCAAAATCGAAAAAGTAAAAACTAGCCCGGTTGTGGATCGCCCTCAGCTATCTTGTGCAAAAAAAGCATGCAAAAATATTAAAATTGGAGCGAGATATTCGAAAAGAACGCTCCCATAGACTTTACATGGTCATCCGGGTCTTTTTGAGTAATTTTTCTGTGACTATTGTGGGCTCTTAAACCAGAAATGCAATAAGTTTGACTCTCAAATCTAGAGATCTACACAGTCCGAGCCCAATCACTACTCGTTCCGGGCCGGGTTAGGGCCTTACTTTTTTTTAATGAAAAGTCGAGCCGGGTCTAACTTATTCTTTCCGTACCGAACTGGGACAGATTTCTTTTTTCCTTGTCTTCACGGGTCAAAATTTTCAGTCCCTGTTTTCAGCCAGCCCGTATGAAAATCACTGTCTCGGCCTCATTGACTAGGCCCGTTCAAAGATCATTAAAATTTGGTCTGGCACCTTTTTTTTTTTTTTTTTTTTTTTTTTTTTCAAAAAATGCATTTTTAAATCACCATTTTAGTACAATTAAGCATCAAAATCTTTTCTTTAAATATTATAATTTTATTATTCTTTTTATGGAATAGTAGATTTCCAGGATAAAAAAGAAAATCTTGATATATATATATATTTTTTTTGGAGGGGGGGGGGGGTTAAGCACATAAAATCTGACGCTAAGGCCTTTTTTATCGTGTTTTCTTTAATGGTTACAAGTACGATTTTTTCAGCAGTTGTTTAATCTAAACAAAATTATGTTAATAAAACATTAATATCCATTAATGCATCAAATATGCAAAATAAAAAATCTCTTTAACTAGCAAAAAATTACTACTGATTGTTTATTAACTGTCCGAATATGATTAAAAAGAAAAAAAAAATCTGCCTTATCTTTGAAATGAAGCACATAAACTACAAGCATTTGAACTAAAAATATATATGCATAAAATAAATAGCAGTGGTCCCAAAACCTGGGGTATGCGTAACACCGTAGGTACGAGGTGAGCGTGCTGGGAATACGTGAAAGTAATATCGGTAATGATGGCGAGAATCCCAATAATGGTTAATAAAGTCACAAAAATGTTAGAAATGACAATGTAATTCTTATCAATTTATTACATGGCTGTGATAAGAAAATTACTAATGGGAAAAAAAAAAAAAAAAGGCATGTTTACATTATCCAGTTGAGTATAGGAGAAAAAAAATGTAAATGGGGCTTGTTTATGATAAATGGGGATACTCCGAAATGCCTAAAAGGATATGTTGAAGAAAAGTTTCGGAAGAGCTGTTCTATTTGATAAAAGGAACTGCTTTCACCATGATTCTTATAGCTTGTAACACTTTTTGGCTATAAAAAGGGACAATTTTAGGGATTTTTATTAAATTTCGAGCGTTAATAAATACCTGACAGAACACAGTTTCTCTTTAATCACCCAATGGTTTCAGAATTCTTACACTATTGGGAATGTTTTTCAGAGGGATATTTTCCCAGTCGCGTTTCAATAATGACGTATTAGAAGAATAATTTATACCATTTTTTTCGGTCAACTTGTCGCTTCCGCTTTGCTTGTCATTGCTCTGAATTTAGTTGCAATTTTGCTGTGAATTTTGCTACAATTTTGATAAGTAGGGGATTTGCAAGCGAAATTTGAAGGAATCTTAGATAAATCCCATTTCGCAAATTTTATCACACTACTAAGAATCAAAGTCACCCCTCACCATCTCTCATATATAATGAACTCTAATGTTGAAACGCGTTTTAATATTTATTTTTTTACGTATTGGAATTTTTTTTTTAAACATTATATTCGGGACATATATATTCGGGATGAAGACAAGAGAAATTGCTAGCTTCAGAGCCCCGCCCACCCACTAACCGAGTTTCAATATCTCTAATTTGTCTAATTTTTCTGTTAAATTTGTCCGGTTTCAATTCCACTTAATATTTTTTTTTTTTTTTATTAAGAGTGCAAGGCTATTCGGGTCGTAAGTAAAGGATTTTGGCGCTGCCCGTTGTCGCCTCCCGGCGACAGCGCTGTCGCGCAAGAAATTAGGTCTGTTTGGGTCGTAGGTAGGGGTCGTCGACGAAAATTGGTCGCTCACCGCGACGGTCATTACTGTAAAAATGTATTTTCATTTAGTTGGTATGAAATTAGGTATGGTATATTTAAATAATTACTACTAATTACTATACTAATATGCGACTTGGCGCAGAACAATATAAATTTTAAAACAACGTTAAAAACACCAGAATAGGTCAAATTTGAGCAGAATAGCTTCGGTAGCTTTTAGCGTACCATCATTAGTGACATATCACTGAAGACTACACTAAAAGCTGTCGAAACTAGTCTGCTCGAAATTTACCTATCCTGCTGTTGTTAACATTGCTTTTAAATTTATATGGTATATTTTACTCTATTTTGAAATGCTTGAAATAAAAGCATGAAAGATCTCAGAAGTTTTACCGCATTTATATCACTAAATAATAAATCATATGTATACAATAGTTTACATAAAATTAGCTCTAAAATAACAGTAAAATTTTTGACATTACAATAAAGAAATGTGTGGGGAAGATGTATCATTCGAATGTGACAATCTGACATGGAAATGTGAAATAGCAAAAATATTTTCGGTATGTTTCTCTAAAATGATGTTTATTTTAAAGACTTTTTTCTAATCCAAACTGTCTATTTTGTAACAAAATTCATTCGTCAAAGATAAAATACAAAACTTTTTAGCTAATTAATGACGAAATATTAATATTTTTGTAGTTTTAAAATAAATGTTGAAAAAAAAAAAAAATCAGTTCTAGAAATTATTCTGTCTTCCCATACTGCGACGATAAAAACGAAAAGAAAATAATTAAAAAAAAAAACCACTAAATATTCTCATCAGTGAGATTTTCTTGTTAACTAATTCTAAGGTAAGAAATTAGGCTCGTTTGGTGATCAGTGATGCTTTGATGGGAAATGTGTGCCATTGATAGAATGTAAACTTTTTCACATGCCATAAATATGAACATAAATTCTTTCGGGACTTTTCAGAAAATGTTTGGTTTCCAAAGGTAAAACTATTGTTCAGAAAGCAAACAAATTTTATTGAAATGTGATATAATTAGGTTATTTCATTGAACGATTTGGTAAGCTGTTTGTTTTGTGAGAAAAATTGCGTTAAGAAAAAATTTCGTGGGACAATAAAACCTATTCGCAATAACGAACTTTTGTGGTAATGGCTATTTTACTACTGCAGTTTAAAAATATAAACGTGAATTGGTTGAAATAAAATTATATTTAACTTAAAATATTAAAATGTTGAAATATATCAATTCTTTTATGTCATTATAGTTATATGTCTATAGCTGATAACCTTTAGGTTTTTCTACCTTCTCAAGTTAACCATTTTGAATCTGAAATTTTATTTAATAAATGAAGTCAAATTCCACATAGAGACAAGACATTTTATTAACTCTTTAATTTTCATGATATAATACGTTCTAGAAATTCCGTAATTCAAAAATTTGAATTCATACCAGAAAATTTTAATAAATTTTGTTATATTTAAATATAACATTTAAATATATATTTAAATATAACGGAGTTGCCTTATAAAATAAAGCAAATATTGTTATTTAAAATTTCTTGGTATATTCAAATTAGAAATTCCACAAAATTCGAAAAAGTAATGGTAGCATATATGCTACCATGAGCTTAGGGGTTTAAATAAATTTTAATTATTATACATGTAAATATAATTACTATAATATTTAATGTCCGTATTTTTATTTAAGAAAATGCTGAATGTCCGTTATTGAATAAAACAAATATTGCTATTTAGAATTTCTGGTATGCATTTGGCATACCGGAATTTAAAAAAATCCACTTAATTCGAAAAACTGGTGGTAGCATATATTCTACCATGGGCATTAGAGTTAAATAAATTTTCTGGTGCATTTTCTTGGGGGGGGGGGGGGGACTTAAACGAAATTCCAATTTTAAATGCTTAAAAAAAATCTTTTCATCCAATGTAAATTTAATATCGATTGCCCGAATAGTTACAAACTTCAATCAGTTTAAACTATAGTAAAAGGATATCTAAAGTAATTTCAATGTAATTTTGTCAGTCCTAAAATTCTGAAATTTTCTTATATCGACGTAAATCTTTTTTACACATTTACACATTTAAAAAACTATTTTTACTCCTATGTCTGTGAAAGGCTTAACCATTGTCACGAGTACCAAAGAATCGACTGATGTTTTAATTTTATATACAGGGTGTTTCTTATCTAATGAAATAAACTTTTAAACCTCAAGTCAATTTCCATGTAGGAAACCAGGTTCGCAATCTACTTATTCATTCATAAACACAAGATTTCTCACTATAATTTAATCAGACTCTTCACTCGCAACTTTAACAACAATGAAAATTTTAGCGAAAATTTCAATTTAACTTCTTTCTAAGAAATCTCATGACATCATGAGTCATTACTGAAAAAGCGCTGAAATTTCGCAAGTGACGTCATAGGTACTGTAAGTGGCTTTCCCAGTTATAGAGCGTGTTAATTCAGTATTTTTGAACATGAATACACTTCTCTAAGCATCATTATACACTGGACTTAAATAAATACAACATAAATAAATACTACAATAAGCTTAATTATCATCAATGTTCTCGCTGCCGCTCGCCATTCCGCCAAATAACGACAGAATTCTGCATTTGGCGAATAAATGGGCGATTAGACTCGCCAAATTGCGAGTGCTCAACTCTCTCTCACATTCTCTTTTTTGTGTGCGTAGGTGTGTCAATACAAGCGATCTATTTAAATTGCAGTACAACCAGTAACGTGCGAGAAACTACAGTGTGATGAACACAATAAAAACTTAATTTAGAAATCGAAAATTAACCCCTTGAGGGGCAAAGCACTTCTGTTCTTAAAATGTTCAAATGATTGATTGACACCGGAATTCATAAACAAGTTCATATGATAGTAAGTAAAAGCTGTTTTGTTAGTTACATTGTAAAAAACAAAACTTAATACTAAAATTCCGGTGCCAATGTGGCTTAAAGAAATTAAAATTAAGTGGTATATATAATATAACGGTGCCCTTCAAGGGGTTAAAACGAAATTGAACGAAACTTAAATGGAATTAACTAAATTCAGAAATCAAATGTACAGAGGAAATGTCAATAATATCATTTCAGCATGTGTTTTAATGGATCCAATAGGCAAGAATACAATTCTGAAACTGCAGAATTTACCAACAAATTTTGTAGAAAATGCTTTATGAAATCAGAAGAATTTTCGAAAAAAAAGTTTTTGGCACATATTCTGTTACTTTTATTTTGGATATTTCAGAATTGATTGAATGTAATATCTAAAAATTCTGATTTAACTGAGACTAGCAGTTTAATTTCATAGCATTTAATTAGTTAACAGGCATGAGATTGCAAAAAGTTAAAAAAAAGAGGAAAAGCGCGTGAACCGGAAAATGATAAATTATTTTAAATAGCGCGTGTGTAAAACAATTAAGCTTATTTTCTTCATAACAAAATTGTCAATACTTTTGTTTAAATCCTGTTTTATTTTATTTATTTATTTTATTTTTGGGGGAGGAGGGGGGGGGGAGAGAAGAGGATTAGAGTGAATTCATTTATGCAAATAAGTAGTTCTGAAATTAAAATTTCTATTTTAAGTTCATACTTGTGAAGCAATGTTTTACACAGCAATCTTAGCTAATTGTCCAATTTAAATTAATGTTTTCACTTCAAACAACAATTAACAAACATGGCAAACTAATGTTTAATTTGCCATTCAATTGCAAAAAAGTTGTTAAAAATATTACAGCAAATTTTCTGCAATTCTATCACGAAATTCAATTTTTTCTGAGATTCCTTCACGAAATTTGCGTTTTTTTTCCCGCGATCTTTTGCCGTTTAAATAATTCATCAGGTTTTAACGGATTAGACACAAATTGAAATAAGCTAAATTAAAAAAAAAACAATGTTACTTTAACATTTCTAGGAAACGTGTAAAAAATCTATCTTTTAAGTTAGAATTTTGATTTTTTTCTCTCCTTTTTTTTGTGATGGTTAGCCATATAATTTGCTAAGAAAATCACATCCTAAAATTTCTCATACAATTTATAAAAATTTCATATGGTTAGTACTGGTTTAACTGAGATAATTAAGAATTGTTATAATTCGAAACATTATTTATCGGATTTCAATTTCTTTTTATTTAATTAAAGATGAAAATCTGATTTTAGTTTTGTTCCAGGATTTTTTTTTTCAATACTAATTTTAAAATTATTAAAAATATTTATTGAAAAAATAATATAACATTAAAAGAAAAATATTTTCAAAAGTAAATATTTTTTTCAAATTTGCCGTAACAAAACTAATGTAAAATAATCAAAAATGGTATGTTTCAAGTTCTCTTTTTCTTTAACAACTCTTAACTTTTAATAATTTAAAAAGACAAGAAAAATTCATTATACAGAGAAACTAAGTGTACTGTTTAAATGTCCGTCAGTTATTTAAAAGAATGCTTTTTCTAAGATGCAGATCAAGTCTTTTTTTTTAATTTAGCTCTCAGAACTTCAGGCTTTTTATCGTCTTGGAGAGGCTGTTAAAAAATCTGTATTCTGGGCCCAGGCCGGGACAGGACCGAGACGTTACTTTTTTTCTGAAGACTCGCCTGGCTGGTCCTAACGTATTTTTCATACCGGAGGAGGCTGCTTACTAGATCTGCACTGGACGAAATTTTCAATCCCACTCTTGAACATTACGTATTAAAATCACCGTCTCTGACTGACCATATACGTGCATAAGAGAAGTAAAATTTGGTTCAATCAAAATGTTTACGAAAACCACACCGGTTTTAAAACCACTTTTATTAAAAGACTTTAAAATTCATTTTTTTAAATAAATAATATATTCAAAGGCTAAAAAATTAAATACAATAAAACCAGTGAAAAAAATCTCCCTATGACGGAATTCTGAAACGGATGTCTGAAACTGAAAATTTGTTGATCCATGCAAAATAAATACAACAATACCTGAGGGAAAAAAAAAACTCCATTTATACCTCCTAGGAAGGGCATTTGTCTATTAACGTATTTTTTCTTTCCTATGTGATTCCTTCTTAAGATTTTACTGCATAACATTTTTCAAAGTCTCCAACGCATGCGATATGGATTAACGATATTAAAATATAAGTTAAGCATTTACATATAAAAAGAGATTCATTCATAAAATAAATATATCACAGCCTTTGGCGCTTCTTTAATAATAAGTATAAATATAAAAAACGAAAAGCTATGATAAGTATTTTTGGTCAGAAGTTTTCCATACGAAACAATTTTTAAACACACTAAAGTAAAAATGTATGTAGAAATTGACGGCTGAGCCGAACTAAGATTTAAACTATTCCAGGCCGGTCCGGGTTATGATTTTAACATTTTTCCAGACCAGGCCAAACTTTTTTCCCTATGGGTCGGTTTGGGACGAGACCTAGGTATTTCGATCCATGCAGACCTCCAGTGCAGACTGCCAACATATTTTGAAAACAAGATTAGATTTAATTCAATACGCTGCTTTGATAAGTTCAAATTAGAGGCACCGTCTTAAATCGACATTTAATAACGGATAATTTGTCGACGATCCCTCATTCGCTTTCAAAAGGAGTCAAAAACTCTTCGTTCACGGGCATGGTTAAGTGGTGTAAATCACGAACTTTGGATTTTAATATCTTTTTTAGGTTTTTATATATGGAGATGAAATTTTTTTAAATTCAATATAGGAATGGATAAGGAATAATTACCTAATTGGGAATTCTACCCTACGGGGGCCGTATAAAAATTTAATTTTCGTATTTTTTCAAATAGACCCCCCATGGAGTTGTAACTTATCAGAAATTTCACCTTTTTTAATGAATTTTTGTAATTGGAAGTATGGGTCTAGGGGTAATATTTAAAGAGATGGCCTATTGTTTTGATATTATTTATGACTCGCCCTGTATTTAGATAGGCCATAAAACTATGAATCATTCTTCCTGTCTATCGCATAGAGATGTAAATTTTCCAGAAAAATATAAGTAGCGGAAAAAAACTGGTTTTTTACCGGTTTTTTTCGGGAAAAAACGGAAAAATTGATTTTTCATGACCGTTTCTCCTGAATAAATTATATTTTCTTAGAGAATATTAAATAATAAACATTTTTTCCCATTTATTTGTATTAAAAGAAAATTATTTTCAATTTATATTACAAAATAAAAGAAAGTAGCAAATCCTGCCTTTAAAAGTTTTTTTTTTTTTTTTCCCAAAGCCTAAGAATTTTTATTAAACGCTATTGTTTGTTATATCATATCTCTGTTGAAATGATTTTTCAGTTACATGTTTAACTACCAATTGACCTAATGTAAGAACCTGAGCCAATATGTCTGCAGTTTGGAATGAAATAAATTATGCATTCCATTTACATAAGTATAGTTTTTAAGTAAATGATACTAGTTTAAAGAAATTGTTGCAGTTTTGTCATTATTATCAATATCAGTATTCAAAAAATTCCATTGTTTGTTTAAAAAAAATTATATTTTTACATTACACTTTTTTCGTACAATTATAACTTTATTTCCTTTAAAAAATATGTTTAGTTTTGGTATAGCTTTCCAATCTTAACTCAAAGTTTTTATTTAGTTTTATAATCTAAATTTTAAAAAAACTAAGTTTTAGTTTGACTTACTCAGGTCTGCAACTAAAAAATAGCATAGGATTTATTGACTGTTAGATTTTTACTCACTGAAACCAGAATTTTTAAGTTTAATTAAACGTAATTTTTTTCTTTTTATCCTGAAATCTGGTATTCTATTCTTGAGTAAGAAACCATATTCAATAATGTTTTCATATGGTAATTTCATATTTCTAAGAGTGGAACTCAAAAGTTACGAAAACAAAACACTACAAATAGAAAATGCCCGCTATTTGAGGAATTAACAAAAGCAGTTACATACAGAGATAAACTTCTACTGTGCTTTAGAAAACTACAAAAATTCAAAGTTTAATCAAGAGGGAATGTATAATTTGGAACATAGTTACTTGTAATAAAATATGGGGTTTTTTTTCATTGCAGTTGTACTTTTCTACTGCAAACTGCTCATGTTTTTGCAACATTACTGTACATTATGGAGATAAAATTGAGGTCAATTTTAGATTCAATACCTTGAAAAAAAGTTCAATTAATCAGCTATAACGAAATCTTGAAAAATGCAGCATAGTGGTGTCACCTATAGGGCAATTTATACCAAAAACTAAACAACATTAATATATATCAGGAACTGTCTGAAGCTGTAGTTTGATTAAAAAAAAAATCATCCTTTAGTCCTTGAGATAGAGCTATTGCGATAATCATGAATAATGCAGCATAGCAGCGTCATCTGTTGAGCGATTTACACCAAACTAATGTGCACAAAGTTATATCAAAGATTAACTTAATCTGAAGTTTTATGAAAATACATACATCAATTCTTGAGATAGAGCTATTGTGGAAATTATGAATAATGCAGCATAGCAGCACTATCAGTTGGGCGATATACACTAATAACTAAACATCTTGAGTTTATATCAAGGTGTAACTGAATCTAAAGTTTTGTGAAATTTTGTGCATCAGTTCTTGAAATCAAGTGCAAATAAAATTTTTGTCCCATACGGACTCAGAGTGACAGATATTTTCCAAAAACTATCAAATCGTGTTCAGGATCTTCTAAAACGTTTAAATACACCAAAAACTGGAAGTCAAAATTTTCACGAATTCAATACTTACTTCTTGAAAAGATAGAAAAAAGTAATAAATGCATGCTTCAAATTTTATGTTAAATTTTTAATTTTACCATTTCTATTAATCGGCATATTATTGAAATAATTTTGCACATGAATTAATTTTTAAAAAGAGAAGTTGCATTTAATTACATATCTAGACTTTTTTCATGTAATCCTGTTTTTGTGAAATTGTGAATTTCTTGTATATATACTTATACAAAATATATTCAGAATTTGTGAATAAGAAATTATTGCTATTTTTAAGAGTCCTATTTAGACATTTTTAATAAGGTTATTTATGCATATATACAACTTGATAAGATTCAGCTGCTATATCGCATGAGATTTTTTTTCTTCAATCACTGCATTTGCGAAAGATTTAATTTGTAGATTGCACTTTTTTCTGAAATGTCCATTTTCAAGAGAAATTTTGCGAAGGGTCTTGTGTTTCAAACAAGAAAAAAATGTGAAGGATGCTTTCAAGTCTTCTCAAATAGATTTCTGCTTAGAGATCAGATTACCCACATTAAAGTTTTCATGTGGGACACTCAACATAAAAATAAATAAAATAAAAAGTATGAGAATGTAGCTATTACAAAATTTTCACTGTATTATTTCATAAATGAAATTTCAAATTTTCCAGTTCGGAAAAATTGAAAAATAAGCCTTCGGAAAAAAACGAAAAAAACCGGGTTTTTTTCCAATTTTTCCGGGTTTTTTCCGGGCATTCCCATCTCTACTATAGCACAACAATTTTTGTAATTACCACATAATGTTATAAACGGGAAAAAAAAACACTATTTTTGTAGCTGCTCAGCGAAAATGCTTCAGCAGAAATAAACATCCGATTCATGGATATACTTACTGTACATCGTACTAAATGTTAAACAATGTGCTATACATAAACTTCCAAAAAGGAATTTGAAGATTATTGAAAACAAATGATATGTTTCTTTGTTGCAAATCTCTAATTTGTGGTTTAAGCAAGACAACTTGAAAACTGCACAAATGTATTTTGAGTATTTTTAAAATACAAAATACTTTGAAAAGGCGTTCCAAAATATATTACCAAAATGCATTTGTTTTATCCGTTTAAAATACAAAATACTTTGAAAAGGCGTTCCAAAATATTACCAAAATGCATTTGTTTTATCCGTTTAAAAGACAAAATACAAATTACAAATGTATTTGAAATTCACGTATTTTCGATATTGTCCAATTCTGGTGATACCCTGTGCGTGTGCTCCCTGGATAGTGCAACATGTTTAAAAAAAAAAAAAAATTAGATATTTTGGAGTGGAATGAATGAGAATCAGAAAACAAAGATACGAACAACAAAATTGTAATTTAACAAATTACGACTATTTGGAAAATGATAGTTTCAAAGACTAAAATTTTAAAAACTTATAAAGAAATTCTATATTTAAATGAATAATAAACATCGTTTTTATGATGATCATAATTTTTATGATGATGATTTTAACTATTGCTGTTGGTCATTGAACTCTTGAAATTCCTTTAAAAGAACGTTACCTTAGTGCTATTACAGTTTGTAATTTATCTCAGTCCACGAAAACATCAATCTGCCGCTTTGAATGGAAATTAAAATAGGCGCCGCGCCGCCGGCGATTGTAAATAATAAAGTGAAAAATGAAATTTTGAGAAAATACGAAATATCAATAGAAGAATAATAATAGCGTTTTATTAAAGCTGTTATGTTTATTTTATTTTTTTGTTTTTGTTTCTCATAAATTAACAATTGTTCTATGTAGTAAAAGATAAATCCGGGTTTATATTAAATATTAGAGTTGAAATAAAATACAAAGATTTTCTTTAAAAAAAAAAATGAGAAAATAAATATTTTACTATATCATTTAAAGAAAAAATTATTACAGACTTAAAAAATAAAATAATTATAAAAACTCCCTGAACTGTATCAGAGTTCATTCACGAGGAAAAGTCAGAGGTCAATAAAACGGTTGCAAATTTCGCCAAGCTGTTCTAGTTTTATGCTTTTATCACAGATTTGGGATTTTATAAAAAATACAGTATATTTGTTTTCCGAAGAAAATCTTTTTGCAAATAAAATAAAAATATCTATATTTATTTAACCCTTTATGAAATTCTTTTGGTTGGTTGGTTGGTTGATTGGGGTTTAATGGCGCAAAATCCCTTTAGGGACATGCTGCGCCAAGACCAAGTCAAAATAGGAAAAACAATCAAGAAAAAGGGATAAAATGCACAGTCAAAACCAATCACAAAGTCTAAAGTCCTCAGTCAAAATGCATAAAATCCGTTAAAACACAGACAATCCACAACAAATACCTAAACACAACCCCAAAGTACACAAAAACCAAAAAAGCAAGAGAAAGAAACAACAAGGCAGGTGTCAAACACAAGGTGCAATGAAATTCTTTTGAAATACTGTTAAGATAACTTGTTATAAAATTAATTTAATACATCGAATCGATTAGTAACAATACAGTTTAACACTAGAACACCAGGTAGGAGTCGATTCGACTCCGGCCATATGATTAAATGTCAATTAGAGCCAAAAATAAATTAACAAAATAAGTTAAAAATATACCAAGCAGACTTAAGTCAACTAAAGCAATTAAATAATTTTAAATACAAATGTATTCTGGTAAGAAATTATGAAACTTGAGAAAAAATTCCAGGGGTTCTAGTGTTAAAATGTACCATATATACATTATCTTGTTCCAATAGCATTATTAGTTGCGCTAAAAAAAATATTTTTAAAAGAATGACTTCTTTTTCATTTGCATCTTTTCTGCATTTTGGCGTTGAAAGATTGCGGAAGAAAAGTTTCAATTAGGAAATATATTTATATTTTATTTTTATTGTAAGAGCATTATATTTGTACATTTTTAAATTCGATAAACACTTTAAAAATATTTTAAATAAAAGATTTGAGTGACATTATAAACGTTGCACAAAATCCACATAAATAAAATTTCGATTAATTTTAATTTGAAAAATCCCTCTAAAGATTATTAAATGATTGTGTAAATCTTCTAATGTTGTTTAAGAAATTCACGAAAAGTTGCTTTAGAAAATGAAATTTTCATGAATTCAAAATTTGGGTTGTAAAGAGTATGATAACATTAATATTTTAAAATTCTGTTATCCATATAGTCTTTGATTAGTGTCAATTAGAATACACAATATGGGACGTACTACTACATTCGGATAAAACCCCTCTTTTTTTTTGGGGGGGGGGGGGCTCATTTTAGGAACAACTGACTTTGTGCTTATTCTAGAGACGATCACTTTCAGAATTTTCAAGCTATGATTTTGAGACTTTTACAAAAGTTGCGCTATACATTTAGCTAACATAATATGCAAATGAAATTTTGATATCGTTGACGCATGCGCAGTGAAAAATTTTGTAAACCTGTTCTCTCTCTTTTTAGTTTTGATTACAGGACATTGTGTGCAATGTTGTTTGTCATATTTTCAGAAAAGAATATTATTTTATATTAACACTAGAACCGCGGGAAAATTCATTCGAGTATTATATAAATATTTCTCACCGGAATTTTCATTTAAAACTGTTTAAGTTATTTATAGGAAATATTTTTGTTCAGCATACATTTAGCTTATTTTATTAAGAGTTTTCTGGTTTAAATCGACATCTCTCCATATGATACGGGTCAAAATGACCCGTCGCCGCAGTTCTAGTGTTAAGAACTCTGCAAATTATAAGCAAAAATCTTTGAAAATTTTGGGACTGTTTTTATAAAAACCTTAATTTTTCTACGAGTATACACTATATTGCCATTGATTAATGGACACTTGCGATTTTAGACATTTTGTTAAATATCTAGAAAAACACATGAGGAATCATCTCGAAACTCTTAGTGTATAAATATAATAGTATGAGTCATACATCTCCGTGAAGATTTTTTTCCCGAAACTCCATAGAGGACCGTCAACAAATTAAAAAAGAATGAATATCTTTTGAATAACCCTGTCAAAACTAATGTAGCAAAAGCGCTCAAACTCTAGATTATGTTTGAATGCATTATTGTAATACACTGTGTTTATTTTTATGCAAATAGCATGCATACTCGCAGAGTAATTAAGGTTTTTATAAAAATGGTCCCAAATTTTTCCAAGTTTTTCCCTTATAATTTTCAGAGTTTAATATAAAATAATATTTTTTTCAGAAAATATGACAAACAACATTGTACACAGTACCCTGTAATCAGAATTAAAAAATAATAAAAATTGTATGAAAAATGAGTAGGTTTACTAAATTTTTTACTGCGCATGCGTCAAAGATATCAAAATTTCATTTGCATATTATGTTAGCTAAATGTATAGAGCAACTTTTGTAAAAGTCTCAAAATCATAGCTTGAAAATTCTGAAAGTAATCGTCTATAGAAAAAGGACAAAATCCGTTGTTTCCAAAATGAAACAAAAAAATGAGGGATTTTATCCAAATGTAGTAGTACATCCCGTATTGTGTATTCTATATTGACACTAATCAATGAATATATGGATACAACCCCTCTTGTTTTTGTTTCATTTTGAGAATAACGGATTTTCAACTTATTCAATTGACGATTATTTTCAGAATTTTCAAGTTATGATTTTGAGACTTTCACAAAAGTTGCTCTATACATTTAGCTAACATAATATGCAAATGATATTTTGATATCATTGACGCATGCGCAGTAAAAAATTATTTAGTAAACCAACTCATTTTGTATACAATTTTCATTATTTTTTAATTCTGATTACAGAGTACTGTGTGCAATGTTGTTTGTCATATTTTCTGAAAAAAATATTATTTTATATTAAGAACTCTGAAAATTATAAGGAAAAAACTTGGAAAAATTTGGGACCATTTTTATAAAAACCTTAATTACTCTGCGAGTATGCACGCTATTTGCATAAAAATAAACACAGCGTATTACAATAATGCATTCAATCATAATCTAGAGTTTGAGCGCTTTTGCTACATTAGTTTTGACAGGGTTATTCAAAAGATATTCATTCTTTTTTAATTTGTTGACGGTCCCCTATGGAGTTTAGGGAAAAAAATCTTCACGGAGATGTATGACTCATACTATTATATTTATACACTAAGAGTTTCGAGATTATTCCTCATGTGTTTTTCTAGATATTTAACAAAATGTCTAAAATCGCAAGTGTCCAATAATCAATGGCAATATAGTGTATATGCTATTGACATAAAAATGAACACAGTTTATTACAATAAACTACTTAATCATAATCTACACTTTAAGCACTTTTGCTTCATTAGTTTTGACAGGGTTCTCCAAAAGATATTCATTCTTTAATTTTTTTTACGGTCCCCTATGGAGTTCTGGGAAAAAATCTTCACGGAAATATATGACTTGTACTATTATATCTATAGAGTTTCAGGATGATTCCTCATGTATTTTTCTAGATATTTAACAAAATGTCTGAAATCACAAGTGTACGGTCATCTTTGGCCATGTAGTGTAATTATATGAGATGACTGAATCAAGAAATGCATACAAGACAAAACTTTGAACACGCTTTTCATGTGCTCATTGAAAGCTGCAGACTTGAAAGTAATAGAAAATTTCTAGTTAGATAAGTTTTAGTTTCAAATATTCTTTGAGATAGTTCTAGTATAACAGATGATCATTTACAAAAATTATTATAAAACATTAATCGAGATGCGTATACCTAAAACATTTTTTTATTTGAAAAAAAAAATTGTTGTTGATTTAATTGCTATTTATTTTGTAAGAAAATAAAAAGTTTGATCAGAGGCACACAGAGCCAACTTGAACAACACGTATAATTAATAATTATATATATTTATGTATGGATTATTTACTTAAATTTCTTTGGGGCGTTTTCGTCAAAAAATGTGAAGATTACCGAAATCCGGTTTCTGTTTCGTCTTGGTCTTTAAAATCTGTTTCGGTCGATCCTTAGCTTCAAGTACAGCTTCGTGTACAACGAACCCTATTTCTCAAGCAGTTCCCACTGTCAACGTTTTTTAGATAAGTGACTACCGTTCGGTTCTCCCTTTCTTTCTCCAAAATTCATTAGAGGGTTTCAAAATAACTTTTGGAGGCCCAAATATACAAAACATTTTCTGACATTTTTCCCTTAAAAAATTCTCTCTAGTATATCATACACAGACAGCAGCTTTACTACTTAGAACTGACAAATTATTTACGTGGTCTAGGTGTAACGAACTGCTCAAATAGCATCCAGAACATCCTTAAATGACTCATTCGACATTAATAAATCTCCCGATTATAACTGTCGGGCACACTTCATGCAACATTTAAAGCTACGTGATTTTTCCAAGATTTTCAAAAGGCAGAAAACTTATAAATCTCTTAAAAATTTTAATGACCGAGATCAGTTTTAAATGATCCGTAAAACTGTCGAATTTATTACGTCAAATTACATAAGTTTCTTCGAAGGTATCCTGAATGCTGTAAATAGGTTTCGGGAAAAAATGGTTAGATTTTAGGTAAATCATATCGCCAGATACGATAGAATCTGATATAGCTATTCTTTCATAAGTATTTATCCTTGCCGCACGTATAATTATAATGCGACAAGTCAAGAACTGATACTTTACAAGGGAAAAAAAAAAGCGAAAAAGTTCAAGCATGAATTTAAAATCTTACAGTGGATAAGATGACCGAATTTTATCGAAATCCTTATTTGAACCACAGGCAAGATTATGGTCGGACTGATTTCTTTCTTCTTTCTTTTTAAAGGGGGGGGGGGCATTCTATAATTCCACTTTAACAAGAAATTTCATTAAAATGAAAGAGGCCTCGTTCAAAGAACTATGTTATGATTATCAGACTATGAATTATAAACAAGAACAACTTTAATAACTTAGTTATAACTATAATATAATAGCTATAAGCAAATGTAATTATTGAATAAGATTGTTATGTAATACAAAAAGCATGCAGAATTTCTGTTTCTTGCAGAGAAAATCTATAGGGGAGACTGGGGTACAATGGACCACGGGGTACAATGGTCCACCCCCTATTTTTTATATTAGTTCTGTTTTTGAAAGCTTCATGTTTTAGTATATAAATGGCAGTCATGAAGTAGTAAAAAGAAGTTTGAAACCATGTGCATAGCTGACATTTTAGCCATTTTATGCTTCATAATTGATTTGACACAGGGGGAGTAAGGCAAAAGTAAATATTTTCAGTGAAACATATCTTCATTTATTTATTACAGATTTGTAATTTGAAAGACATTGTGTGGCAAAATAAAAAGGTAAGACAATACGTTATTATATTTATTATAGCTAAAATAATAAAATTCTAAATTTCTTTTTTTATTATCAAGTTTTTGTCAAACTTCCATATGGGGTACAATGGGCCATCAGAAACTGGGGTACAATGGACCATGGTCCATTGTACGCCAGTTTTGCATCCCATGTTTTTAAAAGTTAAATATTATGTGTGAAATTCAGAATTAATAAATTATTTTACTTCTGTGTGTAGATTAATTAATGATTCATGTTGTGTAATGCATTTTTGAAATATTTATCTGTATAATATATGCTTTCAAACATAAAAATTAGCCCAAATTAAGAATTAATAAATTATTAATAAATTTATAAGAATTAATAAATTTATTTGTGTGTGAATTAATTAATGATTCATGTTGTGAAATGCATTTTTGAAATATTTATCTATATAATATGAGCTTTCAAATTTAAAAATTAACCCAAATTGAACAGCAAAAATTAGTAAACAAAATATTTTGTGCATTTGAGGGTTTTTTTTTAATTCCATATAATTTGTTAATTCAATATTCCTGCACTTATGCACACATGCATCCATAATAAGTTAGATTTAAATAAAATAGTAGAATGAGAAAAACAAAAATTATATCTATTTATTAGTTTGTATCTGGATATAATAATTAAATAAGGTAAAATTCATTAAAAAAATACAGATGATGTAAAGTAGACAGGAAAAATTTATTATATTTTTTCCTTAGTCATATATTTAGATATATATATTTCTTATTATAAAGGTTTATATTTAACTTTAAGTGGCATTATTGTACAAAAAAGATATATATTATTTTTCATATTTCTTTTAGCAATGCCAAGAAACAATCCTAGGAAAACCCATAGAGATTCTGTGCCAAATGAAGTTATGGAACAGGCTGTAAAATGTATTGTGGATGATAATAAACCTAATTGTTCAATCTGCGACCGATATAATAACCTAATGATAAAAAAAAATGAAGAAAAAAATTTACTTTAGTTAGAGCTAAAAGAGTGAATAAACAAATAAAAATGAATAATAAAATGTGAATAAAATAAAAATTAGTAATAAAATGCGAATAAACAAATGATATAGTTTATCTTTCTTATTGTTAAAAAATGAACTACACTGGTATATTTTTATTCAAATTACAAGTGGTCCATAGAGCCCCATGCTGTGGACCGCTAATTTCCGTTTACTCAAGGATACAGCGCTTGGCGAAATTCAAGGTGTGCCAAATGCTATTCCACCCATCATTCACTCCTCTTCCGAGATTCCTTGATAACATCGTACAGTGTCGCCATCTACTGAAAAAATGTATTATACAAATAATTTATTTGAAAAGAAAAATAATAATAAATTTAATGGAATTTTCTTTTTATATACGGCCAAATATTAATTAAATATATACGAGTAACTTGTTGTGTTAACTTAATTTGTAAATTTTAATGTATATTTCTTTACATTTCTTATAGTATTTCAGTTTATAATGAATAATATAATAATGAAAAAATAAAAAAAGAACGAAAGAGAGCTGTTATTGTATTCGGATAAATTACATGATAATAGCTAAAAATAAATTTTATTTTGTTTAATTTATTTTCTTGTTAAGTATCAATTCAAGAACTTTATAAGAAAATACTGAGATCTGTTATATCAATTTTTTATTTATTTATTTATTTTACTAATGTGATATAAATCACCAAGTATAGCAATGCACTAAGATTGATAAATTAAAACTTCTTAATGTTGGAAATATATATGAATATATTCATAAATATCAACATATGTACATAGTATATATGAACTTATACATTCATACATGTCTGCTTAAATATTATGTATGTGTATATTATATAGTTGTTATATAGTTAAGTCATTTAATTAAATAGTTAGAAAATGTACATAATTTCGATATCATCTGTTCCGATCTATTCAGATTTTGATGTTATACAAATATATCATTAACATTGATAACATATTAAAAAAAAAAAAAAAGTATAGTTTCCAGATTCTAAGAATCATCAAAAAAGTATATATTTCAATTAATAATAAATTGTGTTAAAATTAAAATACTTTTTATACTTGGAAATTTTTCATTTGAAATAAAATATGTTTAGGAATTTACACCAACTTTTGTGACACTGGTTTAATGCACCCTTCCAATTCATAAATTGATAAGTCTAAACTAAATATACATGCATGTACTGATTGAATTTGTACAAAGTACAAATACAAAACAAAGATCACGTTTTATATAAAAAAAACCACCTTAAAAGTTTTTATCTAATATAGATTTTTTTTTTTCTTTCTTAATATTTAATATCTTACTAGACACTGAAAATTGAAGAGAACTAATTACAAATCACTAAACGAAAACATTAAAAACATTAATTATCTGTTTAAATGATAATACTTATTAATATTAGTTATATATGTAATAATTAATAATGTTAATTAATATAATTTTATAATTATATATATATATATATATGTGTATATATATTAATATTAATTAATAAATAGTTAATATTAGTTATATATATTTAAATATTGATAATTTTTTAAAAGAAAAACTTAAATTATGTTTGTGGAAGATTAAAGATTTTCCTTTTTTTTTTTCTTAAATTATTATCATTAATTAAGTACATAGAAATATTAAAATTTGAATATTTATAATTAATATTTTTATGTTTCACTACTTTATAATTATAAATGAAACAGTAAATATTAAAATAAATACTAATAAATACTAATAAATATATATATATATATATATATATATATATATATATATATATATATATATATATATATATATATATATTGTGTGTGTGTATGAATGATGCCTCATTTTAAAACATAAGAACTTTAATAAATTGGTTTTACTAATTTGATATTCATCTCTTACAACACGGTGGTAGCATAACTAAAATAAAAATATTTTTTTATTTTATTTTAATAATTATTGTATTTTAAATTATATTTATTTAATTATTAAAAAGCAGAATTTAAAAACTTATATTAATTATTTACATTTATTTCAAATTAAACTTTATGTAATAAAATTTTAAATTAAATTTTATAACTTAATTGTAATTAAAATTTAATTGTCTAATTGACAATAAAACTAATACAAAGTAACTGAGTTTTATAACATTCTTTATTGATTACTTAAATAAAAATCAAAACAAAAATCTCCAAGAGCAAGGACACAACTCGCAATCTTATAATTACAAGCTTTCCGCTTTAACCACCTCGCTATGCCTCTGATACTCTACAACAGCTTCCAAGTGCCTCATATACGACAAAAATTGTAAGTAAAATGTCTAAAGCAGCCATGATGCGCGAGAAAATGCGTAGATGCTAGTCAAAACATTTGGCACACCTTGAATTTCGCCAAGCGCTGTATTCTTGAGTAAACGGAAATTAGCACCCCGGCATTGGGGTACAATGGTCCACTTTGTCACTTGCTATTTAAAAAAATATTTTAAAAAAAGTATGCACAATTATTATTTTTGAGTTGATGCAGTATAAACTTTAATGTATAGGTAATATGAATGTGCTTGATCAAAAGAAAAAAAAAATCAATACTTTAAGAGTAAACAGTCAAAATTGACAAAAGTGGACCATTGTACCCCAGTCTCCCCTACTAGTTTAACAAGATTTCTATGCACAAACTACAGGGCGAAAATAGTAGCATTGCTGACAGATTTTACTTTCTTTTTAATAATTATATTACATACATTATATTTAGTTATTATATAAACACGTAGCACCTAAAATCGTCTTCAGCCCGTCTGCATATAACAACGCAAAAATTACCCAACTAAATCATTTGAAATTAAAAATATATAACTGTTGCATAATTTTGTAGAGTTATTTCAAACTTTATGAAAAACGGATGCATAGTTGAATTACAGGGACAATACAAAGTATTCCGTTACATTACGGCCAATGTGAAAATAGTTTTAAGTGCATTTTAATGCTGTTACACTCTTTCGAACATAATAAAATTGATATGCATCGATGAAATATATATTAAAATATACGTTCTGTACTATCAGTGCTGCAAATAGTTTTTACTAATTTACAAGACCACACAAAAGCATAGGCGTAGCCAGTCTTTTGAACGGGAGGGGGGGGGGGGTGCCCAAATTTTTTAACCTGTACATGTTGGGTACAAACAACATCTTATGTAATAAAACCTTATACAACAGAACCCCGTAAAACCTATCAAATTTCCGTTTTAGACAGGTTTTTTGCGGAAGGTATAATTGTGTGGAACTTTTTTTTTAAAGACCCAAACGCAATTTTTCACTGCGTGAAGAAGGATGAGAAGTTGCTTAAAACTAAATCTAATGGACAGGGACGTGCAAAGAGAAAGCTGAGCCCGGGGCAAAGTAACAATTTGGCGCCCCCTCCACCCAACTTTTTCTTGTAACAGGCCAAAAGACGTTGGTAGTATAAATTTGGCGTCCCCTAAAGTTCCACGCCGGGGCAGCTGCCCCCTACGCTCCCCCTTTCGCACGACGCTGCTAATGGATAAGAAAAATATATATAAACATAGATAAAACAAGATAGATATAAAATAAAGATATCCGTAAACATAAATCTGTAATTATCACAAGTTTTCATTTCAAACAGCAATGAAATACTAAAATATATCCGTAAACATAAATCTGTAATTATCACAAGTTTTCATTTCAAACAGCAATGAAATACTAAAATAAATAAGCACGACTTTACTTCCCCCCCATCATTTTGATCAAAGTAGCATTAAAATAACTTGTAGTATGCAATTTAAAGTGAAAAATAGCTCTTATATTTTCTACTCATGAATAAATAAAATTTCCTCGTTAAAAAAAATGAGCCCATACGAATGTCAAAATATGATCCCAAAAAACGAAATTTAGCAAACCAACCTCCATATTAATTTGAATTTTGCGTAGCATCATTTCTTATTTTCAGAGGAAGCACAAATTTGTATTAGAGATGAGTTCGGGCTCGATTTTTGAAACCCGCGCCCGAAAGATTTTTAGTACATTGGAGGCCGAGCCCATCCGAGCCCGATACAAAAAGTATACAAAAATAAATAAATAAAAGATTTAATGATATTTAAAAATTGTTTCGAATGTGATATCCCATTTTTAAAATATGCTTATAAAATTTACCATTAAATAGAAATTTAAATTCAAGCTGATGAAAAGAACAATTTGGTATCAAATAAAAATATCCTTCATACCTAAAATGATTCCCATATTTCTTGATTTTTCCCATATTTCTTAGAAGAAAATTTGATGGACATATTAAAGAAGTGTAAGGAATAAATGGATAGTGTTTATAGAAATTACTATTTGTATGCTGATGAATCAAAAAACGTTTTCAATTTCCTATAAAAAGAGTACATCTTCAGGGGTGTAGTCGTAAAAAAAAGCACAGGTTACACGATCGACGCAGAGGGTATATGCTCAAGGCACAGAGTATACTCTGGAGAGTACATCTTATGGGTTTCATGAGAAACAGAAGGTTATACGGTGTTCCTTAAAAAAAATCCAGAAGGTATACGGCGTATACCGCAGTATACCCTCCACTACATCCCCTGTACATTTATCTATAATCAATTCATTTCTCTTAACAATTCCCCATGACTGACGAGAACCTTAAAATCAACGCAAATTAAAACATTGATACAGATATCTTAAAGTTCCGTTGATTTTATGGGAAAAGAAGAAACATTAATCGAATGTTTTCAATTGGAATAACATGTAAAATATGTTTATTTACGAAGGGAAATCCTCAGCATAAGCAAAATTCATGATGACAAACAGAAAAAAAAAATCACAATACTGTTATTATATGAAGAACGATTATGATTCGTGCACAATCAAATAATTTGCAAACCTCAAGCATCTAGTCTGCATCAAAAACGAAGAAATCATTCTCTAACAAAATAAATAAACGATCGAATAAAAAAATATCCTCTGCCTCAAACGAAAATCCAACCAGAAGCTAATTTATTATTTATGATTATTTTGATAGGCGCCTTATCAATTACTCGTCGACGGAAATGCAGCAGACATAAATCTCCATACATCACAATTTTTCTTTTGAAGCAATAATCAACCATTGAAATATTAAAAAAATTATTTTTCTTTCTGATCAAAATTACACTGAAATGACTTGAAAAAGAATAAATAATTTTAAAAGGAAAATAGGAGTCTTTTCAATCTCTTCTACACATAAATGTTTTTTAATTCTCAGAAAGAATGAGCCCAAGCGCTCCCCCCCCCGGGCCCGACCACTAAAATGAAAATCGAGCCCGAGCCCCCCCCCCCCCCGGGGCCGAACACTAAAGATGAAAATAGAGCCCGTGCCCGCTTCGGACTCGGGCTTTCGTGCTGGGGCTGCGCCTGTCTCATCTCTAATTTGTACAACCTTCCGTCCCCTCCGTTCTCCAGGCTAATCACCTGGTGGAATTATCGTTTCACATCTGTATTTCCTTTATTTTTTTTTTTATTTTATTTTTTATTTATTTATTTTTTTTTTTTTTTTTGCTCCTATCTAGACTTTAGATAACAAAAGCAAATATATAAATAGTAGTTTCTATCCTTGTCGAGAATTTACTCTTAATTTTTTATGGAAATATGCATACAATAGAAAGGTGTTAAAAAATTCCATAAAGAAACGACATCAAATTGGGATTATAAATCCAACTTTTTTGATTTACTGTGATTAATACAGATTCTAGTAAATATTCTAGTTTTAAAAAAGATGAATAAAATAGTTTTCTTTAAAAGAAAAAAATCAAGGTAAAAGGTCTAAAAGAAAAAGGAGGGTAGAAAAAGAAAAAAATCCATAACTTCGTCAAATCTTAAACTATCAAATCAAATTAAATTTATTTTACATCTTCTCAATAATATCTACAACTTTTATACTAACAAGTTTTCCATAGGATCAATTCTTATAGCAAAAATAAATTAAACAAAAATAGGAGTTGGAGAAAAACCTCAAATCCAAACTGCTTATATTCAGACTAGAGGTCTGCACGGGCCCGGCCCGTTGTAAAACTCAAAAGTTCGGCCCGAGACCGGCCCGGCCTGTTCAAATTTTTATATTTTAGGCCCGGCGAGAAATCAGGGAAAACAGGCCCGTCCCGGCCCGTTTTTGGCCCGTTACAATTTCTACGATTTCTAAAAAGTTCAGATTTTTATCATATAATTAAGATTTTTTTTAAAAGTACTGCATACATATCTATGGAATGATTTTACAGTACATTTTACAGGAAATACACATTAGTAACATAATTGATTACTAAGATTCTTAGGCTTTCAACATTCAAATAAAGATTCATTAAAAAATTAATATCGCTTAGAATAAAGAAAAAAAAAAAGGAAATTTAAAAACATCGTAACTTTTGAAGCTGTTTAATAAAGGAAGATTTATAAAAATATTTCTATATCATTTTATTAAAGATTTTCAATCCAAATTTATACGTTAATTCAAAGAAGCTCCTTTCTGATACATTTCTAAATTCATATTTTGCTCAGAAATGCATAAGATTAGCAGGTGTCTTTATTCAGAAACTATATAATCGAATGGCGTTATCCATTTTTTGATACAAGCAATTTAAGAACACTGCAAGCAAATAAATATTGTCATAGTTAGCGTTTTGAATAGAATTTCCGGAAGCGATAGCATGGGAAGGGAGAAAAACCTGCAACCATTTGAGAAACTATTGTATCTCAACAAGGTTATACAAGTATTTTATTTACCAAAAATGAAAAACGCTATTCGATTCCAAATCCCTTCAATAGTCAGGCTTATCACTTTTATAATTTTACAATTAAAAATTAATGTAAAAATGTGTCAAACTTTCGCGTTATTGAAAAATTAAAAACCATCAAGAAGTATACAGGGTGTCCCAAAAGGTCGTTTACAAACTTAACATGCTGGTCTGTCATATCATGATGAACAATATTAAAAAGGAAACTAAGGGTCCCAAACGTCTTCCAAAGGAGATAGGTGCCATTAAAGTTTAGGGTCCAAAAATTCAAATGATTATAAAAAACAGAAAAATTGGTAGATTCGTTTGCGGTTTTCACTAAAACTATTCTTTATGTCAGTATTTTCTTGAAAATAAATTATAAAGATAAATTTCAAAAAATGTCGATAGAGGGCGCTTTAGACTTTGGAGTAACGATAAACTAGTTTTTACCATTATTTTTGGCAGCCCATTAAATTATTTTAGAAGCTTAGACAAACTTAAATTTTGAGATGAAAATCTAAATCGTTGGAAGTAGTTAAGTAGCGCAAACTGAATTGCGGGAGGAGGTTCAAATTTCAAATGATTATAAAAAACGGAAAAATTGGTCAATTGATTTGCGATTTTCACTAAAATTATTCTTTATGTCAGTATTATCTTGAAAATAATTTATAAAGATAAAATTCAAAAAATGCCGATAGAGGGCGCTTTAGACTTTGGAGTAACGTACAACTATTTTTTTCCGTTATTTTTTACATATCATAAATTTTTTTTAGAAGCTTAGACATAAAGTTAAATTTTGAGATGAAAATCTAAATCGTTGGAAGTAGTTAAGTAGCGCAAACTGAATTGCGGGGGGAGGTTCAAATTTCAAATGATTATAAAAAACGGAAAAATTGGTCAATTGATTTGCGATTTTCACTAAAATTATTCTTCATGTCAGTATTATCTTGAAAATAATTTATAAAGATAAAATTCAAAAAATGCCGATAGAGGGCGCTTTAGACTTTGGAGTAACGTACAACTATTTTTTTCCGTTATTTTTTACATATCATAAATTTTTTTTAGAAGCTTAGACATAAAGTTAAATTTTGAGATGAAAATCTGAATCGTTGGGAGTGGTAAAGTAGCGCAAACTGAACTGTGTTCAATGGGGGTGGGGAAGTTCAAATTTCAAATGATTAAAAAAAACCGAAAAATTGGTCGGTTTTCGCTAAAATTATCCTTTATGTCAATATTTCCTTGAAAATAAATTTTAAAGATAAATTTTAAAAAATCCGTTAGAGGGCGCCTTAAACTTTAGAATAACCAACAATTATTTTTAACAGTTTTATTTAATTAAATGCTTGCAAAAGTTTAGACTTAAATTTTGTGCTCAAAATCTAAATCGATAGGAAGGGTTAAGAAGCGCAAACAGAACTGTGTTCAGGAGTTGAAATGCTACCTTCCCCACCCCTCGAACGCAGTTCAATTTTCGGCCGCTTAATTACTCACAACGATGCAGATTTTGAGCACAAAATTTTTACAAGCATTTTATTAGATACAAAAGATAACGGTTAAAAATAGTTTTTGGTTACTATTCAGTTTAAGGCGCCCTCTGACGGAATTTTTTTGAAAGATATCTAAAATTTATTTTCAAGAAAATATTGATATAAAGAATAGTTTTAGCGAAAACCGACCAATTTTTCCGTTTTTTATAATCATTTGAAATTTGAACCTTCCCACCCCCATTGAACACAGTTCAGTTTGCGCTACTTAACCACTCCCAACGATTCAGATTTTTATCACAAAATTTAAGTTTATGTCTAAGCTTCTAAAATAATTTAATGGGATGCAAAAAATAATGGTAAAAACTAGTTTATCGTTACTCCAAAGTCTAAAGCGCCCTCTATCGACATTTTTTTGAAATTTATCTTTATAATTTATTTTCAAGAAAATACTGACAAAGAATAGTTTTAGTGAAAACCGCAAACGAATCGACCAATACTATTATTATTAACACAATCAAACTGATTGGTAAAGTAATCATACGAATTGAATATTTCCAGCTGAGCGAAAAATTGCCCAAGTCGTTATATGGAGTTCCATTACCTGCGGTTTATTCTGCGAGCTGTTTCAAATGACAGACCGGATGTTACGACCAATAAGGTTATCTGAGCGAAAAATCCCAGCCGGCTATCGCCCAGATAGCTTAACAGGTAAAGCATTGGCCTTGTAAGCCAAGTATCCGGGTTCGATCCCCGGCCTGGGCAATTTTTCGCTCAGCTGGAAATATTCAATTCGAATCGACCAATTTTTCTGTTTTTTATAATCATTTGAATTTTTGGACCCCAAACTTTAATGGCGCATATCTCCTTTGGAAGACGTTTGGGACCCTTAGTTTCCTATTTAATATTGTTCATCATGATATGACAGACAAGCATGTTAAGTTTGTAAACGACCTTTTGGGACACCCTGTATATCCAAAGATTAAGCTAACATAAGTTCTTTATCGCTGTTCATAATTTTACAAATTATGTTGTCTGCCCTACAGATATTGAGAACAATTAAGTCTTCTTTCGGTCCGGCAAGTCTATATGTAGAAAAATAATGCCTTGATCTCCAATTTTGATCTTGGTCCTGCACGAGACAATTTAAAAAATATTAAAACGGGTTACACACAATGTAACTGTCCGATGCCGATCTCTACACTGCACAAGTTACATTTTTATATTGATGCTGTCAAACTAGTATGGCTCGTGACGCACATTTATACTTATTCTCGTTAAAACCATTTTTGTTGAAAATAGGTTTATATTTTATCGTTTATGTTTAAATCTTCAAAACGGGCCGGTAGGCCCGAAAATTATTATATCGGCCCGGCCCGTACGGCCCGTTCAATTTTTGCGCGGGGCGGGCCGGGTACGGGCCAAGCCTGGGCCCGTGCAGACCTCTAATTAAGACTCATTTTTAAATTCATTTTGATTTTAAACGCATGCAAATGGCAGATCCTCTTTTTTAGGAACTATATAATGTGACGTATTGGCCAGTTTTTTGATAAAGGTAGAATATATTTCAAAAATGCTGCCCAAAAGGGTATTTTGGAGAATTTCTCGATGTGACCGTGAATGTAAAACTTAGGAAGTATAACAAATTGCGTTTTTTCTGACTCATTTTCAAATCCATTTTTGTTCTCAAACGCATCCAATTTACAGGTCCTCTTATTTAGGGACTAAATTATGGGACGGTTTGGCCAGTTTTATGATAAAGGCAGAATATATTTCAAAAAAGGCTGCTAAAATGGGTACTTTGAACAAAATATCTCGAAGCGATAGTGATTGAAAATTGAGATATTCAAATAACAAAATTGCGTTTTTCTGACTCATTTTTAAATTCTGTTCTGCTCTCAAACGTATCCAATTGACAGGCTCTGTTATTTAAGAACTGTATAATGTGCCGCATTGGTCAGTTTTTTGATAAAGGCTAAATATATTTTCAAAAAAAGCTGGCTAAGTGGGCACTTCGCACAAAATTTCCCTAAGCGATCATGATTATTAAAGAATTGAGGATATATTAAAATAACAAATTGATTATGTTATAACTCATTTTTTAATTCAATTTTGCTCTCAAACGCATTCAATTGATAGTTTGTTATTTAAGAATTATATAATATGCCGTATTGGTCGATGTTTTAATAAAGTCAATATATTTCAAAATATGTTGTCAAAATAGGCATTTGAGCCGATTATCGCTTAAGATGTTTCTGATAAAACCAGTTCTCACAGAAAATGAAATTAAAAAATTTTCAAAAGCGGCCAAATAAGTTTGTTAAACTGGGTTTATCTCTAATCATATTTTATTTTTTGTTGTTGAAGTGAGAACTCTTCGAAATCTACCTCCGCCTATAAGCCAAGCCGACAGGGAATTTTTTATTATGTAATAAATACGACCATTTCTATTATACTATTTAATTGCACATGCACACGAACATTATTTATACTCATATATAGGAAAGATTAGGATGGAGTGGGACAGTGGGAGGAATGAGACTAAGTTTTTCTGCTCATTTCTCATTCTAAACATTTCATCAATCACACACAAGATGAAGCAAAAGGTAACTCAATCTTCAACTTAAAAAAGTTGCTGATCTGCATAAGCTTGCAATTATTTAAAGAAAAAGATTATTTCAAGAATCAAAAGTAAATTTGCTTCGTATACTTTTTATGCTTTCTGTATATCATTGATTTGTTTATGCATAGATGTAATAAATTTTCCTATTTATGGAACATTATGCTGTATATTACCCATAATTTAAACTAAGCCTAAAAGCAGATTTTTTTTTTTAAATAAGAAGTTTAACACAAAACTAGGAAGTGAGGAGGAATGGGACATGCCAGTAAAGTGAGGAATGGGATATATCCAATTCTTCTTTTAAATAAGATGAATTGGTGATTTTTTAATGTCATCTATGATTGATAATCTTGAATTGTTATTCCAGTCATGAAGATACTGGAATTTTATATTGTGGCAAGATACATTATCAATCTAAAATCTTTGATTGTATATATAGCCGTCACTAGACTACTTGTAATTTATAGCTTTGTTTTATTGTTGTCCCATACTTTCCTATTAGTAGGGAGGTATGGAACACATTTTGAAACTTACAGTTTCTTTAATTATAAAATAGCTTTTGCATGTTATTTTTCTATATTGTTAACGATTAAAAGCGTTTCACCTTCCACTCTATAAATTAAATAGAAAATTTTGTTTTTGTGTCAAACAAAGTTGGTTTTCTTATTAGATTTAATACATGAATTTTCACAATTCATTTAATTCATGTATTAAATCTACTAGATTTTCAAGCGTAATTCACTGCTGAAAATTTATTGAGAAATTGATTAATATCAAAATATATACGTCGATTTTCTTACTTTTGTAAAGTGTGTCACACCACCCACTTTTTCCTATAACATAATTTCAAGCCAGCTGTATAAATAGGGCAATTTATAAAAATGGTAGACGAATACGTAAAAATCCAGAAAGATATTAAATATTTCCGAACAGGGAGAAGAAGATCTCAGTTTATGCTAACTACAATTTAAAAAGCAAATTACTAGATGTATAGCATATATTGTTAAACTCAGTGATGCTAAACTACAACAACGCTCAATTCAAAATATTCCCAAGATCATTACAATGTATACAGCACGCGAATCTTAAGTAAGATTTAAGAAAGTCAAGTTAAGAGTACCCCAAAATGTTCTACTCGTTGAGCACCAACGACAAGGTCGATGTTTCCTATGCAATCTGTTAAATGCCACTCAAGCACTTCTCCCAGAGGCAGTATAGCCCCGGAATTGCAACGCACATCACTAATATTATCAAGGAGCGTGAAATGAAACACTTTATTATTTAATACCGCCATGAAGTCTAGAATATAAAAATTGCGGAAATTTTGGAGAAAATAGATTTCTAGTTTGACAGAGTATCTCAATAAAGCGATAATTCTCTACCGGTGTGTCGCGACAGACTTATGTATCGTAAGAGTGATTCAGGTGTGTTATGACAAATCACGTGAAATATAGGAGAGAGTGGGGTAGTGTGATACATATTTTACAAAAGTAAGAAAATCAACTTTGTTTAACACGAAAACAAAAATATCAATTTATAAAGTGCAAGGTGAAACACATTTTAATATCCCTGAACAATATAAAAACATCACATACAAAAGCTATTTTTATAATTAAAGAAATCGTAAGTTTCGAAATGTGTCCAATACCTCCCCATTAACAGGGAGGTATGGACAGCCATGAAACAAAGCTATGACACAAATAGTCTAGTGACGGCTAGATATACAATCAAACAAATATTGTAGGTTGATAATGTATCTTAGAGATCTGCACGGGCCGGGCCTTGGCCCGAGCTGGCGGCCGGGTTCGGGCTGATTTCTATTAACGGCATTCGGGCTGGACCTAACGTATTTTTTCCTTACGAAGCCGAGACTGATTTCATTCTTCCTAGTCTTCACGGACCAAAAAATAATCAGTTCCTGTTGAATCTTCCCGTATGAAAATCATTTTCTCGACGTGGCCAAGTCTGTTCATAAATCAGTAAAATTTGGCCTGGTCCAAAAATGTTTGAAAAAAAAGGCATATACTTTTAAGTAGGCATTATTCTACAATTAAACATTAGAATTTATTCTTTTTAAAGAATCGTAGATTAATAGGCGTTTTATAATAGAATGAAACACATAAAAAAAAACATTATGACGGAATTTTCTTTTAAACTGAAAACTGCAAATTTCTTTTGAACTGTTCATCTATATGCAAAATGAATACAATACGCGAGAAAAAAAATATATTAAACATTTATATCTGCTAAGAAGGGTACGTATTTTTTCTTTCGAATGAGAACTCCGTCTTAGACGATTTTACTTTTACCATACACCATTTTTAATTTTTTTTTTTTTTTTTTTTTTTTTGGTTGGTCTTCATTACATGGAATATAGATTAATAATACTAATGATAACTGAAACATTTACATATAACAAAACAAAGTTCATTAAAAGCGTAAATATCGCAGTCTACGCCACTTCTGCATAAATGAAGATTATAAACATGGGGGAAAAAAGACCAAGATAAGTTCTAAAAGATACTCTTCCGTAAGAGTAAAGATCAATGTTCTGTAGAAATTTACTCGAGCCGGGCTGGGTTCGGGCCGAATTTTTAACTTTTTTCTGAGCCGGACCGAAATTTTAACTTTCGGGTCGGGCAGGACTGGACTGGGCCAATATTTCTTTCATTCGGGCCGGGCCGGGCCTGGAAATTTCGGCCCGTGCAGACCTCTAATGTATCTGTCACAATATAAAATTCCATTACCTTCATGACTGGAATGAAAATTCAGGATTGTCAGTCATAGATGACATTAAATCAGGGATGTAGTGGAGGGCACACGGGGGTGTACGCTGTATACCTTCTGTATTTTTTAAGGAACACCGTATACGCTCTGTTTTTCAAAAAACTATAGCATAAATACTCTGGGGTATACCCTCAGCCTTGAGCGTTTATAGCCTCTGCTTAGAGCGCATACTCTGTTTTTTATGACTACATCCCTGCATTAAATAACCAATTTAATTTATTTACATTTTGTAGTAAATAATTATATATTATCAATGTTAATTAATGTCAATATTAATATATTAACCTCTAAAAATGTTTGCTTGTTAGTAATTTATATTCATCTTATTAAAAAAGAGGAATGGGACATGTCCCATTCCTCCCCACTTCCTTGTTTTGTGTTAAATTTTTTGTATAAACAAAAATTTTGCTTTAAGGTTCAGTTTAAATTATTGGTAATATACATTATAATGTTCCAATAATAAAGAAACTATTACATCTATGCATAAACAAGCCATTAATATACAGAAAGCATAAAAATATGAAGCAAATTTACTTTTGATTCTTGAAATATTTTTTTTCCTTTATACAACTACAAGCTTATACAGATCAACAATTATTTTCAACGGAAGATTGGGCTACCATTGTTTCATCTTGGGTGATAAAGGCTCCGCTGCAGTGAAAATGTCCGATAGCGAAATCCCATATGTTAGCCTATGGGAAAACTTTGAAGTGTGATGACTCATTATCTAATATAAATATTAAAACATTTTCACCATCAGAAAGTAGACGTCATATGCCGATTATATGCTTTTTTTTTACTTGTCTACGTAAATTTTAAATGTATGAAAAATCTATACACTTTGGTATTCCCATCTGATTAAATTTTATCTTCTTAAGAGTACTTAAAATTTTCATAGACGATTTTTAAAAACGCACATCATTGGCATCTGACATTTACTTTCTGATGATGGAAACGGTATTTTAATAACTACATTAGTTAATGAGTCATCGCGCTTCAAAGTTTTCCCATAGCGTTAACATGGGATTTTGTGATCCGGGAATTTCACTGCAGCGGCCCTTTAATGAAATGTTTAAAATGATACATAATGAGAAAAGCTTATTGTCTTATTCCTCCCTAATCTCCTATATAAATTCCAATAATATCTCTTAATGATTTGTTACAATTTCACTTGCCTTGGTCCTCAATTTTTCAGAGTGGAATGACCAATTCGTTCAAGAATTTAGCCCGTGAAAAACATGAACAATTATATTTTTGTATTAGAGCTCCTTTCGCAGCTTAATAAAATTTAAGGGGAGGAGGATGTACTGTTATACGAGAGGCTCACAACCATGATAGGACGTGTCCCTTTTGGGAAGAAAAAGGAGAGAGTCCATTTAGAAGGCGCATAAAATCTGTTTTATCCACTCCCAGAAGCTGCTTTTACAGACTCTCATATATGGCATCTGTTTACAGACTTGGTTTACTGTGTAAGTAGATAAAACTTTTTTTTTTTTTTTTTTTTTTCCAAAATGGACTTTGTTAGCTATGATTGTGAATCCCTCATGTATGAACTGAATTTTTTTAACACGCGGAAAATGCTATAATGCCATAATTATTTTTTTCAATAGTTCAGAATTTTGACATTTATAAATTATTAGCTCTCTGAAACCATATTTAAATTCTTTATAATTGATCAGATCTTAGATTAATATAGTTTTTTTGCATACATAAGAATTTTGAATGTTTTTTTTAATGTAAATTTGATTTTATAAATTTAAATAGCGGGAATTCAAATATTTCATAAAAATGACAAGTTCAAATATGAGCTTTGTATAGGATAAATTTTAATTTTTCGTTAAGTGAATAGTTGATTTTGTTAATTAAACAGTGATTTTTTAAAATATTGCTTCTGTAATATCCACATGCGCATTCATAATAATCCGTTAATTTCAAGTTTGAAATTCCCCTCCAGAGTCGCAGAAAACCCCTCTTAGAAAAAAATATCTTAATTCAGCAGTGTATTTTTATATGAAAATGGTTTAAATTTTCAAAATATAAGGAAGGAAATGCGTACAAAAATTGAGTTTTCAAGACATACAAAAATTATTCGTAAAATAAAAAAGGGAGAAACGAGAGTATAAATATTTCATTTTTCTTTAATCTTTTGCGTTTAAAAAAGTTCTATATAATGTCATGTCCGCAGGTCGCAATTGTTATAAATCCATTTATTTGTATGAAAGTACACATCATATGGAACATTACAGGAAAAGCATTTCCTGTTTTTAGCGCCAGAAATAAGCCGAAAATTCAAAATGTAAACACTTGGTAAGTACTCTTTTTTCTTAAAATAAAATTTTTATTATTTTATTTGTTAGAGTATGGAGAAAGTTCTAAATATAATTTATAGAGGCCAAGAACCCTATAAAAGTTTAATTTTCGTAACTTAAAAACTACTTTAATGTAAATGGATTTTTATATGACAACATTTGTTATGCTTATAACTTTAGTTATCAATGAAGAATAAAAGAACGTTAAAGTCATATGAAAAAAAAATGATACAATGCTCTAAACTGATGCACTGAGAAGGTGAGAAAATTAAAGGGTGAAATAGGCATGACGCACAAAATGTCAAGGCCCTTGGAACGGACTTTAAGGAATCGGGACTCCAGGGTCTTAACTAGAATGTAGGAGCGTGAAAATAACTAAATAGAAAAGGGTTCCAAAAATGAAGACTATTAATAAAGGGTCCTTTAATAACAATTTATGATGCAAAAACATCAAGGAACTCTCTACTAGGTCCCAAGGGGCCAGGGGCTTAAATGGCATGTAGTTGGGTATAAGGATATTTTAATAGGTTTAAATAATCGGTAGACGCTAGAACTTTGTTAAAAAAATTCAGGCAAATCGGATCATTTTTAAAAAAGTTACATCAAGGACCCCAAGAATTCAATTAATATTCAAAGTTAGTGGTAGCTGAAGCCTAAAAAATTTTTTGGCGTTCATGTAGTAGCTGGATTACCAAAGTTCTTAGGGGAAAAAAAAAAAAAAAACTAGGAGAATCGGGCCATTTTTAAAGGAGTTATAAATATGAGGTCCAAAAAGGGTCAATTGATGGTTAAAAACAAGACCCTGACATGAAAACATGTTAAAATGTCTTAGTATTTAGCGTTTTAGATCAATATGTCAAAATTAAGCTTAGGACGTAAATTATTCGTTAGAATAATATTTTTTTTTTAAATGCACAATAAATTGGATAAATGTTTAAAAAAAGGCCTAGTTCTATTAAAAATATGAGGATGTTGGTCCAAGAAGAATGCAAAACTCAATTTTAAAAATTAAAAAAAAGTGAGAAAATTAGGTGGTGAAAAATGCTTGGCACACAAAAAGTTCAAGGGGCCCTAGACCGAGCCTTACGGTATCCCAGGGGGCCCAGTGTCTTATATGGCATGTAGAAACTTGAGAATAACTAAAAGAAAAAATGATCTCAAACGTGAAGATCGGATGAAACGAAAGCAATTTATTTGCTATAAGCTTCAAGAGGAAAGGTCCAGGGTCATAACTGGAAAGTAAATACGCAAGGATAACTAAATGATGAAAGATCGTTCAAAACGAAGAAAATTGGATAAAAGAGGGGAAAGCTATTAACAATAATGTAAATAAATGTAGTGCATAAAAACTTAAAAGGCCCACTCCCAGCACAAAAATTTGAAAATCTGAGCCTCAGGACTGTTCTCACCTAAATGTTCAGATTCTGCATTGTTCAGACTTACTATATACGAAGTACTATATACTTCTCTCTCTCTCTCTCTCTCACACACACACACACACACACAGAGAGAGCTATTTGTTCTTTTACTAGTATAGATTTCCTCAAATCACCCATCTACAATGTCTCCTTTAAATACTTTATTTAGCTATTTTGGTATCAAAGATTGTAAAGTAAATAATTGTATTTTTATATGTTTTGAGTGGACAATAATTTTAGTTACACATGTGTATACCTGAATTTTCAATTACACAAAATAGCATAATTTTTAGATAGTTAATAGGTTACATATTGTAATCTGTAGTGTTAAATGTTTAAATGAATTTTTACTATTAAAGAAATATGAATGGAATTTATTTAATATTTATTTATTTATTTTTATAACTATAGATATTTTCGTAAATATTTATTTTGAATTAAAATTCTCACAGCAGTTATTTTTTAAGATACATAAACAGAATTTACATTTGTAAATGTTATTCTGGTTCTGGATTTACATCTAATAAATAATATTTCAAAGCATTTTTTAATCCATATATTTTAATAAATATATATGTTACGGTTAATTTGATAAATTCGGCGGTTATTACTATAACTGCGTCTTTTGGTAAATTTGATAAATATTGTGCATTAATCAAATTAACAGGTTTTTATTAATAATTACTGATGAAGCTCGGTCAATATGATTAATTTAGCTTAATAACGAATGGTCGTTTCCATGCGAACTTGTCATGTCTGTTACGCAGCTAAAAATAGTTTTGCTTGTTGGCCACCGTTATTTTCGAAAAGTTTGCTTCGCCCTATTCAACGGATGAAATATCTCTGATAAAATGAGTCACAATTTCCGTTCTAAAATACTGGTAGCTAAAAATCGTTGTATGTTACAGACATGACAAGTTTTCATGGAATTAGCCGAATATGTCCTTTACAGAAATATGTACTATCATAACTGTTTGAATTTAATAACAAAAATGAATGTTAAGTGGCAATAATATTCAATTAAAAGAAATGTTCTATTAATAAGACGCAAAAACTAAACAGTTCAAGATAATTATTTTTGGGTAGATTTCGTATGAAATACTACCTATTGCGGTCACTTCTGTGTTGAAATTTTTGAAACAATTTTGCAGATTTACACCGATTATGACCCCTAGACTCCAAAAACTATCATCAGTAAAAAAGTTTATACATCTATATCACTTCTTTATGGACACGATAACTTCTATAATTCTGCTCAAATCTCTTCCAAACCGATACATAAAATGAAGGTGCACAAAATCTCTGTCAAGTTCGTTAATGAGCAAAATCGAACCAAGGAAGTAGAAATATGGAGGGTTTTTGTGAAAACCGAAAAAACCCCATAACTTCTTAATTAAAATAGATATCGAATTCAGTTTAAAGTTCACATTACTTCTAAAAAATGGGCCAAAAGTTTATGCATGACAGATTTTTTATAAAGTTAAAAATGGGCTCAAGGGCGAAAATAGGGTTTTGGGGAGTTAACATTATAATTTATTCACAAGATATCAAATACAACTATTTTTTTATAAATGCTCTTAATGTTATCTAAAACTTTTGTATTTACAAGTTTTTGAAAAGAGCAATTTTTATTGCAAAAAAGGAAATTAAAATTTAAAAAAAGGAGGGGTTGAAAGAAAAAATTCCATAACTTCGTCAATTTTTAATATAACAAATCCAATTAAATTTATTATGCATCTTCTCAATAATATCTACAACTTTTATACTGACAAGTTTCTTATAAAACCAATTCTTATAGTAGAAATAAATTAAATAAAAATAAGAGTTAAAGAAAAAAATAACAAAATCAAACTGCTTATATTCTGACTCATTTTTCAATTCATTTTACTCTCAAACGCATCCAATTGCCGACTTTGCTCATTTAAGAACTATATAATGCGACGTATTGACCAGTTTTGTGATAAAGGCAAAATATATTCCAAAAAATGCTGTCAAAGTGGGCATTTTGAATAGAATTTCCTGAAGCGATCGCGATTGAAAAATTGAGGAAGTATTCAAATAACAAATTGCTTATTTTCTGACTCATTTTTAAATCCATTTTTGCTCTCAAACGCTTTCAATCGATAGGTTCATTTATTTAGGAACTGTATAATGTGCCGTATTGGTCAGTTTTTTGATAAAAAGCAGATTATATTTTTAAAAAAAAAGCTGTCAAATTAGATATTTCGTACAAAATTTCCCGATGCGATCGTGATTGAAGATGTATTTAAATAATAAATTGCTTATTTTATGACTCATTTTTAAATTCAATTTTGTTCTCAAATGCATTCAATTGAAGTTTCTCTTTTTTAGGAACTATATAATGTGCCATATTGGTCGATTTTTTTCATAAAATCAGAATATATTTCAAAAAATGCTGTCAAAATGGGCATTTGAGTCTAATTTCGCTAAAGATGATTGATAAAACCAGATCTTATAGAAAAATAAAATGAAAAATTATTCAAAAGCGGCCAAATAAAGTTGTTCAACTGGGTTCATCTCTAATCCTGTTTTTTTGTTTTTGTTTTTGTTGCTGAAATAAGCACTTAACTTCGAAATCTACCTCCGCCTATAGGCCAAGCCGACAAGGATTTATAATTGCTGAATCAATTGGGTAAAAATCTAAAAACACTGAAATATTGAAAGAATAAATTATACAGTTTTGAAATGCATATTTTTAGCAATGCTTATCAAGATAAAACCACAGTGTCTTTCTTCTTTCATGGATAAAATATGAAATGAAAATCTCAAGCTATACGAGTTTAAAATTATTATATTTACCGAACTTGATTGGTAATTATTAATAATAACCGGTTAATTTGATAAATTCTCATAAATTATTCATATTAACCGGTTTATTTGGATAGCATTTGGTTATTTTTAATAATAACCGATTAATCAAATTGACCGTAACACATACATTATAAAGTCGAGTTTATTTTATAGACCTTTTAGCAATTTTAGCGTTGTTTTCGGGTTAACTTTATCATTTGAAAGTGGAATACACAGAGGTTTTCCCCTACGTGAAATTTCAGATATAGTCAGAAATTTCAGTATAGAAATTTCAAATTTCAGTGAAATTTCAGAGTCTTCGTACAGTAAATGTGTTAAAGCAATATTCATTCAATATTCCATGAGGGACATATATTTCTTCAACTCAGTAGATTCACGATAATGCACAAAATAAATCCAACAATTCGAAATTTGAAAAATCGATAAAATTTATAAATATCCTCACCGTTCATGTTTTATTCTTACCGTTTAAATTACTCTATACAATAGACATTTAGTTTCCTTTCTTATTCGTAAAGTAGCAACCCTTAATGTCTTTCCGTATTTAAACACTTTTTTTTTTTTTTTTTTTTTTTTTTTTAAATAATCGCCCAGTGGGAGTACCTGGGTGAATATCACAAAATGTGATATTTTGGTCTTCTAAGATGCTGAAATTATCTATTTAAAACAATTCAAAATTGCAAGAGCTAAATTTATTTTCAATTAGACAATCTTTTCATGTAAAATTGTTATTTTTTTAAACTCAAATAGCAAGTTAATTTTATGTAATTATATGTCATTTCTTGGCATGTGTATGCCAGGATAATGACATTTTCATACTAAAACATTTTTTACATTCTTTTAAGGTCTAACATTTTAATTTTGTTTAATGGAACATTTTTCTGAAATAGTAACTCAAATTTAATGTAGCGTTCAGTTTTATTTGTTAATTTATACAGGACAGAAAAATGACATGGTAAAAGCTTACTCAATACTTAAAGACTTTAATCACACTATTTTTTTTTTTTTAGAAAATATCTGATTAGATCTTGCTGGTAACTATGATTTTACTACATCTTACTTAAAAAATGACAAAAATAAGAATTACTCTGCAACACCATATTTATACCTACTAAAAGAATTAAAATGCAAGCCAGGAATGCAAGCCATTCATTTTCAGTGAATCCTATTTTAATGATGAAAAATTATTTGTAAAATACAAAATTTATTACCTTCTTCATACCGTAAAATGGGGCGAGTCGGAACACTTTTCAACGTTAACGTTAAAAAAAAAGTTTTTTTTTTTTTTTTTTTTTTTTTTTTTACTAGAAACATCGGTATTGTTTTGTTTTTTAATTTTTAAGCAAAAACGTAACATTTGTTATTGTTTATATACATATTTTTTATACTTTAATGGTGATCCGATTCACCCCGCAGATAGGGGTGAATCGGAACAAATGGTATAATCTTTATTTCTATTCAAACTTGTATAGGGTTAATAAAAATAATTAATAATGATAGGGGAGGAATAGGAACACGTAGTAACTATCAAATCAAGCCTTTATTTTATATACAAGTAAAGATATGCCTTTTAAAAAATTAGAAAACAGCTTTGGACTAAAGAAAAATTAAAATTTATTCTAAGAAATTGTATTCGAATTATAGAAGTTAAAATTTAATACAAATTCAGCCCTGTTCTGCGTTATCACTTACTAGTAGTCATTGGGTAAGTGAATCTATTGAGCAGCCCCAATCGCTGCATGTATTAATACGATCTACTAGTACGCCCTCATCCTCTGCCCTTAGTACTGTTTGCATTCCTCTCTTTAATTGGTTTTCTATTTTGAGATGTCTGTGTAATGTTGTGGATGTGTCAGAATAATTCTAGTGGTGTACCGAGTAGTACTTTCGCCGAGTAGCCGAGTACCGAGTACTCGGCCACTGACTACTCGGCCGAGTACCGAATGCCGAGTACCGAGTAGTTGTATAATAAGAAAATAAAACACTGATATGCGCATAATGTGAGCTTAGGTGTATATATATGTAAATATACCTGTGTACACATATCTATACCTGTGTGTACATATAAAATATATAATATACAACATATATAGTATAAATAAATTAACTCATTAAATTTGAAATTTATTGGTGCACCTTTTAAAGACAATTTTTGACAGTTCAAAACTAATAAAAAAGGAGAATTGATACATGACAACTAAAGTTATTAACTAATAAAAACTTTAAACATTCTTTAACCCTCCAAATTATTCCAACCATTGAAATCTGTCAATCAAAAATAAAAATGTTTATTGATTACTGTAACAATTCACTGAATAATGCAAACATTTCATATTTATTTTGTAACTGTCTATACCTTATTTTCTTTTGATTTAAAAAAATGTATTGGCTTTGCAGTTTCTTTTCATTTTTCACGAGTACAGATTATATTGTTATTTTAAATTTATTATTTTTTAAATATCTCAGTAAAAAACTAACCTTTTTCAATGAAAATTATAAATGTGTAAATTAAGATTGCCTTAAAAAGCAAGCTCTAAAATTGATGAGTTTAGATTATCTAGAACTTGAAAATCCACCAAAGAAACAAAAAATAAATATGAGAATGCTAATGTCGACGAACCAAAAGAGAAAATGCTAGCAAAAAGTTCATCTATTTTCTGGCAATGTTTTGAGGAAATTGAGAATGAACAAAAAGATTGTGGCACTAGTACTAGTTTAAAATCACCGCATGAAGAATTGGTACAAAAAGAGATACAGGCTTTCTTAACATTTACTTATGTAAAACTGACACTCCATTTGCATGTTGGGAAAAAAAAAAAAACTTTTCCGATTATGTGCAACTTTGCAAAAAACTCTTCATGCACCTTCAACAACTGTTTATTCTGAACATACATTTTCAGAAGCAGGCTAGATTTATTGTAAAAGAAATGCCTTGTCTACTGATAATGTAGAACGTTTGGTGTTTTTGCACCATAATTTGAAATAAAATAAATTTAATTATTAATTTTTTATTGCATTTATTGTATTTTCAGTTTCTTTATCCAAAATAAGTCTTTTCTGTTTTCCTATATATAAAAGAAGTATTTTTATTTGTATAAATGTGAAATATTTTTAGAGATTTTGTTCTTAACTTTTTTTATATTTTGAAGACATATTGTTAAATACAGAGTAAATAGTTTTATGAATTACTACATATATTATACATTGATATTCGAATAACTTTTTACAGATCACTTATAAATTTATATGCTTAAAAACTGAAATTCTTACAACTACTCGGTATTGGACGAGTACTCGGCCAGAATTTGGACGAATACCGAGTACTCGGCAGATTGGCCGAGTAGGCCGAATACCGAGTATTTACCGAGTACTCGGTACGGCTCTAAATAATTCTGTGCAATTCTTCTTAGTAATTTGCCATTTTAAAATTATTTTAATGCGTGTTCCATGTCTGTTGTTTTGGGCATTGACTTTTTTGTTTAACTAAGTATTTTCTTGGCACCTTTAAACTCTTCAAGTAATTATAACAAACAAAATGTTGTTACAATACATATTCAGACATATATTTTCAGATATTACATGAAACTATTTCTGCATAAAAAAACAAGCCATGAGAGAAAACGTGTTCCGATTCACCCCGTAAATCTTAATCCTTTGATGTTACAATCCATTTTCCACTTTTTTATTATGTAGTTTAGAAATAAATAGAATTTAATACAGCATATCGTCTACAGGTCTATCACTAATTGAAAATCTCTACTCTTAGGTTTAGAATACGGAATATACGGCTGTTACACACAAAGTTTTGAAGTCGTTAAAAAAATAAGGTTTTTGAGGATCCACTTGCAGGGTTTTATATATATATATACCCCAGTAGTTGTGCCAATACGGAAAAACTGAATTCACCAACTCTAAGTTATTACCTTCTTATTAAAAAAATGGCAACTAAAAATATCATCACATATAATGAATTTATTTGTATGACTGGGAAGTTTCGTTCCTATTCACCCCATTTTACGGTATATTTGTTCTATAAGGCATAAATATTAATTAGAAATTAAAAAAACTAGAAAAAGATATTTATACAGTATAGCAGAAGGTCCTTTATATTGCGCACATCACAGAATGACATGCCATGAAAATGACAATATGGAATTCTAAGTCTTTTAATTGCTTTATTTGTGTAATTAGAAAAATGTCTCTTGAAAATACCTCTAAGGATACATTATATTAGAATGTAAGAGAATAAATTACATTATATAGCATTTAATAGAAATTTTATTGTGGTGACAGTAATTTATGTATTTTGTTATATTCACGTCTCTTCAGTTCTTTGTCACTTCTGAGTTTCCGTTGAGCGAAACCAATTCTATTATTAATTACTAATCCAACCAAGAAAATATTTTTTTTAATTCAGTTGTTTTTGAACAACTATTAAGATAAATTTGCCATTTAAATCTTATATAGATTCATATATGTTTTTATCATTTTACTTTAGAACATAACATACCATTCATCGTCACTATCAATTCACCTCTCAAATATTAATCTGCTGTAAAACTGTGTCAGTCTCTTCTTGAATCATTATGACAAGAAAAATAATTTGTGTTAAAAGTTCAAGAATCATAATATTAATATTTAATTGCTACATACTCTAAATCATTAAAAAAAATTAAACCGTGGAATAAAGAAATGTTTGAAAATTTTGTTAAAGAATTTCATATTTTGAAATTTGTTTACTGTATAATGTATACTTTTAAAATTAATAAAATAAAAAAAAATTACTAAAAATTCAAGAAGTGCTAAAAGAACTAGAGTAAAAAAGTAGCCTGGGCATTTAAACCAAAATTGCTTACTATATAAACAGACTTTTAAGCACGTTAGCAACTCCTGCTATACGGAAAATCTTATTTTTCAAACCAGAATTTTTAATAAGTAATCTCCATCATCATTTTACTTAAAATATTCAATAGAAAAGTACGATAAAGAAATTATTTTCTAAAATGTGGTAGGAACAGTAATATTTTCCCTATATGATGCGACTCCTGCATGACACTAAACTCGGTGAAATGGAAAGCACACATGTGTGTACCTAACTAGGGAACTGCAAGAAGTGTAAGTCACTGATTTTGTCGGAAGTGTATCGTTGGAAAGATCTCATCGAGAGCCGTAAAAAAGTCAATGGAACTAAACGTCGCAAATGAGCCGTTTTCGAGATATCCTCAATTTATATCACGTAATTAGTGCATACTTAATGGGGGACCGCAAAAAAATTTAGTCTCGATTTTAACGAAAGTGGTATCGTTAAAAAGATATCATGGAGAAAAAACTCAATAGTCAGAAATGAGCCGTTTTCGAGATATCCGATAATTTATGTCACGTAGCTAGAGCATACTGTTCCAGTGCACACTTAATCAGGTACCGCAAAAAAATTGTTTTCTCGATTTTGATGAAAATGGTGTTGCAAAGATATCATTGTGAGAAGTAAAACACTCAATGGAAGTAACCATCTGAAATGAGCCGTTTTCGAAATATCCAACAATTTATGTCACTTAATGCAGTTTCCCAGCAGTGTGCATTAGCAATGTGACGCAAATTGTCGGATATCTCGAAAACGTCTCATTTCCGACGGGTGATTCCTTTGAGTTTTTCAATCCTCACGATGATATCTTTTCAACGATACCACTTTCGTGAAATCAAGAATAAATTTTTTTGCGGTTCCCCATTAAGTGTGCACTAGCTACGTGGCATAAATTGTCGGATATCTCGAAAACGGCTCATTTGCGACGGGTAGTTCCATTGAGTTTTTTACTGCACTCGATGAGATTTTTCCAACGATACCACTTTTGTCAAAATCGGTGACTTACACTTCCTGCAGTTCCCTAGTAAGTGTTATTTATGACATTGTTTTTTAGTAAAACTGTTTTACAAAAAAAACTACACTAAACAGATACCGAAACTTTCTAAAAAGATTGATGTTATTTTATTCGTACGAGATTTAAAATAGTGAAAATCAACTATGTTTCCGAGGACGCCGATTTTCCATCTTTTTAAGAAATCACCTTTTTTAAACGGATATGTAGTGAAAAAGTTAGTTTTCATGCAGATATCTAACGGATTCATCATTAAGCTTAAATATTCATCAACGTAAATAAAAAATCGGAATTACAAATAGTCTTAAGGAATTTTAAAAACAGATATTGCAAGATCCACATACATGGACCGATGTAACGAAGAGGTTGCAGTAAAAATTTGTAATTTATATTAATGTTATTAATTTAATAACTTAAGATTATGTTTAATAAAAAAATTTATACTTAATAAAAAAATAATTTATTTTTTAAACTGAAAATGTTAACTATTTTGAGAATTAGTTAATAGCAATTATTCAAGTTTTTATTCAAAATTTTTGATTTGTTGTTATATATATATATAAAGAATTTTTTTGAAAATTCAGTTAAAATGACAAAGTATATAAATAATAATAATGCAAAATTGTACTAATATGGAAAATTAATTTTTAACAGTGTTAGGTGAAGGTCCAGATGCAGCTCAATTTTTTTAAGCACAATTATAGTTTACAATTAGCAAAAAAAAAAAAAAAAAAAAAAAAAAAAAAAAAAGATTAGTATATATTATTGTAGTATATATATAGTATTAGTATGTAATATCTATATAGATTTGTGTAAAACTAAGACACAAACTCCTTACAATATAATTTACTTGACTGAAAGTTTATTTCAGGAAATATTTTAGTATGAATTATGAGAAAGTATTATTATTGATTTTGGATGTAAGAAAGAGTAAAATATTAAAGTAAAGTAAGAATAAAAGTATTATTGTATAGTAAAGGTGAAGTAAATTCTTTATATTTTCAAGGAAATAACTTGTCATCCTGACTTACAGAAAATCAATGATAGATTCCAATAATAAAAGGATAAAATGAAATTTCTTAATTTTTTGTGCTGAAATAAATTTAAAAATAAATTAACAGTGTAATGATTAATGAGTTTCTATTTTAGAAAAAAAAAAATCCCTATAGATAAAATTATGCCATTTTAATTTTGATACAGTCAAAGTAATTTTCGGTGTGGGCCCGAACCCGTAATATTTTAACCACAACCTTAATGCAATCATGAAAATATTTACAATTGTACAGTCGTGGGGAAAAAAGTAAACCCCCTTGCTAATTCTCCAACAAATTATTGTAGATGAAAGTTGCAGGTATCAAACGATTGGAAACAAAGTCTAGTTGTAAATGATGTACATAAAATTTGATTAGAGGGCTTCTAAATATGAAAACGAACCCAAAATTCGTTTTTTTTTTCCAATAGCACTACCCAAGTTTGACAGTATAAATAAATTCTATATCCCTCAATTTACCTAAATGTAAATTGTCATGAAATTCGTACGATTAGTTTCCGAGAAATCATTTTAAAATAAGCATTATTTTAGGAACTGTATCCAAATTGATGTACGTATTTGATTGTTGAAATGCTACAGCATGGCTGTGTTGCTTCCATTAATGTATTATTTCTTGCCAATATGACCTTTTCGCCTTCTTAATATGTTTCGACTATTGCCAACTCAAATATTTAAATAAAATGAGTAAAATATTTTTTCAAATTATACTTTTCTAGATATCATATACCCCTTAAACCATCATTGATTATTTTTAATCATAATTTAAAAACTACTTCAAACAAAAATTTGAAATTGAAAATTTGCATAAAGCAGGATATAATTATAAATTTTATATATATATATATATATATATCAATTACAATTTGAAATTTCTTTCGAATATTAATCTCATAATTCATGTTATACTTTTTTAAATTATAAATTCAATGTATTTATGTTTGGATTATTTAACATTATAACCACACTAAAAATTATCTCATTAGGATTATAATTTCAGAAGAACCAATAAAAATATGTAATTTAACATTAGAAGCACTAAATTTTGAATGTTTATAATTCAAAAACTTATTATTCAAATGACTAGAAATTGTTTCAGTTAATAGTTTGAATCGAAGACTTAAATTATCTAAACAAAATCGGGTGCTGTCATTGAAAAAACAAAGTTTGGCCTCGTTTTGATTTGTAGATAGCCTCCTAAGCACTTTTTATGTACATCATTTAAAAATAGGCTTTATTTCTAATAGATTGGCAGCAGTAACTTTCTTCTATTATAATTAGTTGCAGAGTCAATATGGGGCATTTACTTTTTTTCCCCATGTCTGTACCTCTAATACAATTTTTATATTTTACAAAGAATGAATAAATCTACATTATTTAATATTCAAATATAATAAAACCTCTGAATAGTTGGCATCCAGATATCACTGAATAGAGTGAAATATCGAAAAAATATTTACCCCCCCCCCCTCCCTCCTGACACACACTTTTTTTCCGGTTCTGAATGAATCAAACTCTTTCTCCGAGTCGGGTTAACCATCTATAAGAGCGGGTCATATTTATGTTTGTTTCGTGTCAAGTTGTGGTAATTCCACAGAAATAGTTGCGACTGATTCAGATGAAAAGAAAAATGTATTTAAATATGAATGAGCATATATTTAATTTATTGTATGAGAAATAAAAAGTAGGGGAGAGTTGGCTACATATATATATATATATATATATATATATATATATTAATTTTCTTTTTGGCTGGTAAATACAGTACTGGATTGATTAATTATAGCCTACAAAACACATCGTTAACTCAAAATGAACTATTTTACCCCAATCGAATTTTTTGAGCTTCTAAAAATGAAATTTTTCATAATTCTTTTGGGTCATTCCATGCCAAATCAACCAATGATTCAACCTGACCCTTTCAGATTTCGATGAAACTCTCAGGAATCATTAGGCCTCATGATATAAATGAGAATTTATAATCATAATTTTTTTCGCATTAAAATTTCATACAGTTAATTATTTAATTTTTGAAAAATCATCCTTTTTTGGCTTGCTTACATGTTTTTAATTTTGAATTTCTCAAGTTCTATCAAATGTAGAAAATGTTATGACCACTCATTTTAAAGAGGAATTTATAAGGTTTAATTTGATAAGCAAGTTGACTATGCATAGTAAAAAAAAAAAAAAAAAAAAAAAAAAAAAAAGTTAATTTTTTTTTTTAATTTTAAAATTTTTTAGACAGTCATTTTAAAAAAATTTGAAAAAATTATGTTTATTGTAATATAAGCTTAAAATTCTGAAAATTTTTGAAAGGGATTCAATAAGATCAGGAGTTATGAAATAAAAGCTAAAAATTACTATTAAAACAACAATTTAATTCTATCTATTTAGTTATTTATTTATAATCTGTATGGTAATTTTCAGCTCTTGATTAATAACTCCTGATCCCATTGAGATCCCACTCTAAAAATTTCAGAATTTTAAGTTTATAATATTACAAAAACAATTTTTTCAAAATTTTAAAAAATGACTATCAAAAATTTTTTTTAATTTAAATTTAAAAAAATATATTTTTTATTTAAACCTTATAAATGCCGCTTTAAAAATGAGTGGTCATAAAATTTTCTATGTTTGATAGAACTTGAGAAATTTAAAATTGAAAATAGTTATGCAAGTCAAAAAATGATCATTTTTCAAACTTTAAATAATTAATTGTATGAAAATTTAAAGCCATAAATAAAAAATAAAAATATACTCTAATTTATATCATCATAGAGAATGATCCCAGGCAGTTTCATTGAAATCTTAAATGGTCAGGTTGAATATTGAATTTTGATTTCACATGGATTTCTTTCCCTATTAATAATTAAAGATTATAGATAAATAGGAACAAACTTTTTTTTTTTTTGTAAAGATTTACTTTTATTTAATATTACAATTAAACTGCTTAAATAAAATTTTTATGATGATAATGTATTGAACTTCAACATGGGGCACAGTGGACTACTGCTGGGGTACAGTGATCCACAATCCACTTCACTCTTTTTATAGACTTAAACATTCATCACATGTACCATTCCTGGCCACTTTCTTGTTTTATGTTAAACTTCTTATATAAACAAAAATGCAGCTTTTAAGCTTAGTTTAAATTATAGATAATACACAGTATAATGTTGCATAAATAGGGAAACTATTACATCTATGCATAGTTGCATAGTCAATATACAGAAAGCATAAAAAGTATATTAAGCAAATTTACTTTTGATTCTTGAAATAATATTTTAATTTATACAATTGCAAGCTTATATAGATTTAAAAAAAAAAAAAATCAACTGACAATTGTGTTACCATTGCTTTATCCTGTGTGTGATTAATGAAATTTAAATTTTAGTTTAGAATGATACATAGAGAGAAATACCTACTGCCCCATTCCTCCCACTGCACCCCACTCTCCCCTATATACATTACACAAGTTACAAATTCTAAATAATCGTGACAACTGAATCACAGTGTCTGAAGAATATTACTAATAATTAAGCATTTGAAATTATTATTAAGTCAAAACTATGTGGCATCAGTCAAAAAAAAGAAAAGCATTTACAACAGTTTTCAAGTTTAGTTCATTATACAGACTTCTTTTGCCTTAATCATAGACCCTAAATAAATCACAATAGTGAGATCATAATACTTCATATCTGATCATTAATAAATTTAGAAATCATTTAAAACTTTTAAATCGCTAAAAGTTCTTATTGTTTAAAAATAGTATTATAAGTATCTGTAAAACTTTCTAAACTAATATTAAATAACTGTAATGAACTAAACGAAATAATCATAAGTAATTGTAACATCTAAAAAAATATGTTCTGTACGGTCGATAATAATTAAACACACTTATAAGAAATCATAAAAACAAATCACGAGTTTTAAAGTAATAAAAATGATTTCAAACTCAAATTTTACTTTAAAAGTTGTATAGGTTGGCCATACAATGCTTTCAATTACTTAAATATCAAATTGCAAAATAGGGTTTGAAATGCTTACTAAATCGGAAAAACTTGTCATCAAAATAGTTATTACAAAGTTTCTGTTTACAAACATGTCAAATTTTATTTATTATATATTAAAAGTTTAAAAAAACGGATATATTTTGCATAATGCCTTTGATTTATTAATACAAATTATACACAGTCATATTATAATTTATAATATGACTGTGTATTATAAACACAACAGGGCTAAAATACAGATATTTTTAACTACAAAGAAATTCAACTATGACTTTCGATGTAATTCATTAAAAATACAATATTGACAGCTAGATTTATATATTATCTGCAAACATAAACAAAAAAATGTACTCACTTTGATCACGGACTGAAAGATTTCCCCCCAAAGAATGCCGGTATGTCACGCTGAAATATCCTGAAGAGGTTATTTCGCGCTAGTGAACACTGGGATCAAATGGTGTACGCGACTTTTTCATACGATGAAAGAAGGGAAACTAACAAATATCCACCAACTTCCACAATACCTGCCTGTGCATACTAGGGCGCCACCTGTCACAGCCAAAGGGTTTGCTTACAGAAACAAATATTTTATCGCCAAGAGAAATCTGGAATTCCGTTTTTAGGGAAACGGAGATATTTTTTTGTTGCTTTGGGTCCTTGGCGAGAGTTTTGGAAAAGGGGGAATTTCGACCGACTATTATAATTATAATTGCAAAACCACTTTGGATTTCATTCACTCTCGAAGCTTGATTTTTGCACAGATCCGCAAGACTTGACCTTGGACCTGTTTCAAGAACCCCCAAATCAAATAAGCTAATTTTTAAGAAATGTTTATATTAGGATTTGATGCTGTTTATATGAAAACTAGATAAATTTAATAATAAAAAAATTATTTATATTTAATAGGTTTTTAAATTATGCACAAATATTGGCAAGCTAAAAATAATTATAACAAAACGAGAAGTAAATGAAAGTAAGGAGTCCGAAACTGTTAATACCAATTGGGTCACAAATTGTGTAAGACGGGCTCCGCTCATTCTCCGAGTTACATTATAAGAATGCTCCTAGAATTGTATGTAACTGCTATTAATGCTATTTTTTATGAGACCATTTTTAATAGTGGAAATCTTCCCTTACGAGAATTTTATTCTCGTACTAAAAATTTTATATGCTATAACTATTACTACTAACACTAGGATTTCATGAGCGCCTTCATTTTAGCGCGGGGGACAAGCATAGTTCTTCTATGGATTTTGAAATTTCATTAATTAAATTGTGTGTTTTTGATTATTTAAAATTAAATCAATTTTATTCATCATACTGAAATAAAAGAATTAAAGATTAAGCTCATATATACATATATAACCGTTATAGACTATTACAAATCAACATCTATTTTGAATATAATTTATACAAGAGAAAACTGCGCCCGCGGTAAAGTTTCAATTTGGCGCCCCTTCCCTCAACTTTTTCTGGTAACAGCCCCCAAAAATTACGTTGGTAGTATAAATTTGGCGCCCCCTAAATTTCCGCGCCCGGGGCTACCACCCCGCCCCCCTCTTTCGCACGGCGCTGAATTTATAAATTGAATACAAAGACATGATACAAACAATATGCATATTAAATTGGAGCAACATTTATTAAATTAACAAATCCCTAATGAATTTTTTAAGGCTAGATCCAATCACTTAGAAATGAAGTAGGGTCATTCCATGTCAACTGGCCTAGAGGCTCCCACTCGACCCCCTTCGATTTTTATGAAATTGATACAGAATATACATGTGGGTATATGATGAACATTTGGAAACTGTTTAGTGCAAAAAATTGTATAGTTGGAGCACCAGGGGTCCATTTGTATCAATCACTATTTCATGGTAGTAGAAAAAACGGCCAAATCATGAAGTTTGACATCATATTGCTCATGATATATGAAACCTTACTTATTGAAAATAGGTGATCTAGTACAACTTTTTATGCTAAAAAATATAATTGCAGTATTAAAAATCACAAATTAAAACTATCGTGATTACTAGGCCTCAAAGTAGGCCGTACGGCCAATCTGGTTGAATTTTACCCTTACTTTAACATGCTGTAACTACTGCAAATATTATTTTAAAATATTGTCGCTTTACAAAATTATTACCTATGGATATATCGTAAAGCTGCTGTAGTTGTTTTTTGATTGCTTAAATATTCATTAAATTATTGATGTTCAAAATTTAATAAAAAATTAAAATCGTCGATTTTGCTCCATATTCAAAAGAATATATCTCAAAAGGGACACTTCTGATTTAGTTACAATTAGTACCCCTGGAAAGAGCATATCTTAATTTATAAAAAAAACTTTATTTCATTTTGGGCCTCTTAGATACAGAAGGAAAATAATAAAATTCAAAAATCTGTTGTACGAGGTAATAAAGATACATACAAGAAAGGTATATATTACGACAGGGTCTTTCAACATATTTTGCACCATTCTTTTTTATTACAACGATTAATGCATATAATAATGATCACTTTTCCTGGTCACAGTTACTTCCCCTTTACCATTATGAAAGATTTGTAACTGCATTGCCAATGAGTTATATCCAATAACCAGGCAAGACTAGCTCCTGGTTGGGTATTGTATGTTTTAAATTTTGAACGCGGGTACCTAACGGGATTCAAAGATTATTATAGACTAAATGTTTTGATTATTTTAAGCTCTCATTATGTTGAATCCTGATCCCCAATCTATAAAAAATATTACTCATTTGTTCAATTTATCAAATTTCTTTTTGATTGCGATTGCAACAGCTTTCGGTAGATTGTATTGCTGACTAATTTTTGTTTTTATTGGAAATGGAACAGTAATTATATGCTCTTTCGGAATCCAGCAGAGGTCTTGTCTAGTGGGCTAATAAAATGTTTTCGAAGGTCCATGAGGGTGCATAAAATTTATTAAGACATCGTTGCTGAGATTTTCAATACCAATTCTTCAATACAATCTTCAATTGTCATCTGCTTCGTTTCTAACGTGTCCTGATTTGTGTGAACCCATTGTTTAAATTCAATGGCGTCGTCTGGATCACTATCTTTGAAAATACTTTCCAAAAAAATTTTAAATAATCTGTTCCAGGACATTCTTCGCAGCGATAAAGCATACAATCTTAAGAATTCAAGTCACAAGCTGTTTTACTGATAAGGAATTTATAATCTACATCACTTGGGCAGTTTTCTAATATCAACTTCACATTTTGATGCATTTTAGACGCAGATTGGGAATATGAACCTCCTGCAACGACAGCCACACACCATTTTGGTTTTAACTCGCAAAATTTGGAAAATCCGATTTCTGATCCACTACTACTTCGATAGACTGCAAACATTTCTTTCAAATTGCTTAGTAATAGATGTTTCTGCATCTGAACTTTCTTTCCATCTATCCGAGCAGAAATGAAGTCTTTTATTCTTGGACATATTAGATTAAATTCTTCATCTTGAAAAAAAATTAATACTCTTTCTTTTGCGATTTCTGGCAATTTCTTATCAAACTTTGCTCTAGGTAAAGCCCATATCCCGATGACTGCTTTTAATTTTCGCGCTGCTTTTATCATTCTTTCTGAAACTTCAAACTCCTCCATAACTTCTTTTATTGTCCAACTTTGAGGTGCCATTGTTAATATTTGTATTTGTTCTGGACGTTTTGACAACTGTAACTTTGCCTTCAATAATTTAATTAGCTGTTTGTAATCTAAACACTCTAGGCATTGGTTGCATGTAGTAGGTTGTCTTAATTTACATGGATCTATACCATCAACAATAGCTATTTTCTTTGAAATCACATCTTCTGTTTCCCTTATCTTTCGCTTTGCATAGCTTTTAATATTTCTTGTTGATAATCGTTGAAATTTTAAAGGAGATAAATCAATAGATGTTAGACTTTTGTTCAACGTTTCTGTTACATCTATTTCATCTTGCTCCAATTCGCTTAAAAAAGACGACCATGTTGTTCTTGTTTCTTCGAATTCTTTTCTGCATGATCTACATATTTTTTGGTCTGGTTTGACATTTTTCTTAGGTTCTTAATTTCTTATTCTGTCAAATGATTAGAACTTTTTAAATTGATGGACCTCAAAGATTTTCGTACGCAATGATTGTCTTTAGTGAAAGGATCACAGCATGTTCGCTGAAGAAACTCAAATTTATGCAAAAGCAATGTTTCGTGATGAAAGCATATTTGAGAATTTTCTTCAAGATGCAATAAACTTCGGCAATGAATTAACTCATGTTCTTCAGAGGAAAATTCTTTAAAAAGCTTAAAACCTTTATGTGCACAATAATTTCTCAAATGGCACTGAGCATAGCCAATCAATACAGCATAGCCAATGCTGCATTGACTCTGATCATAATCATGAGAATCCATAGAACTAAAATCTTGATACAGAATATTTTAACAGTAATGTAAAGCATAACTGAAAGAGAAAAGGAATATTTTTGAATAAATCTTGTTAAACATGCAATACCCAACCAGGAGCTAGTCTTGCCTGGTTATTGGATATAATTCATTGGCAATACGGTTAAAAATCACTCATAATGGTAAAGGGGAAGTAATTGTGACCAGAAAAAGTGATAATTATTATACGTATTAATCATTGTAATAAAAAAAATGGTTCAAAATATGTTGAAAGGCCTTGTCGTAATATATAGCTTTCTTGTATGTATCTGGATTATCTCGTACAACAGGTTTTTGAATTTTATTATTTTCCTTCTGTATCTAAGAGGCCCAAAACGAAATAAAGTTTTTTTTAGAAAATAAGATATGTTCTTTCCAGTGGTACTAATTGTAACTAAATCAGAAGTGTCCCTTTTGAGATATATGCTTTTGAATATGGGGCAAAATCGACGACTTTAATTTTTTATTAGATTTTGAACATCAATAATTTAATGAATATTTAAGCAATCAAAAAACAACTACAGCGGCTTTACGATATATTCATAGGTAATTAGTTTGTAAAGGGAGAAATTTTTAAAATAATATTTGCAGTAGTTATAGCATGTTGAAGTAAGGGTAAAATGCAACCAGATTGGCCGTACGGCCTACTTTGAGGCCTAGTAATCACGATAGTTTTGCTTTGTGATTTTTAATACTGCAATTACATTTTTTAGCACAAAAAGTTGTACTAGATCACCTATTTTCAATAAGTAAGATTTCATATATCATGAGCAATATGATGTCAAACTTCATGTTTTGGCCGTTTTTTCTACAAGCATGAAATAGTGATTGGTACAAATGGACCCCTGGTTCTCCAACTATACAACTTTTTGCACTAAACAGTTGCCAAATGTTCATCATATACCTACATGTATATTCTGTATAAATTTCATAAAAATCGAAGGGGGTCGAGCGGGAACCATGCCAAAATTTAGGACACTTGACATGGAATGACCCAGTATTAAATAAGATTCAAACATTGTAACAGTTTAATTTGGCAATATATATAACCTTTGAAAATCAAAAGACAAACAAGTTTTCTTAACAAAACATGATTAAATCTCTAGTGTTAAGATGGGAAATGTTTGATTTATATGTAGAATGCATAATATGAAACAAAAGAAAGCTAACATACTTGAACAAAGTGGCCGAAACTCCAAATATAGAGATAGCAAGATAATCTGCAGAAATGTCACAGGAAAATTACAAACATTAGTTATTAGAGGTTAAATGCTTCTTTTAATCCATTAGATTTTTTTTTTTTTTTTTATCTCTTGTTACTTTTGGCTTATTTTTCTGGATTTACTGTGTACGATAGCCCAGATTTTGCATTTTTAGCTTGTTAGCACTAATGGAAGGATGAAATCGTACATGTTATTTGTGGAACTTAGGATAATTTGAGTCTGACGATTTTGCCTTGGTGGCACAAATATTTTCATTTTTAAAATATTTTTTATGATATACAATGCTTTACTATATTTTTAATTTCTTGTCTCGCTTGATATAATAATAGATTCTCTTTTTTACTATTATTATTATTATATATGATAAAACTTTGTTTTTAATTTGCATGTTTACAATTGTAAATGATCCTTTGTTTTGATTTATAATGATTATATATATAACCATTATAAACTATTACAAATAATCGTCTTCAGTTTTGAATGTAAAAATTATAAATAAAGTTTTATCTTTTATAAATTCTATTAAAATAAATCATCATTATAAATTTGTTTCGAAAAATATTTTCCCATTTTCTTCGACAGGGGTTAATTTCTAATTGAAAACAAGTACCAAAGCTCTAATTTTCTGTAGAAATAAAAACTTAGTGTAACACCCCTTCCCCGTCCTCTCCCTTCTCCCCTCCCCCGTCCGCGTCCTATGTACGAGCATTTTTATATTTCATACACTATCTACAAAATTTAGAGCAATTTCTTCTTCTGAAAAAAAGTTGCTACTTTTATTTGGAATTTTGGTTAATAATATTATATGAACTTGCAAGATAAATTTTTATTCAAAGGTATTTTATGTATGAGGACGTCAGTTTCAAAACTCGCTTTATCCAGAATTTAAAATGTGGAGTTTTTTCTATTACTTTATTTTATTAGTGAACCTGCATCGAAAAAAATATTACAATCTTGAAAAAATAAATAAATAAATAAAAACTAGTTTTATCGTGTATTTCTGGAGCTGTAAAATCTTGGTTTGTAATGAAGTAGTCAGAGGTTTTTAGCAATTTCCGCAAAACACATCACGCAGGGCGTCGCTGAGTAGCCTTTTTAAACATTTTGCGTTCCGTCTAATATCTAAAGATAAACTAAAAATAAAAAAGTTACTGGAATTGCGTTTCTGTGAACTTCAATTCAAATTAAGCACCACGTAGAACTAATAAGTTCATCAATAAGAATATTTTACAAGCACATATAAAAAGCAGCGAGTAAACATAATAAGACCGCGAAAAAAAAAAAAGATAGATATGGTTACAGTTAATTCTGGCATGCTTCATCGTCGTTTCGAGGCACAGGGGCTCGCTCCGGAGCCCCTGTGCCTGTGGCTCCGGAGCGCAGTATTTATGAGCACGTGTGAATTCTGACCAATACATAAATAATAAGAAAAAGATTCTCATCATATTTTTACATTCTGTTCGTGGATTTTTCCTAATAAATCTTCTATTTATTTATTTATTTTTTCAGTTTATGAATTTCAAATTACTGGAACTGGATATACAATTTTACTGTGTATTATAATTATTGATTCGCTTACCCGTTGTCGATTTTTCATGAGATTTGTAATTAATAATTACAAAATGTTTTATTATATGTATAGATAGCATAATTTATTTTTCCAACAAATCAATTAACTCCCTGGTATTTCATATTGCCTATGATTTGAACGCATGAGTTAAATAAAAGCGAATTCATGGATCACGAGCACAAGGATTTTAGACCTTGAAAATTGGAAAAGAGTCCGTACCTTATTTTTCCATCGTTTAAGAAGCATTGATATGGCGATGTTAATAAATCAGTTGGCTACATTAGACAACCCACAACCCGATCCGAACCAGAGGTATTTCAATTCATACCTGACCCGAAACCCCAACTCAACTCGAACCCACATTGTAAGGAAAGTAAATTGTGTTTTAATATGTGATTGTGAAAAATAATATGCATTGTATCTCCAATTCTAATACCATTTTTATGTTTTATATAAAAGAATGAAAAAATCTATATTCTTTAACCCTTTCCGGCACAGGCAAAATCTGTTAGTAAAATGAGAAATTATCGACTGACACGGGAATTCACAAATGAATTTTTTAGATATTTTGAAATCCTTAATTAAAGCTTTTATTGTAAAATCAAAATTTTACTAAAATATTATTGGTGCCGTTTCCAAGTTTGGAATTAAAATTAGGTATCCCAGACCGGGCACAGTGTGCCGGAAAGGGTTAATTCTAAAATATAATAAAACTTCTGAGCACCTTGGTAAAGTAGAATAGAGACAAACATCAGGTCGGGTTATTCCGAATTTCGTTTTTTCGACTTGGAATGAATCTATTTTTCTTTCTGCACGTCTGGTCTACTCTAGAAGAATTCTTTCGGGTCATATATTAGGTTTTTTACCACTCTGGATGCTGGGAGTTTCACAAAAAGTTTGCGCACAACTATGTTTCAGATGAAAATAAATTCGTATTTGAATATTTAGAGCTGCATGGTCAATTTACTGCAAAAGAAATAAAATGCATATAAGAAATGCGATCATGGATTATTCTTTCTTTAAAAACATTTTTTCTTCTTTCGAAATATGAAAAATGTTATTAATATTTCGTTTTTGATGCACACAAAAACAGCAGTATCATATTATTGATAGTTTACATATATATACACATGTCACGAGTGTGTAGATCTAGAAGTACCGACTATTCAGAGACAAAGGCGTTCAAATACAAATTTTAAGAATTGAAAAAGTGCCCGCTAAATAGAAGTGTCCGCTTTTCAGAAGAAAAGCATTGTAGAATTCTTAAGGATTAACCCCTTCACGACGGAAATCCTTTTACGAAATTTTTAATGTTTTGTCACCGGTTATTAAAAGCAGAAATTTGCGCCTTTTTTAATCGAGAAAATGCTCCGAATAAATAAGGCAAATTTTACAGTAAAAGTTTACTGGTGGGAATAAATACGGATCCTTGAGGCTTTTTGCGGCACGTATAGGTGTCGGTTGTCCCCAAGGGGTTAAAGATTTTTACCCTAAAAAAAATAATTTGAACGCTCTTTTAAAATTTGGGTCAACCCGGATCCGACTCGCGTCTAAACCAAGCCCAAAACAATGAAATTCAACCCGACCTGAAGCAAAAAATATCTAGAAATCGATCCGATCCCTGATTGAATCGGGTGCACGTAAAAATTGATAACTCGACACAGCGCCGTCCAAAAGGGGGGGGGGGGCTAGCTGGGCGGTCGCCCAGGCGTGGAAATTTAGAAGCCACCAAATTTATACAATCAACGTCATTTTTGGCCTGTCACAAGAAAAAGTTGGAGGGGGGGAGGCGCCAAATTCTAACTTTGCCCTGAGCGCAATTTTCTCTTCTTACCCTGACCCGGAGGCAGGATTCTGATCGGTATAAAACTAAAAATCTATTCTTTAAATATGCTTTAAAATTAGCTGCGGCTTCAAAAATTTCATTTATAACGGTGCACCTTGTTTATATAATTGTTATTCTGCCTCAAGTTTAGCAACATTTATTATTTTGAAAATTTTCGCGTCTAATATAGCGAATTGTGTACCAACACAATTAAATTTTTCACTTGATACATTTTCAACAGGAGTTCTAGTTCTTCCTTTCACCATCTTCGAAATAACAAACTACATTAGATTTTATCGTACTTTTAAAATACAATACGCAGCAAAACGCTAAATGGTACTTACTGTGTTCCACACAGTAGTTTTTTATTATAACAACGTTATAAGTATGACGACTGGAACATTAGAATTGTAACTATTCAACAAAAATGTTTCTGCAGTGTAGAAGCATTCTTTATAATACTTATCGTATCAGTAGTTGAAAAAGTATGTTTATATTAACTTCCAAAAACCGATTTAAAAAAACAGACAGGCACGCATTTTGCTTTTGTGAAACTTTTATATGCATAGACTTTTAACGTGGAAAAATATTTTGGACATTCTTTTAAAAATCTGGTCAATCAAAATCTGTTTGTTAATCCGATTTGCAAAAGTAAAAATTTCAACACGAAACAATGAATGTCAACCCGACCCTCAACGGGAAAATATTAGTGCCGACTCGACCCGAACCTCGCGTCGAGTTAAGATAAAAGAAGGTAACCCAACCCAAGCAGGATTCTACCCCAATGCCTTCAGTAACGTGTACTCTCGAATTTGTGTGATTTTATATTTCAAATTAAAATCTATTCAAAAAAGCTAGAGTTGGGACCTCGCTGCCTTCAGCGTGGTACATCATGGTTCTGGTTTACTTTGATTTAAAATTTTTAAGCATTGTCCAGGCCTGAACTAATAACCATACCTAAAATCAATGTTAAATGAATATATGCATTTAAAGCAAAATCGTCCCAAACGAATCCCATTTTAGTCCACAATTAGCTCATAATTTTCTCGCATAATTAACCCAATTGCCTTTTTCAGCATGAAATGCTTTCTTCTCATTCTTTTTCCACTTTGAGTCATTTAACATGCAAAAAATAGAATTTATTATCTAAACTCTTGAAATATGTCTAAGTCTGTATAAAAAAAGCCTGTATAAACAAATCGTGAAAAAATATTCATATTTAGTGGTAAAAGCTCTTATGAGAAGACAATTTTTTTTCACATCGGCTCATTTAATAGTTGAAAAATATAATTCTTATTATGCATACTCTGCATTTTTTATCAGTTATACCTATACTGATTTTGAGCAAGTGTAAAAAATATATATTAATATTTAGTTGTAAAGTCACAGATTTTTTCTCACTTTTTACCCGCATCCGGTCGTTTATGTAAGAAATTATACAGGGTGAGTCATGAATATCGAAACAATAGACTATCTCCTTAAACATTGCCCTTAGACCCATACTTCCAATTGAAAAGTTTCATAAAAAAATTTGAATTTTTTGATAAGGCAAGTTGCAACTCCATGGGGGAAGGGGAGTATTTTAAAAAAATACGAAAATTAAATATTTACCCGGCCCCCAGGGGATAAAAGTTCCAATTAGAAAAATTTTCCTTATCCATTCCTGAATTGAGCAAAAAAAAAAAAAAAAAAAAAAAAAAAAAAAAATATTTCGATATCTACAAATTCCCAAAAGATATTAAAATCCAAAATTTTCCAAAATTCGTGATTTACACCACTTAAGCATACCTCTGAGCGCAGCGAAATCAGTTCATTTGAAGTAAAATTTAGGGATCGACCATAAATTTACGCATTGTTAAATGTCGATCCAAGACAATACTTTAACTTTTAGATATAAAATAAAAGCGTATAGGTTTTTGCTTTAAACTTCCTTGAAATATGCTAGATTCTGCAATTCTCAACCTTGGCGCCAACCTCGTAACTGGCACGACCCATTGGCCGGACCGTCTTATTAAACACTTATTAAAAGTATTAGTAAATTAAGTGATATTAATTAAACTCTCATAAAAAGTGTCTTAAAAACTTATTGCCGCAGGAAATAAGTTTAGTAAAAATAGTAATAGCGATAATGACACTTCTATTAACGGAATCATTGTAAATATATTTTAATAAATTACATAGAAATATTTTCAAAAATCTACTTTTCACTATTCAGTTTCAAAATTTATGATGGTTTTAAACCTATTTTTACTTTCTTCTAACTTTACAAGAAGAAAGTATTGGATTTATGAAAATTTTGAATTCCGCTTTTCGATGGATTCACACGTTTTAGAGCTCAGAGATACCGAAAAACATGTTTTTATAAAATGTCTATCTGTGAGTCACTTGCACAATGAAAAAAATTTGAAATCGGCGTGATAAAAAAAAAATAATATTAAAATCAACTGACGCATTTAAACAGTAATTAAAGAAGGTGAGAATGGCAAAACTTAAACAAAATCTGAAATCGAAACTATACAGGACGGAGTTAATCGCCTAGAAACTTTTAACAAGCATTTAAACGTTAGGAGCCCACCTTTGTTTAAAACTAAATGCACTTTTCTGCATCAAATAATTTTATTTCAGTATTTCTCATTTTTAAACTGACCTAAGTCAATAACCGTCGATTACGGTAACAGTCCCGCGAGTTCAATATTTTTTTAACATCTCAGAAAAAAAAAAAAAAAAAAAAAAAAAAAAAAACCTGCCGAAAGAAGTTTTTAGCTCAGAAAATTTACAATTAAAAATATGATTTGTTTTTGTATGCATCTTTTTTTATATTGCTATTTTAAATATATTATTAAAAATATATATATATTATTTAAAATGCTGAATCAAATTGAAAATTAGACATTTTCATTTAATCAAAAGAAATAAACTCAACACGATAAATAATATTATGAGTTATAACAATTTTAATTTACTCTAAATTTTTTGAAAAAAAATTATTAAGACGTTTTATGATGTGATAATGCTTACAAATTATATGGTCAACCATCACAAAACATTCAAAATTCTAACTTTATAAATAAATAAATAAAATAAATGTTTCCTGGACCCATTACAGCAACATTGTTTCTTCAATTACACGCATATCAATTTGTGTCTGATCCCTTGATCCCGTTTTATTAAAATTGTCATAACTCTCTGAGTTTTGAAAATATCAAGATGATTTTTTTTTTTTCAGTTTAGGAATGGATAAGGAAAAATTTTCTAATTGGAAGATTTATTCTCTGGGGGCTATATAAAAATTTAATTTTCGTATTTTTTAAAATAGATCCCCCCCCCCCCCCCCCCATGGAGTAGCAACTTATCTTATCAAAAAATTCACCTTTTTTATGAAACTTTGCAATTGGAATAGTATGGGTCTAGGGGCAGTACTTAAGGAGATGGCCTATTGTTTCGATATTTATGACTCACCCTGTATAGTTCTTATCGTCTGAATTCTTTGAAAGTGTTATGAGTTATAAATATAATATGTTAAAAGCCTGCGTATAATTTTTGTGCAGAAATATGCATATTTAGTTGTAAAAACATGAGCAAAAGTCACCTGCCGGTTACCGCTCTGAGCAAAAAATTTTACAAATTTTATCTTTTTTTTTTTTTTTTTTTTTTTTTTTTAATAATGATTCTAATCATCGGAATGTTTCGAGACTTTTATTACATGGAGTAAATCGAATGTCCAAAGAAAGTGCAAAAAGTTTGCGTTTAAATACTGATATATAATTACCTAGAAAAAAAAAAAAGAGTATTTCGGGGAGGCACTAAATGACTTCCAGCCGCAAATTTCTTTGTAAAGGTTATTATTCGTACTTTTCAAAATAAAATGACTGTTGTAGAAAATAAAGTACCTATTAAATGAAATGGCTATCTTTTGTGACTTTGAAAAACTGGAGGAAAAACCACTAAATAGATGTTTTGAAAATATTTTTTTAAAAAGAATTATTATTGATATTTGTTTTAAACTAATTGCAGCTTTAGAAAAAAAAAAGTACGTAATTTAGTGTCTTTCTTTTTTTCCATATTTCAAAGAATTAACCTGGCACATGTTGCAAAAAAATTTTTTAAAGGCGGTTTAAGCATTGGGAATTACCTTTACGACAATTCTCATCATATTTTTCGGACCTCTATAAGCGGTATAGCCTGGGAGGCGGCAGCACAGACAATCACCTCATTGAGTTCAGGGCTGAAATTAGTTAAAACTAGATTGACATATTAAAATGCAATCAGTCTGCCTAGTCATATCTCTGTTAAAAACACCTGAAAACTGATTTTAGCGGTTGACTTGTAGGTGTTTTCCTGTTCCCAATTCTCCATGTTTTCATATAGCTGATTGCAGGAAAATACAATAGTAAACCTACATTGTAAAAAATATTCGTGTGACTTTACATAAAAAATGGGGGCAACTAAGTGCCACCAAAAATAGAGCAAGAAAATACCATTAATAAGTTGGTGTAATAAACCACCAACAATCGACTGATGTAAACAAACACCATTTTTGGTGTAGAGTAAGTAATATGTTTAAAATGTATTTTATAATAAATTGTCTCAATTAAAAGGAAATTTAGCAGACTCTTTGCGTGAAGCTGTTTATTTTAAATTATAGCTGTAAGCAAATTTAAAGTGTAATCTTTAAATTATTTTTTATTTTACTACCGTTCATTAAAGTACATTAAATAAGTGGTAGTGTCAGTTGGTAAAAAACAAAATTTCTTAATATATAATGAACTTAAAGCCCGTGAATGAACTTATGTACCTTAAAAAGAACTAGTGGCAAAAAGGATTTAAAAGTGGCTCTTAGGACATTCAAGTAAATAAAAATAATTAAAATAAAAAATGTTTAAAATAAAAAAACAAGCAGATAATGTGTAAAAGGATATTAAAAATGAATTAGTGTAAACTGATACTACTGTAAAATAATTCATTTGTTGGCATCACTAAAATAAAAAGTATTTACTGATATAACAAAGATAGAATATTATATAAGTAGGTAAAAAACAATACTAATAATTAATGTTTTATAAATCCTTTCAACATAAACATATATCAAAATGGTATTTTTATTTGCTCTATGTGGTATTAAAAAATAAAATTAATTTAAAAAAGTAAAAATTGCCAAGTTTGGCCATTAGAAAAGATAAGTTTAGAAATTCCTGTAAACTTAAATACAGTATGGAACTAATTATCTAGAAGCAAATTATCCAGAATGAGATTTCAAATTGATTGACTTAAAAAAAAAAAAAAAAAAAAAAAAAAAAAAATTAATGCCAGTTTGACATGGGCATTGCTTGAAAAAATACATCATGCATCAAATTACTTCATGCCACCTTCTGAGATTTTAAATGAAAGTCTATTTAGTTAAATATTGTATGTTTGGATTTTTAAGGAAAGGAAACAGGGCAAATTTTGTTTTTAAGGAATTCTCATAAATTGGATCTGATTCTTAATTTGAGTAATTTAATAATTAATTTGAAATAAGAAGCAATATATTCTACTGCAAAGAATTCGTCTTTACTGATTTCATTGCGTTTCCATCAGAACTTTGGCTAATGAAAAGAACCCATCTAAAGACCACCTACGTGAGAGATATGCCAGTGGTGAGAAATTATGCCCCCCCCCCCCCCCGAGGGGAAATCTAGAAAATGGTGACTGCGCTTTAAGTTTGAAGTGACCACTTTGCACAGTAAACCACAGAAAGAAACCTTGATATATTTCTAGATAAGCACCAGCATAATTTTTCAACCACTGGTACCTACAGCAAGCTGAGGAGGGACTTACATCAAGGTCAATCCATGAAAACGAGTTTTTGAAGATGAAAATTTTTAAATTAACAATAGGAGAGTTCTAATCCTACCCTAATTAGATTTTTTTTCTGAGGAGAGAAAATAATAATAAGAGGAAGGAAGCTTTTGGAGCAGAGATGTCAAAGAGAGAGTTAACGCTAGGAATGGGAAGGGAAAAAAAATCTTGGGAATGCACAAAATGTGCTTAAAATCAGATGATTGTGAAAGGGAAGCTCCAGAGAGTGATTCTCAAAAAGAAAAATTAGGATTGTTAGAGTCCAATGTTCAGATAAATTATAATATGTATATGAACAAAGAGAGACATTCTCCCAAATTTCTGAAAACTTCACTGATCTGTGGACTATTAAAAAGGCACGTTTTCTATTAAAGATAATCAAATGGGCACTCATATCATTTTAAACATGTTTTACAAATTTAATAAACGAAAATTAAGAATATGATCTCTTTAACTCTTTCAGTATCAAATCTCAAAAAACAAAATTAAAGTTATGGAAATTCTACACGTTGTTAATATTGCTCCGTATAGTTTAATAAACATGAAAATACAAATATAAATTGAAAAAGAATGTATTGTTAAAACAAGATATAACATTATGCTTTATTAATGCTCTTGTAATTTCAAGTTCAAAGAATTTAAAGCATGTAAAACACTATAAAGTAAAAACTAAATATTTTAAAGCTCTGTACAAAAATGACAATATTACGTGCTTATATTATTAAGTAATTTTGAATTTTAAAATATTGAAATAGCTAGACTACAAAATCATATTTTACAAGCATTATGTATCAAATTATATATATACAGGGTGTTCACTCTCAACGGTGGCCAATGGCTAATTTCTAAACTGTTAGTTATAGACACATGGGCGTAATCTGACAGGGGCGAAAGGGGGCATATGCCCCCCTAGTTTTCCATGAGCAGGGGCAAGACTTACCTTTTGCCCCTCCAGTTTTTTTTTTTTTTTTTCAATATTCTGTGGTTAAGGGCCAATTTTATACTTCAATTTTCTCTTCTTTTTCATTTAACCATTTATGTGCTATATTTTAAGTACAAACTTGAATAAATATTAGGTAAATTCAAATACCCAGCAGCAACATCTTTATGTTCATGTCAGTAATTTCCGACATGTAGCTAAACAAACTTTTTAATGCCACAGTCTATGTCAATAAAAACATTTCCTTTGCCCTCTCCCCCCCCCCCCTCCAGAAATGCTAAACTTATGAGCTCTTTTTCATATTTAGAGTTGTTTGTATGCATGTGCGGGGTGGATCTCTTGACTGCTTCTCGAAGCTTCCATTATTGCCACTTTCTAAAATCATGATTGATTATACGAATACACCTGGCTATATAGTCGTCTATTTCAAAGTACTATTGTCACACACAAGTAATTCACAGCGACTATAAAACTACGTTGAGCGTCACTGGGGATAGTCATTAGAAACCGAAATATAAGGAACACGTTCTGTTTATAAATCAATTCCTATTTAATAAGTTTTTTGTATTTTGGGCGGAAAAAAGAGAATTAAGTAGTTTACAGAGTAGTTACTTTAAACGGAAATAGTCAAAGTTGCTAACATATTCAGTTTTTCAATGTTCGCTTGGATTTGTGTCATTTTAAAATCCACGAACGTAAAAACATATGTTTACTAATAAACTAAAGTTTATCTCTGTATAGATGGGATGGCTAGAAAAATGTATTTCATGTACAAGCCTGAAAATTTAATTGAAAATAGTCCAAGGCCTCTCCAGATGTACCGGAGACTCAAAGTTTTAAATTTCTGATAAATAGTTGAATTATTAATTAAAAATCAGAAAGAACTCTTGTCAAAAAACTCATCCTTTTCCTTTCCAGCGCTCGCAAATACACAGAAACCGATGGCCTTGGACCATTTTCAATTAAATTTCAGACTTTTACATGCGAAACATTTTTTCCAGCCATCCCATCTAATCTACACAAAGAGAAACTTTATTTTATTAGTATGGATATGTTTTTACGTTTGTGGATTTTAAAATGACACAAATCCAAGCGAATATTGAAAAACTGAATATGTTAGCAAATTTGACTATTTCCGTTTAAAGTAACTACTGTGTAAACTACTTAATTCCCTTTTTTCCGCTCAAGACACAAAAAACTTATTAAATAGGATTTGATTTATAAACGGAACGTGTTCCTTATATTTCGGTTTCTAATTATTATCTCCAGTGAAGTGACGCTTATCGAGTTTTATAGTCACTGTGAATTACTTGTGTGTGACTATAATACTTTGAAATAGACGATTATATAGCCAGGTGTATTCGTATAATCATGAGGTTAGAAAGTGACAATAATGAAAGCTTTGAAAAGCAGTCAAGAGATCCACCCCGCACATGCATACGAACAACTCTAAAATGCAAAAAAAGCTCATAAGTTTAGCATTTCTGGAGGGGAGGGGGAGGGCAGAGGAAATGTTTTTATTGACATAGAATGTGGCATTAAAAAGTTTGTTTAGCTACATGTCGGAAATTACTGACATGAACATAAAGATGTTGCTGCTGGGTATTTGATTTTATCTAGTATTTATTCTAGTTTTTACTTAAAATATAGCACATAAATGGTTAAATAAAAAAGAACAGAAAATAGAACTATAAAATTGGCCCTTAACCTCAGTATATTAAAAAAAAAAAAAAAAAAAAAAAAAAAAAAAAAAAAAAAAAAAAACTGGAGGGGCAAAAGGTAAGTTTTGCCCCTGCTCATGGAAATCTAGGGGGGGGGGCACATGCCCCCTTTCTCCCCCGTCAGATTACGCCCATGCTAATAAATCAAAACAGCCATGGAAGCATTTACTATTGTGTATGGACGATATAGAAGAGAATGTTTATAAAAATCGAATTGAATTACGAAATCTCATGCCTATTTTCAATACCAAACGTCATTATCGCCAATTGTAAGGTTGACGATTTTTCTTGATTTAATAATAAAGAAGGTGTTAAATAAGAAACTAAAGTTTTAATCTTTTAATCAAATAAATATCCTCTCATTGCAATAAATGTTAAAAATTCTAAAATGTAATTTTATTTTACAAAAAAGATTGATTTTTTTTTTTTTTACCGTAAAAAAACTTTTAAATACATAAATGTGAGCCACATTGCGGCAGATTAAAATTTTGAAATTATTTTTTAATATCAAAAATCATCTAACCAAAATTAGGTCTTTCTTCACTTTTTTCCGAAATTCAACCTCATTGCGGCTATAGCGAAATTTAAAATTATTTTTTTTAATTATTTTTCCCTTAATCTCCATCCAAGAGAAGATCTTTTCCGCATAAGTACACTGGTGTCCAAAAGTTAAGCATAATTGGTAATTAAGTAAGTAATGAAAGAAATATAAATCGAAATGTGGTGAAACTCCAGGTGTGTAAACAAAATAGTACGCGTCATATATTTTCGCGAAGAGTTTTCCCCGAAACCGAACAGGGGACCGTCAACAAATTGAAAAAGAACGAAGATCTTTTGGATAACCCTGTCAAAACTAATGTAGCAAAAGCGTTCAAACTGCACATTATGATTAAGTGGCTTATTGTAATGAACTGTGTTTATTTTTATAATGATAGCATTCATACTCGTAGAGAAATTAAGGTTTTTATAAAAACAGTCGTAAGTTTTTTGCTTATAATTTGCAGAGTTCTTAATATAAAATACTGTTCTTTTCTGAACATATGACAAACATCATTGTACACAATATAATAAAAATTGTATGAAAAATGAGTAGGTTTAGTAAATAATTTTTCATTGCGCATGCGCCAACGATATCAAAATTTCATTTGCATATTGTGTTAGCTAAATGTATAGAGCAACTTCTGTAAAAGTTTCAAAAACATAGCTTGAAAATTCTGAAAATTATCGTCTATAGAATCAACTAAAAATCCGTTATTCCTAAAAGGAAGCAAAATATCAGGGGTTTTATCAGGGCCGTAGCTAGAAGTGAACAATAGGGGGGGGGGGGGGCTCAAGAGAATGTAGGGGGGGCTCAAGAAAATGTAGAGGGGGCTCATAATTTTTTTTCTCTCTCTCTGACACAGAAAGATAAATTAGTGCGTATTCGTTACTATGTTTCTCATTAAACTGTTATAATAACTTCATTTTATGTTAAGAAAAGTACATGATGATAAAAATTTTGACTCTATAACTGGTGAAAAATTAAACATCATGTTAGCTTCATATGTACAAATAGCATGAAGGACTGTTGAAACACTTATTTTAGATACAATTTAGTAATTTTGCAAAACTGTAAAAGGGTCTCAAAACTAAATTAGATTTTTGAACAGAATTTCATTTGGATTTTCGGAACAAAAATTAATTTAGTGACCTTGGAATCTTTTCCAGGGGGGGGGGGCTCAAAATATTCTAGGGGGGGGCTGAGCCACCCATAGCGCCCCCTTAGCTACAGCCCTGGGTTTTATCCAAATACAGTTGTACATGCAATATTGTCTAGGCACGAAACAATGGAATATGGATACAGCCCCTCATCTTTTTGCTTCATTAGGGAATAAAATATTTTGATCTCATTCTATCAACGATAATTTTCAGAATTTTTAATCTATGTTTTTGGGACTTTCACAAAAGTTGCTCTACACATTTAACTAACATAATATGCAAATGAAATTTCAATAGCGTTCACGCATGCGCAGTAAAAAATTATTTAGTAAACCTGCTCATTTGTCATACAATTTTTATTATTTTTAAATTCTGATGACAGGGTATTGGGTACCATGATGTTTGTCATATTTTCAGTAAAGAACATTATTTTATATTACGAACTCTGCAAATTATAAAAAAACTTAGGACTGTTTTTATAAAAACCTTAATTTCTCTACGAGTATACATGCTATCCTTATAAAAATAAACACAGTACATTACAAGAAGCCACTTAATCATAATGTGCAGTTTGAACGCTTTTGCTACATTAGTTTTGACAGGGTTATCCAAAAGATCTTCGTTCTTTTTCAATTTGTTGACGGTCCCCTGTTCGATTTCGGGGAAAACTCTTCGCGAAAATATATGACGCGTACTATTTTGTTTACATACCTGGAGTTTCACCACATTTCTATTTATATTTCTTTCATTACTTACTTAATTAGCAATTATGCTTAACTTTTGGACACCAGTGTAGGTTTTGTCACTGTGGAAAAAAAAAAAAAAAAAAAAAAAAAATCGATCCACTTTAATGCACAGTTCCTTATGTTTATTGTATCTGGTGCTGACATCTATTAGCAGCAACCAGATATAAATCTTCATCTAATTATCCCTGTTTATTTCATGTCAGATAGTAGCAATTTTTCGCCACTGCTGTCATCTGTCGACATAAAACGGAACTATACAAAATGAAAAAATAAATTTCTTTTATTTTACTGATTGAACGAGAATATTGAATTAATTTCTAAAGCGAAAAAAAAAAAAAATGTTTTAAGTATACACTTGAAATTATTTTTTCAAAATGTATTTCAAAAATACGTTACCATTAATATTATTTAAAAATTCAATGTACGTTATGCTATACATATTGAATTAGACTAATGAAGTGTTAGTGCTCCCGATTATACGTTTATACGAGCATACGTATTATGCGGGGTACGGATTTGAGAAACTTATAGTACGACAACGGCAGTTATACGTATTTCGCAAAACAGCATATACGGTCATGGGCGCCCATATGGGGAAAAGGGGTCAAGATCCCCCCCCCCCCATCCTACGTATAGCAGAGCACTAATTAATATCTAGGGTTAAAAAATGTAAATACAAAATTCATTATTTTTTTATGTGTATTAGAAAATATTTTACTACTTTTTTTTATTTTTTATTTATTTTAAATTTTTTTTTATTATTATTATTGGAACCAAATGTAAATTATATTGTTTTCTTTTATGTAAGACAGTATGGGAACCACTCTCCATAAACCCTGCATACGGAATGTCTGAAAACTAGAGTGCAAAAGAATAACTGAAAGATAATTTGTTTCATTTCAAAAATAGAAAAACTAAAAATGTATTTCATGTGAACCATGGGAAAGGATACTACAGATAGATATACACTTTTCCATGAGTGATATAATTTGTGGTTATCTACAATACAATTTTATAGCATAAATGAGCATGTAGTTGAGGACAAAAACATCCAAGGAGAAAGAAATTATTACAGATCTACTGGACTAAGTAAAGAACTTTCATGTTCAGAAACTCAGTTGTTGGATCAAGATTCAATGGGAAATTGATTCCGGTAAGTCAACTAATGATTCATGGGAGATGTTGTTTTTATAAAAATAATTTATTTAGTTTAGTAATCTAAAATTATTAAAACCTTTTAAATGGCTTGCTAATTATTTTGAATGAATTGTGCTATTTTCATGGCAATCTTTCATATACTCAAGTAAGATTTAGTTAAAATTTTGGACGGTAAATAATAAACAGATAAAGTTACTACTATTTTATTTCTCCTTAATTTTTTATAAGTATGTATATAGAATCTTACTGAAATTAAGATGCTAAAGAGCTTCATTAAATTCAATTCTTCTTTCTTAGTAAGATGTAAAAATTGATGAATTGAAATACACTTCATAGTATTCTTAAAGAAGAAAGAAAACCACGTGTCATGCATAGATTATGAAGAACTTTCTAACGCCCCAATAATATTTTATTATTCACCTATTCTTTCACTGTTTAATAAGATAAATAAAATAACTAAGTAAATATTTTAGAAAATGCATAACACATTAGAAAATTAGATTTCAGCCATTACTGTTCACAGCCAGAAAAGTACTTCAATTATTTTGTGCATCTATAGATTCGTATTCCATTTGTATAGATTTTCATCTATTCTATATATTATAGTAAAATGTTATGTAGTAAAAACACAAATAACAACATTAAAAATTCGCTTTCAATAATTTCTACCAACAGATAAAAACATATTGAATTCTTCCGTACAGCCCTTTACATTACTATTGATTTTTATACACGCCATATGGTAATCTAAAATTTAATTCGGTAAAAACAATCTTGAAACTACTCAAATCCAAGACTGTAGCAACTACTCACCATACCTCTTATTTAAAGGGGGCCAGTGGCGTAGCTACATACAGGGCCGTAGCGACCGCCCCCCATACCCCCCATTTGGGGGGGGCGACGAAGTCAGGGGGCCCCCTAATCGATTCTATCGACCTTTTTACCGAAGTTTATTTATTTTGAAAATGTAAGAAAACACTTCTTTTAATGTTTTTATTTTTTCAAATTCTCCTTTTCTTATTCAGGGGCCCGCCAGGCAATTTCCCCAGGTGCACCTTTTTAAAGCTCCCCCCCCCCCCCCCCTTCAATAATGAGGATTTTCATTAAAGGGTGCCAAATGCTTAAAATGTGCCAAAAGTGACCGAAATTCATACGTTTTCAAACATTTAGGAAGGGAATGTTGTTCTCCTTTTCCTCTCTGCTTCCAGTGTTCCCTCTACATACACAGAAAACAAACTATATCATTAGAAAACAAATTATTAAAATTTTATTACAACCAGGGTCCGACTTAGATTGCGGGGGGCCCCTTTCTAGTTTTTGGATTTTTTCTTGAATTATGCTAAAGTGTCTAAAACTAACCTTTATACTAGATGTCTATTCGCATTTGTATGCAGAATAGCACAAAAAAGATAGCTTTAAGAAATTATCGAATACATTTTTTTCTTCTGTTATAGAAATATAAGACTAAATTTGAACCATTAAAATGTGAATACAACTGTGATGTAACTGTTAGATCTAGGGGAGGGGAGAAATGGGCATGGGGTTCCAAAACAGAGGAGAGATGAGAAAAGAGCTCCAATAAAGCTAAAAAGAAAGAAAGAAAGAAAGAAAGAAAGAAAGAAGGAATTTTTGTCATTTTTGGCCATTTTTTATTAGCCTTAACAAAAAAATTATATTTGCCTTTGAGGGCCCCCGATTGAGGGGGCCCCACGTCCGATGCAGTTGTCCTGCATGCCTGTGACTTAGCCAGGCCCTGATTACAACAACATAGTATCCTATAGCTTTTAAAAGAAATTTTTTATTAATGTTTCCTCGTAACGTGATAAGTTAAAACTGTTATGTCCAATTTTGAGCCTTCTTTTTTGAACATCTTGTAATGTACGTAGGTAAGCAAAGTAAAAATTTGCAAAGAAATACTTATCTCAATCAATCTATCATTTTTTCAATAATTATCAAATTAATATTTTTAAATAAAGCTGTGACCAATTTTTTGGGATATCTTGTGTATAGATATGAGTACAAAATTTATGCATATGTGCAATATGTTTTTTATTTTTAGTGTTTGCCACTTCTACATTATTTAAAAAAAAAGAAAAAAGAAAAAAATTACAGATAGATAGAGGGGGGGGGGTGTCCAGAATGATGTTTGTTCCGGGGCCCCCCGTAGCCTTAACGGGGCCCTGTTTTTATCAAAAACCTTGTTTAGATTTCAAAAACGCAGAAACCAAGAAACTGAAAATCCTTATTTTTTTACTCGTTTTCCCCTTCGCTTTTTGATCATGGGTTTTTGCATGGAACTAAGAAAGATAAGGAAAGAGTACCGGTCATCGGATCGACTCTGAAGAAAGCCGAGTTCTTGTATAAAGCTGCTAGTGACAAAAGGGTGTTTTCTTTTGAAATACTGGAATATTATGTTCTTAGAAGATAGGTCATTTTTCACACCGATTTCACGACGTGGGTGACACAAATAACATCTAGAGAATCCCCTTAAAAGTTAACAGCTTAGTTACTTAGTAGTAACTGGATTCCTAGTACTGGCCTATTCAAGTACTTTAGCAGCCCGCTAATGCATATATATGTTTGTAGACAACACAGCACTTCAGATGTGGATTTTCGTATGTTTTTTTCTGATTTATTTTAGTAATACGCATAGTATAGTATTTATAAAATTAAGTGTATATCTGGAGGAAAAAAGATCTATTCCTATATTAATCTGGTAAGTCATATTTATTACTTTATGTAATTTATATAGCAGTTATTAAAAATTTTAAGTATTAGAAAATTTTGCACAGCTTGGAAAAATATATGTATACTAATAGAGCATATTTTAATAACACACATTTCTGCTCATTTACATGTTTTTCATTTAAGCGTTTTATTAGGGCTCCTTCACAAAATTCTTTTTAATAAATCACACCATTCACAAAATTCTATTCCATAAAAATATACTCTAATTAATTTTATACTGTTAGGTTTTAAAATATGTGTTTTGCAAAGGAAACAAGTTCACCTGAAATGAGAAATTTAGCATATAGACTTAAATAAGCTATTATTAATAAATGTTTGATGCGAATTTTAATAACTGGAATTCAAATTTCATTACAAAATACAATAAATTTCATAAAAATAACTTTATTTTTCACAAAATGGGATCCAAGAAAAAATCCCTGCGTCAACTTCCGATTCCATTGCATTCATATGTTAAACTACTATTTCGTTTGTTAACAAGTAATAAGTAAATTCTCAATTTAATTTATACTCTTATTTCCTTAAAAATCTAGAGTTCTAAATTCATGTCACAATAAGAAATTGTGCTATTTTAAATTTTTCTATGCTCTTTCGTTCTTTCTTTCTTTTTTTCCGTGATGCTAAATAATCTCACAGGCCCATAAAGCCCATTCTTACCAACTAAAATACAAAGGGCCCCCGCAAATTTACTTTTCAAAGCTAATTTTCAATTCAATAAATTCAATCAGAGTAATACATATATAGTTTTTTTTATTATGAAATATTTTTTCTAACTATGCTGCAATTTGTAAAACATAAGAAATATTTTGAAGTTCAAATATTCTCAACTGTAATTCCATATATGTCTTTTACAAAATTAATTGGTTACGTATAATTATGTATTTAATAAAATATTATTTAATGTGTATAATATGTAGATAGTCAGTTTTAATTTAATAGTAAAAACGTTATTTAATCGAAATTTGCATGGTAAAATTTTGAATAATTTAAACATACGAAAAATGGATTTAATAAATGAAAAAACAACTGATAGGATAATAGGGACCCCCCCCCCCCCCCTGTGATGTCGGGCTTCCTCTACTAATTCTTAATGGGCTCTGAAACTGACAAGAAATGGCACAGTCCTCGAGCCTGTTAAAGTGATGCGGGGTCTATGTCTTTCGCACAATTCGAAATCTTTTGCCTCTTTTCAAAATAATAACAATTTTGTTTTCACTTTATCATTTAAGTTCTTATTTTAAAATTTTTTTTTTTATTTAAGAAAAAGTCGGCATGAACTAGAGTTTATAATTGTCTTGAAACCTGTAGTTACTAGCATTTCATATTTTAAAAGGGGGAAAAATGTATATAAATTGTTACTTAAAAAAAAAATAATAATAATATTAAAAAGAAACTTGTAAAATTTTTATAAGTCAGTTTCTGTAAATTCTTTGTCATTCAAGACTTGGTTATGCATTGAATTTGGTTAATCGGTGCTCTTTGAGGATAGCTGAGATCGATCTGTATATGGGCTGTTTTTTGCTTTTTCAATTTTGTTTACAGATAATTTTAATGATGTCATTTTCATTTTTAAAACCGGTTTCGAAAATTAAAGCATCCTCTTAAAAAAAACTTTGCAAACAAAATAAAAAAAGGTGAAAAAAAATCTGCATACAGATTGATCTCAGCTATCCAGTAAAAAAAAATCATTTAAAAATATTGAAATGCAACTGAGATATAAATTTCTTTCATAGTATTCCATTCCATTCTTCCATGCATTAGAGAATGGGTCTTTTCGCGGAACTGAAGTAGCCTCTTAAGTAGCGAACTGTTAAAATTATGTGTTTATATAATTTATTTATTTTCTTAGCTTTTTTATTATTTCTATATTTCTTATTTATTATTCTTAGCATTACGTGCTTATTTGTAAATTTGTTTCAGACAAATTTTATTTTAACATTGTTAATTTATCTTTAAGCCCGGTGGCAGAACTATCTTCAAATGTCTGCAACGCTAATAATATTTTCAAAAATAGTCTGCAAAATGCAACGTATTACATAAATATATCTTTTCTGCTATTGTAGTGCTAATTAATTATTGTAACATGCATGTGTATGTGTAATATATTTCCATGACTTACAAAATAATAATAATAATAATAAAACAGAAAAATCCACTTCCAGCAATATCTTTCTTTTTTTCCCTTGTGCCTTTGACGAAATTTTCGTTTTCTTCGCGATCTTTTGTCGAAATTCGTCTTTATTTTCGAGATTTTTTGACAAATTTGTCGTTTTTTCGCGATTTTTTGATGAAATTTACCGTTTTGGGGGTATTTTTTTTTAAACAAAATTCGCACTTTTTTCGCAAGTTTTTGATGAAATCTGCTTTTGAGGAATTTTTTGACGAAATTCGCCGTTTTTTCGCGATGCTTTGATAATATTTGCGTTTATTCTCGCGATCTTTGGATGAAATCGCTCTTATTTTGCGACGAAATTTTGACGAAATTACGCGTCCCACAGGAAAGAGCTATTTTTTGTGCCCCATGACCGATTTTTTGCATAATTTAAGCGCAATAGCGCGTCCGTGGCATTGCTGAGTCTGCAGGTGTCCTTAAAAGTCTGCGACGCCCGTCACAGTGTTGCGCGCATTTTGCCACGGGTCCTTTAAGCAATTCATATTTATTTCGTATTTGTGCAGAGTTATGAATGTTATAATAATTTTAAAAATGATTTAAAATACTTATGATAATTATTAAATTTGTTTATTACATTAATATCATTTGAAACTCATTGGAAACTTCAATATAAATATTTTTTTAAAAATTCAGTAGAAAGTGGGGGGGAGGGGGGGGGGGCCCAAAGTTGTATTTTTTTGGGGGGGGGCTCAAAACACCTTGCTACGGCCCTGGCTACATATTCAGCGCCCTGGAGCAAGTAAAGTTTGTGCGCCCTATTGATACTCAAACAAGTTCTGTGCAATTTTGCTTTGGAGTTACGTGTATATGCTATTATGCATGTATCTAACCAACCAACCCGACGTGTTTCGGGTTCGATATAATCATCCTTAAACAATTAAAGCAAGCTTGTATGATGTCATATCTTCTAAAATAATTAAAACAAGTTTGTATGATATCATACTTTCTAAAAATCTCTCAGGTGAACCCACTTTCAGGGCCCCCACTACCTTAGGCAGTGTCTAATGTGTTCCCAAAAAATATGTTTTTGAGTGAGCCTCTGATGCGGTGTATAACATCAGGAGTGCAACACACGCACCTGAGACATTCGAAAAATAAGATGAATAAGTCTAATTCTGTAGAAATAGAACCCATGGAACCTGAGATAAGAATTGAAACCCTAGCAGGGAAAGGTGGAACTGAAATCTGTAAAAAATCATTAACTAAGTTGAATGAACCAATTTCCATGGAAATAGAGTCCATAGAAAGTGAGAAAAGAATGCGCTATTAATGTTCGAAATCGTGGTAACAGAAGACTGAGATAAATTTCCATTATTCAAAAAATAGCTGAGTCGAATGATCCAATTCTCTTTGAAATCGGGTCCATAGAACCCGAAAAATGCACTTAAAAATGTTAGTTACTGAAATCTAAAATAAACTTTCATGTATTCGAAAGCAGCCGAATCGCAATTTAAGTTGAATAAAAGAATTTCCGATGAAATTGGGCTCATAGAACCCGAGGAAAGAATGTATAGTTAATGTTCGAAAATGTTGGTAACTGAAGTTTATGATAAACTTTCATAAAACAGAAAAAAGTTGAATCCTAATCTAAGTTGAATGAACCAATTTCCGTTGAAATCGGACTCATAGAATCCGAGTAAAGCAATCATCAAGAAGCGGTGGAAAGTGTTTCCCCCTCCCTACAGATTTAACGAATTACCCTTAACATTAACATGATATTTTATTTATAGATGAAATTCCCCGTTCTCATCTAAAGTTAACCACTTATCTTTAACAGTAAGGCGATTTTTAATTTACGGCTGTAGTGAATAAACGTAAATTGATGCCGTAAAAGAAGACTGATATTCGAAAAAAGTGCTAGCTGGGTATAAGGAAATTTTTATCAGATTATAAAATAGCTTGAGCGCCCTAGAATTATGATGCTGCTACGCTGCTCTTTTCACTATTTCAGCAATAACTATATCTCAAGAACTAATGGATGGATTTTTATAAAACTTCAGATTCCTTTAGTCCTCGACATGCATTGATGTTTTCTAACGTTTGGTGTAAATCGTTCAACAGATAGCGCTGCTATGCTGCAATTTTTGCAATATCTGCATCAAGAAATGTTGTACAGATTTTCATAAATCTTCAGATTCAGTTATTCTTTAATATGACTTGATGTTGCTTACATTTTGGTGTAAATTGCCCATCAGGTTGCACTGATATGCTGCATTTTTCACGATTTCCGACATAGCCCTATCTCGAGAACTAATGCACAGATTTTCATGAAACTTCAGATTCAATTAGGTGTTGCATAAGCTGTCGCAAATCAGATTTATGTTTATAAATCACCCGAGAAATGGCGCTGTTCTGTTGCATTTTATATGATTTACATTATTTTAGTGATAATCATATCTCAAGATGGGCATAGATTGCCATTTAATTTAAATTTAAACACTGTAATAACGAATTTTGAAATACGTATTAACATAGATGATATAGAAGAAAGTTTTTGGATTGCCGCATCCGACTAGTTCGTTTGCAAAATGGTGAATGATTTTCTTTAACTTGTTAAATTAATTTTTTAAATCGTAAAATATCTAAATAGCTAAAGCATTGCTGTTATTTCTCAAATATCAGTTATCTCAACAGTAACTTCATTGGTTACCATTATTTCCGTAAATACCACATAACTAAGGCATTGCTGTTACTTCGTAAATGTAAGTTTCTTTGCAGTGACATCATTGGCTACCATTATTTTTGTAAAGTTATAATCATGATATATTTCTATAATACTTACATTAGAAATGTACCAGTAAGTTTATTGTTTGAAAAAAGTGGTGAGCCTTGTAAATACAGTTCCAAGTCAATAATAATAATAATAATAATAGAATAATAGAAAAAAAAAAGAATTGTGAAAAAGGATTTTTTATGTATAGCCTATACAAAAATTAATACAGGACAAAAATTAATATTGTAAAAACCTACATAGTTTGTAGAATCTTTTAGCACAAAAATTAAGGGAATTAATACGGAAATTAGAATAATTATTCACACTTGGAAACAATCAAAATATTATAATAACCATTTACTTGGTTCAAAATAGTAGAATAATGCATTATAAATAACACGTGCTTAAAAAAATAGTTATTGTTTAATATTTTGTAAGATCATCTTTACATTTTATAACTGTACGAACTCGCTTTGTCAAGCTAGTTACACCATGTCGACTTTATGATGGAAAGAAGCTGAACTTTAATTTTAGCAGCAAATCTTAGTCTTTTTTTTTTTCATTATTTACCACAAATTAACTGATTATATCAAATCAATCAGTATCAAATTCCGAATTAGCCGGCCAAGGAAATATACGTTAATTTGGTGTTGGCTAAACAAGTTCTTGGGGGACACTGACATGTGTGAAAATGCTAAATGCTGTTGGAAAATAAAATCATCACCACACAGATTTTCCGACGGTGGTTTCATGAAATGCTCAAGGATTTTTTAATATATCTCAAAATTAATCCTTACGTTAACCATACATAGCCTTTCAGGACCATCTGCAGTCATGCAAGCCCATACCATTACATTGGCTGCAAATTTCACTGATCTTTCATGCAGTCCTTGTCATATGCTTCTTGCTTCACTCGCCATAAGAACACTTTGATTACCATATGTTAAGCAAAACATACTTTCATCACTAAACAACTTTTTTTCCAATCATCCGAACCCCATAACAGCTTTTATTTTATTTTATTTATTTATTTATTTATTTTGTACACTTCACTCTTTTTCATTTTTTAAATAGTTATAAGGGGCTTTCGTGCACGAGATTTAAATTTATGGAGAATCCCAAATTTATGGAGACGTCTTGTATACTTTGTAAGATTTATTCACAGACTAAACACTCTTCAGCTTCCTATCACCTCTTTGAGTAGTTTTTGGCTTTAAGGCCGCTATTCAGATGCTAGTTTTCAAAATGACCATCGTTAAATTACTACTTTATTACTCCACTAACAATTGGTGAAAATATTTTAAGTAACTATGATATATCGCTCATTACGATCTTCTTTATGCAAATCAATAATTACGATGTTTTGTATACTCCGTTGTGTCGGACGAACGACACATGTTTCACACAAAATGAAAACAATGATGGTGCAGCGCATTTTTATAACTTAAGAACAAGTCCTGCAGAAGCTAATTTTATGCTTCATTTAGGCAAATTTCTGAACCAATCACGAAAATTCAGAAGTATTCTAATTTTTTGAACCACCAAGTTTAGTATTCTAATATTTTGAATAATAAAAATAATTTTTTATCATTATTCACTCAAAATTTAATCTTTTATGGTTTTTACTTTCTTCAATAGTATGCAAATTAATAAATTAAGACATTAACAATTGTTTTTTTTTTCAGTTGTACTTTCACCGAAATAAACCTAAATGCAATTTCAAATGCAAATGAAATTAATTATTTTAATTTTTTTGACTTGGAGCTCTAAGTTTTGATTACTTCAAAATATAAAAATCTTCAACTATCGTCTACGGAAAAGTTTCAGAAAAATATCAAGCATGCTGAAAGGGTCCTAGAGAAGTTACTTGACGCTGCAATGTGGTATGAATTAAAATTAGAATTTCGGGAACAGAAGTAATTTTTTTTAACTGTGTATAAAAGAGCTACTTTAAATCGAAATAGTTGAAATTAAACAGAAGGTAAAATATAATAGGAATACGCTAATTGTAAAATGATTCATCTATAACATGTAATTAATAACAAAATTAAAAAAACGCAAATATTTTTACAAATCTTTATTTTACTCTCTCTAATTTTGCGTCCTTAGGATTCGTGCGCCTGGAACAGTTTGCTCCAACTGCTCCACGGTAGCTACGCCCCTGAAGGGGGCCTTGGTAAATTTAGGAGACCAGTACTAATCTGCTACATATTCTTCAAGTTTAATCTTTATAAGTATTCGTAATAACATCAATTAATTATTAACATTTATTATTAACATATATATTAATATATTTTTTAATTCAATTTTAATCAAAAACGTTGATCAGATTTAAAAAAAGGAAAAATAAGAACCAGGGCCGCAGGCAGAAGTGAAGAATAGAGGGGGGGGGGGGGCTCATAATTTTTTTCTCTCTCTCTCTCTGACGCAGAAAGATAAATTAGTGCATATTCACATTGTAGGTATTATGTTTCTTATTAAACTATTGTAATAATTTCATTTCATGCTAAGAAAAGTATAGGATGATGAAACATTTGAGTGCATAATTGATGCAAAATTAAACATCATGTTAGCTTCATATGTACAAATAGGATGAGGCAGTGTAGAAACACTTACTTTAGATACAATTTAGTAGTTCTGCAAAACTGTGAAAGGGTCTCAAAACTAAATTTGATTTTTGAACACAATTTCATTTGAATTTTCGGAACAGAATTTCATTTAGTGACCTTGGAATCTTTTCCCAGGAAGGGCTCAAAATATTTTAGAGGGGGGGGGCTGAGCCACGCATAGCGCCCCCTTAGAAGTTAGTTCCCTGATAAGAACTATTATTTTGCTTTCTAGAACAGCAATACAGTAGACTCCCTCAAATCCGCACAGCTTGGGACTAGAGGTTTTGCAGATTTTAGAATTTTGCGGAATTCTGGTCATTGCTTTGTTTACATTTTTTAAAAAATAATTTGAATGCAATTAATAATGAAATCCAAAGTATAATGAATGCATACAATATACTAAAATATTAAAATAAGAAAAATTTAGATATTTTTAAAAATTATTAAAATACTAAAAGGAAAGGTCAAGTTAATAATCAATAATGTACAATTAAATATTCATTATAAAAGAGGAATTGTGTTTTTCCTAAATTATTCAATGAAACTTGCATCATAAAGATATATTACTAATTCACACCAGGATAATAAAATAATTAAACTTTATTTCAAGTTTAGCCAGACTTAATAATTAAAAAAGATTGATTAATACATAAATATGTTTGGTAAGATTGTGATTACGAATGATATTAGCAATATCTTTATTTTTTCAGAAATAAATTATTCTTTCTTCATGAAAAAACATGAATTCAATAACCTTAACAAAAATTATAAATTAAAAAAAGTATAGAATTGATATAAAACTGAAAAAATCAATTTTTGCATCTATATCTGAACTGAATGTTTCATTGTTTGCATCCATAAAATGTGCGGATTTTAGAGAGTTGAGGATTTTAGGTGTGCAGATTTGAGGGAGTCTACTGTACTTTCTACCATTATTTTCTTCAATCAAACAGATAAGCACCTTCTTGCTATTGCTGACATTTTTTTTAAATTTATCATATTGAAGAAATCTAAGAGAATATACACTCGATTTCAAAAATAATTTTTTTTGTCCTTTTTTTTGGGGGGGGGGGATATAAGCATGAAGGAATGGTGGGGCCCAAGGTTAAAAATTCTTGTTTTTTATCCAAAGATTTAGAAAAAAATATCTTAATCTACTTGAAGGCCCTGATGAGCGGGACCTTAATGTATTGTGTTTCCTGCCTAACCCCTTATATTAAGCCTGCTTTTTTTTCCCTTTACCAGTTTCTCTTTTCTCGATAAATTACTAATGCTAACTACTCAACTTACATTTTGTAACCATTTATTCTATTAGAAGAACTTTGCTACTCGCCTTTCTCAACCAAATTTTAAATTAAAGGAGCTAGAGGTTAAGCTGAACTGCGATGTGGGGTACGCCCATTCCAATCTTGAGCAAAATTAATCTTGAATCACTGTGATGTTTCTTTCAACCCAGATCAAAATTTTCAGAAATATCATTCATACAGCCATAAGACCCAACTGAGTATTCTTACAACATGAATTTAATCATAACAGAAGTAAAATTTGCTGAAGAATTCTTTTATTTCAGAATAAAAGCCCCAAAAATTTCAGTAAAACGTGAAAAAAAGAAATGGCATAATAAAATTTTTAAATCACAGAGAACGAAATTTTCCGTATTATACAAACATGTTGAAACTGGATTCCTGTTATGAATGTCAAAAAATAACTACCAAAGTCAGGAAAATGCTAAAAGTTGAATAAAGAATTTGTGAAAAATAAAAAAAAATGTAGAAGATAAAATTTTCTGAATTGGTCAAAAAAATTGAAACATGTTCTCTTTTTACAAATATTAAAAAAATGTTATGAAATGTAAAATAATGTTCAAAATAAAAATATTTAGAACAATTAAAAAATTTCAAATGACAATATTTACTGTATTAGATTAAAGATGGAAAATGGATTTATTTCATGAATGTCAAAAAATTTCTTTATTTATTTCCAAATACATTTCATTGAAAAAGAAAAAAAAAAAGGTCTGAAAGAATGAAACTGGGTTCTTTTAATGGATGTGAAAAAATAGACACAAAACGCAAAAGATGCTTAAAATAGCATAAAAAATTAAATTTTAAAAATTCGAAAAACAGACTTTGATATGCATAACTTAAACATAAAAATTCTTTACTATCAAATCTTATAGCTACATGCGCAGCAGTCTCTTCAAAAATTTCTGAATAGACTGTGAAACAAACATCTGTCTTTAGATTAATTTTACACACGATTATTCAATCGGTAAACCAACCATAACAGATGTAAATTTTCCATTTTTCATTTTTGGGTGAAAAAAGTCCGGGCCAGGATTCAAACCAGGGATGTAGTGACTGAAGCCGCCAATGCTCTACCAACTGAGCCATCCCGGACACGAACACTGAAGGACTATTTCACCCAATTAAACTCAACGATCACTTTATCTGGTCTGATACTCTGGATCAGCTCAGCTGATGAGTTGTTCTGTTGAGCTCATCCAGAGTATCAGACCAGATAAAGTTATCGTTGAGGTTAATTGGGTGAAATAGTCCTCCAGTGTTCGTGTCCGGGATGGCTCAGTTGGTAGAGCATTGACGGCTTCAGCCAATACATCCCTGGTTCGAATCCTGGCCCGAACTTTTTTCACCCAAAAATGAAAAATGGAAAATTTACATCTGTTAAACATCTGTCTTTATTATTATCTACTATATTATCTTACATGGCATTGCCTTGGTTTATGAAACGATACTCTGTACCGTCTACCTATGAGTATTCATTGTAATTTTATATTTTCATCTAAATAACTTATATGAAAGCTTTAAACTGCAGAAAACATAAAAGCTACCTTGTTTTCTTTTTCATACAGTAAATATAAATATTTTTGCAAATGAAAGAACTGATAAGAACAGAAAATAATTTGCTGTAAGTAAATATTTTTCTCTATCCGGCACTGGCAGATGAATATTTCAAACTAAAAAAATAATTAAAATAAAATGAAATAAAAACTGGAAAACATAAAAATGAATTCTAGAAAATATATGTATTTTTTTAAAAAAATACTAAATACTTATATTTTTCTTAATGAAAACTATCACTGAAAAGAATTCATTTTTTATATTTTCATAAAGGGCATACAGTAGTAGTTTGAAGATATATTATTATCTTAGATTCCATCTTTGTCTCTTTGTCTGTCCAGAGTTGTAAGAATCCAGGCAGTAGATAAAGAACTGATCAGCGGAGCTCTAATATTATAGCTATAAAATGAAACTCATATGGAAATTTCAGAAGAAATATTTCTCTGAAATCTGAGAAGTGACATGGAAAAATGCTCGGAGGATAGGAGAGGACAGAACAACGAACTTCTCTGCAGAACATTTCAAGTAGTTATTTAAATAATTTACCATTCAATCGAACAAAAAATCGAGAAATTCACAAGGGGTTCCGAATTTTCCGAAAAACTAAGGCAATCAGTTCCAAAAAAAAAAAAAAAAAAAAAAAATAGATCATATATACGAAAATATATTGCGAATTTCGACAAATAGTCGCCGAAAAAAATCAATTTCATCAATCGTGCGAAAAAAAATCGTCAATTTCATCAGAGGATCATGGGGGAAAAAAGGCAAATTTCCTCAAAAGACTACTAAAAAAACCGCAAATTTCCTTAAAAGATCATGAAAAACGGCAAATTCCGTCTAAAGATCCTGAAAAAGCGATAATTCTGTTAAGAAATCGTGATAAAATGGCAAATTTCACAAAAAAAAAAAAAAAAAAAAAAAAAAAAAAAAAAAAAAAAAAACCGCGAAAAAACGGAAATTTTCATTAAAAGATCGCAAAAGCAGCAAATTTTATCAAAAGATTGTGATAAAAACCCTTACATTTTGTCAAAAAATCGCGGAAAACCCGCAAATTTTGTCAAAAATAGCAAAAAAACACAAATTTTGTCAAAAATCACGTAATAACTGAATATTTTGTCAAAAGATTACGTAATAACTGAATAGTTCATCAAAAGATCGTGTAAAAACCGCAAGTTTCGTCAAAGAGATGAAAAAAAAAAGAAGAAGAAAAAAAGAAAAAATGGTGCTGGGAATAGATTTTATCCCCCTCTGTTGTAATCTTTCAAAAAATTTGCTGTTAATTTCAATTTTTTTTTTTTTTTTTTTGTTTTTGTTTTTGTTTTTGTTTTAACTCAGAATCACCTCTAGAAAGACAATGCTCAATAGCCGGGAGAAAAAAAAATCTCAAAATTCTTTAATCATTCATTTAAAAAGTTTGCGAAAATCATCAATTGGACACGAGAAAAACTCGTACAATTTCCGCAGAACATTTTTGACCAGCTAAATTTAATTGCCGAACATTGTAAAGTAGTCTGCTTTGGGGATTCCAGAAATCATCATCCATAGGCGTCTTGTATCCAGTTGAATGCATAATCCTTATATTTTTTCTTTACAATACAAGCATCTCTTAGTATACCATATAAGAGTTCGGAATACAAAAATGAACAACGTTAAAAAGCACCAAATATTGTACATAAACAGCAGACCGATTTCCGTAGCATTTAGCGTACCGTCGTCACTGCTAGCGGAGGTAGAAATCTATCTGCTCATACTTATAGAAGAGATGGAGGATTGAAGACAATCAATGAGATGACAGATGACTGCAAGTAAAAGCCAATAGGAGAACGCACGTCGCACGTGGAAAAGGACCGAAGGGGAGAGAAAATGGTCAAAAGGAGCGGGAATATAAGAGTTCATTTTGAAAATGCATAACTTAATTAAAAGAGCCATTTAAGTAATTCATATTCATACTCAGTAATGTTTATGTATTATTTGGTGTTGCCCTGTATACGATGTGTGCATCTATACATGCATTATGCAAAAATTTATGTAAACTTTAAAATCATACATTCAGCAACTGCCACTTATAGACTATAGACAGTACATCAGATACAAGATACAATACTATACATATGTTCCAATAAATACAAGATAAATGCTATGCACATAATATTATACAGCATGTATCTTGTAAACCTCAGTAATGTACACAGTTGGCCACACAAAATGCAACATTCTGAAGGAAGCATACAAATCATGTGAAATTTACATCATGATGAGTTTGCAGCGATGAAATGTGCAAATCATTAGCATTGCAGCGCAGACGCACATCAAGAGCGACCTAGTACCAACCGCAGACGCTGTATAAGGAGAGAACAGATTAGTGATTTGAAGTATGGCAATTGTTTTTTCATGCATTTTTATTTTCCATAAGTTGTTTACCTATGCCTCGTGAAAGACATCAAGTGAATTTTGACCAAGTTTCTGTATTCCGCCGAGGCACGCAATGTTCAAGAGTTCTTCATTACCTATCAGATTGAATTGCTTCCTTGGCCTGCTTGTTCTCCCAATCTATCACCAATCGAAAACGTGTGATCCATGTTTGCACAATGACTGCACTAAGACTACACCATATACTGCTACAACAGATCAACTTTGGCAGTGTGTTGAAGCCGAATGGACTGTTCTACCCAAAGAAGACATTTAAAGTCTCTTTGATCCGGGCCCGAGTTTTACTTTTTTCTGAACACTCGGGTCGGGCCGGGCTTAGTCACTAATCTTTCCAGACCGGGCTGGGCTCGGGCCTTACTTTTTTCCTAAAGGATCGGGGCGAGCCTAACTTATTTTTTTCTTTATGTAGCCGGGACTGATTTCATTCTTCCAAGTCCACGGACCAAAATATTCAGTCCCGTTTGAATAATCCCGTATGAAAATCATTCTCTCGACGTGGCCAAATCTGTTCAAAAATGAGTAAAATTTGGTTTGGTCCAAAATTTTTGCGAAAAAGGCATATATTTTTAAATCGCCATTATTCTACAATTAAACATTAAAGTTTATACTTTTCAAAGAATCGTAGATTTGTAGGCTTTTTAAAATAGAGTTAAACGCATGAAAAAGATCTTGCCTATGACGGAATCTTTTTTAAAACTGAAAACTGGATTTTTTTTTAAAATTATTATTATTTCTTTTAAACTGTTCATCCATCCAAAATGAATACAATAATACACGAAAAAAAAATATATTGTACATTTGCACAAGCTAAGAAGAAGAAATTGTCTATAACGTATTTTTTTCTTTCCAATGCGATTCTGTCTTGGAAAATTTTACTTTTACCATATACCATTTCTTTTTATCTGCACGGCCCGGGCCTCGGTTCGAAGACCCAGCGCGGCCCGCGGATCAATTTTCATTAACGACATTCAGGTCAAGCCGGGCCCCTGCTTTTCTTTCTTTTTCTGAAAACTCGGGCCGGGCCTAGTCACTAATCTTTCCGGGCCGGATGGGGCTCGGGCCTTACTTTTTTCTAAAGGATCAGGCCTAACTTATTTTTTGCGTACGTAGCTGGGACTGATTTCATTCTTCCCAGTCTTCATGTAACAAAATATTCAGTTCCGTTTGAATAATCCCATATGAAAATTATTTTCTCGACGTGCCCAAGTCTGTTCAAAAATCAGTAAAATTTGGCTTGGTCCAAAATTTTTGTGAAAGAGGCATATACTTTTAAATCGCCATTATTCTAAAATTAAACATTAAAATTTATACTTTTTAAAGAATCGTAGATTTGTAGGCTTTTTAAAATAGAGTTCAACGCATGAAAAAAGATCTTGCCTATGGCGGATTCTTTTTTTAAACTGAAAACAGGATTTTTTTATTATTATTATTTCTTTTAAACTATTCATTCATGCAAAATGAATACAATAATACACGGGAAAAAGACATATAATGCATTTACACCTGCTAAAAAGAAGAAATCGTCTATAAAGTATTTTTTTCTTTCCAATGCAATTCTGTCTTGGAAGATTTTACTTTTACCATATACCTTTTTTAGATTTTTGTGTCCCCATTACATGGAATATGGATTAATAATATTGAAGATGACTGAAACACTTACACACAACAAACAGAAGTTCATTAAAAACATAAATATCGCAGCCTACGGCACTTTCGCGTAACTGAAGATTATAAACATCCAAAAAAAAGAGACCAAGATATTTTTTTGGTCAGAACGCTTCCGTAACAGAGACTTCTATGTTCTGTAGAAATTCACTCGGGTCGGGTCGCGTTTGGGCCGAAATTTTAATTTTCATTACGGGCCGAGTCGGGGCAACATTTTTTTCGGTCGGGCTCGGAACTGTTAATTTCGGCTCATGCAGATCTCTAATCTCTGGTCCTTCTTGGTGTTGCATGTTGTATGGCCAGCAGCGTATATTAATTTTACTATATTTGAACTATTGAAATAGTTAAAATATGTCGCACTTAGTTTTTCTTTGCAAATCATTATGTAACTAAGTTTAAGTGAATGATAAATGCTTTACAATCATATTCAAAGAAAACATGTTTTAATGCTCCTCAGAAATTCATATCAGTTCAGTTTCATTGTTTGTAATAGAGTAATGATTAAAATATACTAGAAATAATTTTTCTCATAGGTTCTCATCATGTAAAAGAATGCTTTTCGATGACCTTGTAAACAAACCATAAGTGCTTACACATGCGATATTTGATAGTAAGTCTCATGCCACATCAGTGATGTATATTACTTTCAATATATTTGAAGTAGTGTAACATCTTTAAAATATACTGCAAAGGAATTTTCTCCTTAGACAGTAATATTATAAGGTACCCTGGGGTAATAACGCCAGGCGGGGTAATAACGCCAAGTGCTTATATTTTGCATAATTATGAAATAATCAGGTAAATGACACCCATGTGCTCTGCGCAGAAGGGTTTTGAGTCATATAAATCGCAAAAAACAGCTTCAAGTTAATTTGTTTCATTTTTAGGTCTTATTGTTTTTACAAACAACTAAAATTAACTCTTGATCTTAAATTTGCGAGATACGTTTTTTGATGTGAAGACTATCTTTTTATCCGGAAATACTTTGTTAATTACATAAATTTGTAGTGCATTTCATGTACTTTTAAAATGTTGTTGAAGATTTTGGATATCTTCTCGAGATAATTTGTAATTTAAAATGTACTGCACAATAACTATAACGGGGTAATAACGCCAATCCTTGACTTTAGTACCCCGGTTGATTCCCTACAGTGGCCGAGCTTCATCCTAAATACTGATTCAAATAAACACAGTTAAAACTGTCCAATGTTTCTCATATTTCTATTTAAGCGGTCCTTTTTAAGCAAAAAGAAGCTCACGGTCTGATATTCTTTTGCCTCATCCCCCCCCCCCTCCCACACCACACCTTTATTTTTCTTACACTTTCACAAAAAATTGAACATTTTCAATAGCTAAGAATGCAATTTGTCAATTTCTAAGTTTGTAGAGTTTGTATTTTTAGAATTGGGCTATCTACATGCAATTATTCCATCTTATTTCATAGTTTTGTTTGCATGGCGTTATTACCCATATACAGGGGTTAGACAAAAATATGGAAACACCTTTAAAAAAAACACGTTTCCTTGCGTAGTATTGTGTACGGTGCCCGTTGTTATTCAAAACAGCTTGCAGTCTTCTCGGAATGGATAAATACAGTTTCTGTATGTTTACCAAGGGAATATTATACCATTATTCCTGCAAAACGGTGGCAAGTTGAGATAACGATGTTGGCGATGGATAACGAGAACGCACTTTCCGCTCCAATGTAGACCACAAAGGTTCAATAATATTTAAGTCTGATGACTTTGGTGGCCTGACGAGATGCGAAAATTCATCCTCGCGCTCAGAAAACCAGTCCTGGACAATGTGAGCTGTGTGAACAGGGACGTTGTCGTCTTGGAAGATAACATCGTCATTGGGGAATAAAGCTTGTATCAATGGATGGACAGGATCGGCCAAAACGTTCACATAAGTCTGAGCAGTAATACGCCCTTACAGAGTTATCATGGGGCCAGAAGAGAACCACGATATGGCTGCCCAAACCATCACCGAACCTCCGCCATCTTTCACTCTTGGCAACAAGCAGTCTGTATTATAGGCTTGAGATGGCGTTCTCCAGACGTAAACTCGGCCAGAAGTGGGGAACAATGTGAAAGAAGACTCATCAGACCATATTACTCTCTTCCACTGCTCTATAGTCCAGTTTTTATGACTTAAACACCATTTTTTCCTGTTACAGGCATTAGCATTACTGATGGATGGCTTTTCAATTGCAACACGGCCAGCAATTCCCTATTTATGAAGCTTCCTTCTAATTGTTTTGGTACTCACAAGATTTGGTAACACGATATTCATTTCAGCAGTAACTTTTGCACCTGTGGACTGCTTATTTTTCGCGATAATCCTTCTTAATGATCGTCTGTCACGATCACTCAGAACACACTTTCGTCCGCGCTGTGATTTAGCGGATGATGTTTTTTCCGCATTTCAAATATGCGGAATAAATCTTCGACACAGTACCTCTTAAAACACTAAAAACCTCGGCTACCTTGCTTACGGAAGCACCCACCATACGTGCGCCAACAATTTGTCCATGTTCGAAGTCTGTTAACTCTGACATAATGCAATGATAATCTCACATAACAGTGATCCACCAACGACTGAACGGTGCAGCGATTTTACGAAGTTCTATAGGTGGCGACAGTAGGCGAAAACTCCAGTGCCATCAGCATAGTTCATTATAATCAATCTTTCTTTTCAAACATGCATTTCAAAAGGTGTTTCCATATTTTTGTCCAACCCCTGTAGGTGGGTAATAACGCCAAATAGCATTGGTCAAGAAAAAACGCTATTGCATTTTATGAATACATATCTGTTAAATTATTTTATTTTATATAGATAGTCAATGAGTTGCTGTATCAGATCCTATATTTTCTTGAAAATTACAATCTAAAACTAAGCCGTGAAAATTGGTAGAACCTTAACGTGGCGTTATTACCCCAGGGTACCTTAGTATTCTTTTGAGTGCTCCTGTTAATGAATTACAAATTCTACACAATTCGTTTTCAATACCAAACATGTCATGGTAAATCTCAATAACATGTATGAATTAGATGTCAATCCAAGTACATTTACAAGTTTTTAAACAAATTCATAAACAATATTCAACTATTTTGAAAAGTGTTAGAAATAATAATTATTCTTTTTCAGTAATTATCCATAAAAAATTCAATTTATTCTATTACATCATAAGTCAGTAAATCTAAAATACATTTTCTTTTCCATATGAAATAAGTGAAATATATCTAACAGAATATTTAAATTATGAACTAAGTATACTTGTGTATGTGCACTGCATTATATGTATCACACATAGTTTTCTTTCCTATTTATTTATACATCAATAAAACACAATTTCAATTTATTTTCACAGTTTAACAGGACTAGCAGCTGTTAAGGGGTCATAGGACTTTTAAACTTTCAAAAATTTCGAATTTTTCAAAAAATATATGTTAATGGATAAGCGTTTCTGAACATTATAAAACAAACCGCATTAAAAAAATTCTTATAATTACTCGAGTTATAGCCTAAAACAAACGAAGCGCCAAATGTAAGAAAATGTAAATGTAAAACTCTAAAGACATTTTTCTTAGATTGAGGTTTTCGAGCATAACGCCCAGGATTACTTGAAAACTGTTCAATATTTTTTCATGAAATTTTCAGAAGACATATGTTATGTTAGTTTGTATAAACTGAACCTAAATTTAAATGTTTATTGTTGAAAAAAAAAATTTTTTAGGTGGTTATAGTGTTGAAAATTTCAAAATTTTGTATAAGCTAAATAAAATGTTTCATTAAAAATAAAAAATAAAAACTTTAAATGCATATTTATTTAAGTTCAGAGTAATTATAATCTAGACGTAGGGGTGCACAACCTTTTCAAGAGAAGGGCCACTTACAAGTATGTCTGAGTGATTGAGGGCCACATTAATAACAAAAAGATAATTCGATTTAAAGGAGGTGATATGTGGCCTATAATCGGATAAAAAATATGATTTCAGAAGAGAGTGGCAGTGTTACCCCTTTAAATTTGCTTATCCAGTTAAAATTTCCAATTCACATGGCAAAGATATATCAGCAGTTTTTACGTTTCTATACATAACAGATATTATATAACAAGGATTATTTTCAAGATAAGTGCTAAAGAACAAGCATAAATTGCTGGTACCGAAAAAATGTGAACGTTATGAATGAGTGAGAGAGATGGAGCCAATCAACAAGAATTTTCATGCCTGATCAAAAAATTTTCCGATTTTCTGTGCCCGATAAATGAAATTTGTAGTTCTTCCATGCCTGATCAAACAAATTGGCGCATTTTATGAAACCAATTGACAAAATTTGCAATTTTTATGAAGCCGATCAAGAAAATTTGATTTTTTCGCGGCTGATCAACAAAATTCGCTATTTTTAAGGAGCTGATCGACGAAATTAGTGATTTTTCCTCACACGATTGACGAAATTTGCGATTTATCATCACATGATTGACGAAATTCGCGATTTTTTCCAGAACATGATCAACGAAATTCGCTATTTTTATGAGCTTCTTCAAGAAAATTCACATTATGAAGCCAATTGTCAAAATTCACGATTTTCTTCGCATGGTCGACGAAATTCGTTATTTTCCGAACCTTGTCGACAAAATTCCCGATTTTTCTGAAATCGGTCGACGAAATTCGCTATTTTTCTGCACCTGGTCGGCGAAATTCACAATTTTTCCAAAACTGGTCGACAAAATTCACTATTTTTACAAAGCTGGTCGAAAAAATTCGCGATTTTTACAAAGCCGACCGATGGAATTCGCGATTTTTACGAAAGTGATCGATGAAATTCGCTATTTTTCTTCGCAGGATCAATGAAATTCGCTATTTTTCTTCTCAGGATCGACAAAATTCGCGATTTTCCTTCGCATGATCGACAAAATAGGCGAATTTTCTTCGCATGATCGATGGAATTCGCGATTTTTCTTCACATGGTCTGCGAAATCCACGATTTATCCGAAACTGGTCGACAAAATTCGCGATTTTTACGAAACTGATAGATGAAAGTTACGATTTTTCTTCGCATGATCGACGAAATAGGCGACTTTTCTTCGCATGATCGATGAAATTCGCGAATTTTCTTCACATGGTCTTCGAAATTTCCTGAACCTCGTCGACAAAATTCACGATTTCTCTGAAGCCGATCGACGAAGTTCGCTATTTTTCTGCACCTGATCGACAAAATTCACGATTTTTACGAAGCCGATCGACGGAATTCTCGATTTTTACTAAACTGATCGACAAAATTTGTGATTTACCTTCGCATGATCGCTGAAATAGGCGACTTTTCTTCGTATGACTGGCAAAACTCGCGATTTTTCCGCGTCTGATAGACGACAATCGCGATTTTTCCGAGCCTCATCGACAAAATTCGCAATTTTTATGAAGCCGATCGAAAAAAATCAGGATCTTTCCGCTCCTGAGCAAAAAAATTCGAAATTTTTACGCAGCTGATCAAGAAAATTTACGATTTTTCAGAGGCCTGATCAACAAAATTCGTTTTTTTTACGATGATCAACGATATTCGCGATTTTTACGCAGACGATCGACGAAATTCGAGATTTTTCCGTTCCATATCGGCGAAATACACGATTTTTCTGCGCCTGAATGATGAATTTGAAATTTTTACGAAGCCGATGATGAAATTCATGATTTTTAGAAAGCCATCCCACGAAATTTGCGATTTTTTTCGCTTGATCGAAAGATTTCGTCATTTTCCGCAGTCGATCAAGGAAATTTGCGAATTTATTAGTTACTTGATCGACGTAATTAGCTATTTTTCCTCTCCCGATCGAGAAAATTCGCGCACAATTGTTTTGCAGCCGATTAACGAAATTTTCATTTTTTCATCGCGTCATCGATAAATTCGCGGTTTTTCCGTGCCTTATTAACGAAATTAGCGAAATTTTTTCGTTCGTGCCTGATAAACGATATTCGCGTTTTTTTTCATGCGATAAACCGAGAAAACATGCTTTTTTTGCAACCGATGAATTCGCAATTTTTTCGAGCATCATCATTAAAACTATTTTTTTCTTGCCCGATCAACGAAATGTGTAATTTTTCCGTGCTTGATCGACAAAATTACGATTTTTCTGTGCCCGGTTGAAGAAATTTGCTATTTTTTTCCCAAGTTTCATGAAGAAAGTTCGCAATTTTTCCATATCTGATGAGTAAAATTTGCGATTTTTCCAAGCCTCATCGACAAATTTCGCTTTTTTCCGCACTTAATCAATGAAATTCGCGATTTTTCCGAACCGATTAATAAAATTTGGGATTCTTAAGGGACGAAATATTATATTTTCTCGTAGTAAATTGATGAAATTTACAATTTTTTCCAGGGTCATATGCACAAAAATTGCAATTTTTTCCAGCTGTAAATTAAGAAAACTCGCGGGCCACACGTTAACCCATCACGGGCCACAGGTTGTGCATCCCTCTAGAGTATAACTGGGCACCAAAATTGTTGATCTAGATACAAAATTTATTTTGTAATCCTGCGCGTAAGTTGTCATGGCAATTTTCTACTTGTCAAATGTCTGACAGTTTAAAACCCCCTATAAATATTAATTCTGCATATTGTAATTTTATAAATATATGAAATGAAATAACATTCTTATATCTTTCATCACTCCAAAAATTGTGTTTTAAAAACATATACATTTTAAGATATTAAATGTTGAAAGTAGTCATTTTTTTTTCATTTTTTCCAAATTTAAAAGTCCTACGACCCCTTAATGCTGCAAGTATATTATATTAGCTTTTTCATGCTTTTTTTAATAATTTTGTAAAAATTTACTGTACATAAAAGTGGGGATGGGCAGCAACGAGATGTTTTTATCAATTTTCTTGACTGTGTGGACATCTTGATAACTTTCGATTGTGTAAAATTTTTCTTGATGACTCCAGTTTGCAATTGCTTTTATACGATACCTGCAGGGGCATAAGAAGAGAAAACTGTGAAACTTCTAAAAACATTAGAAGTGGGGCTGCATGATTTCCTGCTGTACTCTGGAAAGAAAAAGTAAGCCCACGGCCACGGATGAGGAGTAAATTTCAGACTTTTTAGGACAAGTCATGTGATATATCATAGAAAAGATTTTGAACCACTCTTTCATATTATGAACCTTTCTCCTCCCGGAGTTTAATTTCAGGAGGAGGGGGTGGGGAGCGATGAAGGGATGAATTTTTTAAATCGTAACAATTTCGAGAACAAATATCATTTTAGAAGTGGCTTTTTCATGGAACCCTCTAATAAAATTTATTTATTAAATTTAAACATTTCACAGCGTGGGAAGGCTGCATGGTTTCCAGGTGTATTCTGGGAAGAAAGAGTAAACCTGCAAGTGAGGAGTAGATTTCAAACTTTGTTTGGGCCTGTCATTAATAGATCGTCAAAATGTTTTCAGACCTCTCTTTCATATTATAAAAGTTTCTCCTCCTGGTGTTGAATTTCAGATGAGGGGGAACGGGGGGGGGGGGATTTTTTTAATCACAGCTATTTCGAGAATAAATGCCATGTTAGATGTGGTTTTTGATGGAGCCCTCCGGTAAATATTATTTATTAAACATAAAACTTTTAAAATAGAGTTTGCATGATTTCCGGGCATATTCTGAAAAGAAAAAGTGAACCCACGGGTGAGGCGTTAATTTCAAACTTTTGTTGAACCCTGTCATGTTATATATCATCAGAAAGTTTCTGGACCTCTGTTTTGTATTATGAACTTTTCTCCTCCTGGAGTTAAATTTTTAGAGGGGCAGGAGGGGGGTGAATTTTTTAAATCGTAGCTATTTTGACAATAAATATCATTTTAGATGTGGTTTTAAGATGGGGCGCTCCAGTAAATATTATTTATTAAATACAAAATGTTTAAAGTGAGAGCTGTGTAATTTCCAGATGTATTCTGAGATGAAAAAGTAAACCCATGACAATGGGTAATGAGTAAATTTCAAACTTTTTTGGATCTGACATGTGATCTATCATAGGAAAGATTTCGACTGCTCTTTCTTATTATGAACCTTCCTCCTCCTGGAGTTAGATTTCAGGAGGATGGGAGGGGAGCGATGAGGGAGTGAATTTTTTAAAAAGCAGCTATTTTGAGAATAAAAATCATTTTAGAAATTTTTTTTGATATAACCCTCTGGTAAAAATTGTTTATTAATTATAAACATTTTAAAGTGGGGCCTGTGTGATTTAGGGTGTATTCTGGGAAGAAAAAGTAAACCTGCAGGTGAGGAGTAAATTTAAAACTTTTTTTGGATTTGTCATGAAATAGATCATTGGAATGTTTTTGGACCATTTTTTCATATTATGAATGTTTCTTCTCCTGGTGTTGAATTTCAGCATGGGGAGGGGGACAGCAATGAGGAGATGAGTTTTTTAAGTCGTAGCTATTTCGAGAATAAATTTCATTTTAGATGTGGTTTTTTGAAGTAGCCATCTGGTAAATATAATTTGTTAAATATAAACATTTTAAAGTGAAACTGTGCAGTTTCCAGATGCATTCAGGGAAGAAAAAGTACCGTATATACTCGTGTATAAGTCGACTTCGCGTATAAGTCGACCCCCTAACTTATGTTGTTAAAAATAAGGAAAAATTCAAAACCTGCGTATAAGTCAACCCCCCTTTCGTTGACCTCGTTTTAACGTTAACTTTAATCAGTTTTTTAGGAGAGATGTGTCATTTGTTGAGGAACGATTCAAAAGAAGTGATTTCCGCAGTGGAACTAAAGAAACAATTGAAGTTTGTAAAAAAGAATCCGTCCTTTTTGGAACGAGCGAATCTTCAGAATAGGTCTGAAATGCACCAACTCAGAAAAAGATCGATTCCTTGGACTGGTTCCGAAATGAAACGACTCTGAAAAGGAGCGATTCCCCTGACTCGTTCCGAAATTAAACGACTCTGAAAAGGAACAATTCCTCCTAATCGTTCCAAAATGACATAAATCACACACTTTTTTTTTTTGTTCTTTGCACTTGGGTAGGGTAAATTATTTTTTTGAAAAATAAACTAAAAATGATCTTAAATTCAGAATCGTCGAGTTTGGAAGAGTTCCGGATTTTGAATTTTGTACTCTACAAACAAGCCCGTAGCCAGGATTTTCCTTCGGAGGGGGCTCAATCTTGGATTTCATTTTTTATGATTTGACAGCAGTAGTTTTCATAATTTAAAATGTACTTAATTAAAAAAGAAAACAAAACTTTATGTAAGGTATATTCATGCATAGGATAGATGATGTCCATGCCAAAAATTGTTAGTTAGTATTTTTTATAGTTCCGTTACAATTTATGGTTATCTAGAATACTTCCAGTTTCCAAACCAGGGTGTTTTTAGAGAAAAAAAAAGTACAATAAAATAAAATGTCACAAACTAAAAACGTTTGAGATAAGAATCAAATGTCGTATTCTATGAGAAAACCACCTCCTGCCGCTGCTTTCATAGTATAGTCACACATCTTCTTTGTGCCTGACGAAGAAAGACAGCTCTTTTGAAAGGCCTAGCGAATTTAAGAACTTTTTAAGGTGTTTTTAAGATTTTTTTTCTTAGTCAAATTAATGATATGGAATTACACTTAAATTTTACTGTTCATAAAATTAAAATAGCGTTTTAGGGAGAGATGATAGTTTTAGTTGTTGCTAATAATAAAGAACAATGCATCTGAATTGGTGATATAATGTAGAATGGATATAACTTTAATTGAATAACTTTATTTTATAGCAATTAAAATACACATAGTTCTAATGTAGTGGAAAATAAAAACAAATAAAAACATTGCCAATTTTTATTATCATTAAAGGCAACTTTGCAAAAACTTTTTAAACTTTCGGGAGGGGCTTCAGCCCCCTTAGCCCCCTCCCTGGCTACGTGCCTGTCTACAAACACAATGGAGTGCTGCAGCACCGATTCGCTAGCAAACTATAATCCTAGATTTTATTTATAGATTATTTTTTAGGTCTTGCGTATAAGTCGACTCCCCACTTTGAACTTCTTTTTTTTGTCTAAAATTTCTCGACTTATACGCGAGTATATATGGTAGTGCAGTAGTGAGGAGTAAATTTCAAACTTTGTTTGGACTCGTCATACGCTATATCATCGGAAAGTTTTCAGATTACTCTTTCATATTATGAATTTTTCTTCTCTCTTCCTTAATTTGGCCCCCTTATAGATGCACTTTTCGAACATCTTTAAATCATTGCATTTTTGTCATTTTAGACCAGAGTTTTCTACAGAGACTTATGATATAGACTTTATATTACATGAAAAATTTATAAAGGAGGGCAATAGTTGGGATTCTAAAGGGGACACTTTTCTATTTTTTCTGACATTTCTTTTGTGATATATCATTGGAAAACTCTGACTACTATTTTATTTTATATACCTCCAGCACTCCTCCCCCCCACTTTTCCCCTGAAGGGGACTCTTTTCTAAATTTAACCAACACCCATCATAAGGTATATTGTTAGAAAGCCTTATGATCATTTATTCATATTATGCACTTTCATTTCTCCTTCACCACTTGCCCTCTGCGGGGTTCGCTTAAACCTTTTAGTGTCAAGGAGCGCCATCACACTGCTCTCGCTAGTTATGAAAAATGCCAGCATCGTGATAGCGCTCCTTTTGACAGTTCACTTTTGGCGCACGCAGTGTTTGATAAAGTGCTATTTAAATTTGATTAATTGTCGCCTAGAAACAGAACTACCAAAATGTAAGAAGTTTTCTAATTGCAAATGATAAACTGTGAATGAAAGACATTATCATTTTATTTCTGCATTTTTTTCTAAACTGTGAAAAAATTTCTTTGTTTTTACTGTTGTGATATAATTTCGAACATTGGATAAACATAGTGACGGCCGTGTTACCGTGTTCGTATTTTTACTCATTATATTGCATTCTAACTATCTTCGATCGCATATTATTTATATAAACATCGTGATTATTATTTTTCTAATATTTCTAAATTTGATTTCAAAATATTTGACACAAGTGAATTTTCAGATACAGCACGATGACAGAGCAGCATGACGGGTCTCCTTGGCACTTTTCAGAGCAGCACAACAGCACTCCTTGGCACTAAAAGGGTTACTATATTCCAGTAGAGTATTCTTATAAAGGAAAATTTGTAGAACTCATCTCAAATGATGTACAAAAAACAATAAAAGATTTTAATCACATTTACTATCTTTTAAGTTCATGTTCTTGCCACTAGGTGTGCTTTTGATTATTTTTTCTTGGGCCATTTTGCTACTAATTGCCGAAAATTTCTAAGTTTTGATATTTAAACTCCTCTTACATTTTTATACCTGCTCGCGACTTTTCAACTTTTTGCAACAAGGAAATGCCGTTGCATGACTTTTCTAAATTGTGGTTCCATTATAGCCTCCTTTCCATTTGTTATTGTTTTTTAAATCCATCTGTTTTCAGTTACATGTATTTACTAAATGTTTTGTTTTAAATATGTGATTACAAAAATTTTAATAATCGATAGTAAAACATCTCGATTGTAGATTCTTGAAATTAATCGATGATTTTATCGATTGTCTTTTTTTATGATTACGATTTCTATTGAATGGTAAATTTTCGAGAATCACCCATTACATAAAAGGTGGTTGTTCTTTTAATTATAAAGTACTAGTTCAATAACAAATACCTCAAAACTTATATTTAAAAACATTTATTCAGTACCTATAGCTGTTAGAATTCTAGGTTTAATTCTCTCTTAAAATTAATTTTTGACAATCAGATATACAACTGATACTTTTCTGTAAAATCCGTTGAAGATTGCAGCACTTGAATCCCTAGAAGCTTTTTAAATGGAAACTGCAGCACATAAGGTTGTTCATTTGGAGAAGAATGAGGATTAGGCCTTATTTATGTTTATTCCTGGAGTATTTTCAAGTACAGTATAATTTCAAAAATCTGGAATCATTGGGACTGAGACTATGCCGGATTTTTGAAAATTCTAAATTTTTTAGAATATCAAGGAAGCAATCTGAAGAAATATGAAGAGTAGTAACTAGGAATAACAAAAGTAGTACTATATTCTTAATGATGCCTTTAGCCATAATTTAATTCCTAATTAAGTGATAATCATGTAAGAAAAATAGAAAATTAAATATTAAAAAAAACTATAAAAAGATATTTTCAATGTTACAGAAAAAAATCTAATAAAGGGTGAAATTATTTCTTTTCTTATAATTTAGTAAGCATCAATGTCAACTTTGATTTGATTTTTTCAGCCATTCGTTAATAAGTTTTCTTTTTGTATTTTAAACAAATTAAGAATGCCTATTTCAGATTTACTTTTTTTTTCTATAAAGCTTATATTAACTCTCCATTCAAATTTGTATATTTGTCTAGCGACACATTTTCTTCTGTAAGTTTCTGTTCAGTTTCATCCTTGTCATCTGAGCAGCTTTAGCATTTCTGGTGGCTCTATTTTAACACAACATTAATGATCTCACTGTATGTTAAATTGCTGTTTTATGCATTTACGCCAAAGCTTAGTCATTCATCTATATCCCTTTATTTTGACACTTAATGCATTTTAGATTTTGCATGTTAAAAAAGCTAAAAAATTCGCAGCCTTTTCACAAGAAATGTGAAAGCCAGAAAATATTGGTGCCACTGTTGCAAAAAATTCTTTCTGCTTTGGACATATATTGTGCCATGAATTTGCCTAAGTTGTAACTAAAGTTGTTCCCAATGCAAGCAACAGTGCAGCTCTAAAACAATTTGTTTTGAAAACAATCACTTCTGACAAATGAAAAAATATATATACAGTAGACTCCCTCAAATCCGCACTCCTAAAATCTGCAACTCTCTAAAATCTGCACATATTTTACAGATGTAAACAATGAAACCTTCAGTTCAGATGTAAGTGCAAAATTTGACTTTTTTAGTTTTATATCAATTCCATATATTTTTTAATTTGTTATTTTTGTTAAGGTTGTTGAATTCATGTTTTTTCATGAAGAAAGAATAATTTATTTCTGAAAAAATAAAGATATTGCTGATATTATTGGTAATCACAATCTTACCAAATATATTTATGTATTAATCAAGCTTTCTTAGTTATTAAGTTTGGCCAAACCTAAAATAAAGCTTCATTATTTTATGATCTTGATGTGAATTAGTAATGTACCTTTATGAGGCAAGTTTCATTGAATAATTAACACATTTCATCTTTATAATGAATATTTAATTGTACATTATTGACTATTAACTTGACCTTTGCTTTTAGTATTTTAATCTTTTTAAAAACCATCTAAATTTTATTATTTTAGTATATTACTTATTTTAATATTTTAGCATATTGTAAGCCTTCATAATAGCTTTGATTTTATTGTTAATTGCATTAAAATTACTGTATAAAAAATGTAAACAAAGCAATGACCAGAAATCCGCAAAATTCTAAAATTTGCAAAACCTCAGGTCCCAAGCTGTGCAGATTTGAGGGAGTCTACTGTATATATATATATTTTTTTTTTTTTTTTTTTTTGCATTTTTACTTTCAATCTTAAAGTTTTTAATTTCTAAAGAATTGTTATTTTTCTTCTATAACCTGGAAGTGTAAAAGAAAAAGTAAGGGAAAAGATAGTTTTGATGCCGCATTTTTTAAGTTGGCAGATTTCTGAATTTTTTAAGTCACACTGTAGAACTAAATAAAAAAGTCATCTAACTGATTTCTTTTTCTTAGAAAACCCCTCTAAAATTTAATATGGAATAACAGTGTATATTTATGTTAGTTTATGAATGTATAAATGTGTTAATATATGAATAATAAATGAGTTTATAATCATACTCATAATGAAGTAAAATAATATGCATGTAAAACAGAAGAATGTTAAATGAAAAGAGTTGCTAAAAACATAAAACATCACATGATGAAATTTATTCTGTACTTTTTATATATTAGCCATAATATCAGCAAGCATTTCTCCAAATGATATAAATTACATTGAAATGAAGTTAGTATGTTTTGTTCTTATTCATGGAGTCATTTTTTTATATCATACACAATACAAAAGAAAAAAGCTTTTTTCTATTTTTCGATAAATGTGGTATGCCCTGATTTATAATTGATTGCTCTGAAGTGACAATCTTTATCACAATCATGTCTTAAAATGACATTTTAAGATTCCATTCCAACATTCCACCACAATTCCAAGAAGAATCATGTTTTTATAAGAAAATGAGAAATACTGTTTGATTTTCTAATATCTGAATAAGAATATCTGAAATTTTTATGTATATATGTATGAAAATGACTTTAACATAATTAAATATATTAGATCTTTAAAGTATAATATTTGATGGATTTTGCTGGAATAAATAAATACTCAATGACACAATTTTCAAAATTAATAATGCACTTTAATAAAGTTTTACAAATCTTTATACAAGGTTAAAGCTAGTGAAGATAAATTACACAGGTTTTAAAAAAACTGGAATGATATTTAACAAAGATGTTGAAATTTGCCACAGTACTAGGATAAAGAATTATTTTAAAATACAATGCTACAAAATATGGAATATGAAAAATTGAGACACATGAAATCTTTTATGTTTAATTTTGTCTAAAGTATAGCATTTAAAATTATAATGGTGATGATATATGGGAAAATGTTAAATGATACAAATAAATTAATGAACCTCAACCAATATTGCAAATGATGAAAATGAATGAAGTCAAATGAATTCAGACTAAAACCCCACAAAGAATATAAACTATTATAAGTTGATAAAACACCTAAAACAGATTACATTTAAAATAACAAGTAAAAGAAAAATCAAGTTGAAATGATAAAAAGTGCTTGTCTCAATGATAAAACAAAGGAATACTGAAAATTTCAATTAAAACAAACATCAGATAATGTAGGCTAATACTAATTTAAAAACTTACAATTTCCTTTATAACAGTTTGTACTATATCAATTTGAAAAATAGTGATAATCAAGCTAATTATAATGGCAAAATTTTGTAATACTTCAAAGAAGCTTTTAGATTTCAACTTTAAGGATAATACATATGCATAACAGCAAACACCTGTTTCTGTTTTAAACAGAGAATTAGAAATGCAGTTTAAAACAATACTGACTTGTGGCTAAAAATCTGAAGAACTCAAAAGTTTACTGAAATACAATTTAGTTAAACAAAAAACCTTGCTGTTTTAATTTAATATACAATGATAATAATAAAATACTTCTTTTACTTATGTTTTACAAAATAAATGTATTAGAATTAAATATATTAAACAGCTTAATTTTCACAATTCCACAAATTCCACACAATTAACCAATTTTATTCTCGTTTAAATAACTAAAAAATTAAACATTAAATATTCAATTATGTATTAATATAATTATTTCAAATAATTAATTATGCGTTTTAAATGGAACTTTATAAGTTAATAAGGCCAAAAAAAGATACATAAATGGGCATTTTTTTTAAAAGGTGCATCACAATTAAACATCCAATTTCATCAAGTTGCTCCTATAGTTAATATGTTTTTATTTACAAGAGAAGCAAATGTTGAAAAAGGGTATAAATTGTTACTCTTTCAAAGATTTGTGGGACCTCACATTCTCTATTTTGTGTTTACCTAAGAACTTGAAGCTAAAAATTTAGAACTATTATTGTTTAATATGAATAGCACCAAAACCATTTAATAAAATCATTTTTATGAGTACAACAATAAATTTAAATAACAAATTATGACTCTTTTTTACTTCACTATCACTGAAGAATTATAAAACAACTAATATGGATGTAATAAATATCACAGATGTAACATGCAATCATTGATATATGCTTTCATACTTCTTTTCACATTAAATAGCAAACACGCATATACATGCAAACACACAATGAATTGTTTAATATGCACTTTGGAAGCTTTGTATTTATGAAGCCTATAATATTTGAAAAAAAAATTAAGTGCAATTAAGTGTAAACTTTTAATCTATTTGAATCAAAAATAATATGGTTAGAAACATATTTCAGAATTTTAGGTATCAACAAATTTAAAATTCTAGCAATTCCAAAGTTAGATTCAATAAATTTAAAATATGAGATGAACACATTTTAATTTTATGCATGTATTCAGTTTGCATACAATTATGTGAAAATAAGAGGTCAAATTCATATAAATATGCATACAGGTATAAAACTACATAAATCAACATTCAACTGTTTAAAGTTTATTACAGAGTCTCTTAAAAAAAAAAAATATATATATATATAATAAATTGCTAAGAAAGAAAGAAAAGCAGCACAAGAACATATTGCACTGATTAAATAAGAAAACTGAGATCTGAAGCAACTTCATATTTAAAGGCAATTTATGCTGATTAATTGGTAAAAAAAAAAAAGAAATAGTAGGGTATTAATCAAAGGGAAAGAAAACTAAACTGAATTTAAGAAGGTAGGCAAAAATAGAAGTACAACAATTAATGATAATTTTACACATACAGAATTAATTCAAAATTATTTTTGGTTACAGCAGTATTTTGTAAATACCATCATTTTGCTTAGTTTAAAAAAACAAACAAACAATGGAACACATATTAGGATACACTTGCAAACTAGAGATGAACCAGGTATGGGTTTTACCAGATATCCTATGACTATAATACATTAATTTTCCAATTAATTTATGTGAAAATGTTTAATGTAGTAATTGCTTTTTTAATTAATCTCTATTTCTGACTCTTTGTTTTACAGAAATATTCTCCAAGCAAGAGGAAATGATTAGTTGTTTCTGTAAAATAATAATAAGTGACATAAAACATGACAAACATATTGTCACATTCACTGAGTGTTAAATGTTAGCACAACTTGTTATCTCAGTCTGTTTTTAAGTAAGTATATCAATCAGTTTTATGTAAATTAAAAATCAGAGATGAATGAATGGAATTTGCCAACCTGTCTCAACAACAAAATTTGTACACTTTGTACTTATAGCCATGCATTAAATGATATAATTTATGAAATAAAACAATTTTGTCATATAAAAAATTCAAAAGTTTCACATAATTCAGTCTGTTGCAAATTTGTATTACTTAAAATAACATAAATATAGCAAAGTAATCAAATATCTGATGATTGTAATCCAACAGTATTTTGGATATTGCAATATTAATAAGATGTGTCATATCTGATATTTCCTGACTACCTGGGTCCATCCCAATTTAAAATCAATGGATATCAAATACCTTAATTATTTGAGTTTTAATTTAGATCATTTTGAACTTAAGGCTTGATGAGTGAAACCTTAAATTCCCCTTGCAAATGATAAACCTACAGATATGTAATGTATTTGTATTTATAAAAAATCTCTTCAGGAAATTAATATTTATAACTCTTTTTTTGAATGTGAGAGAGAGAGAGTGCATTCGGTTCTTAAAGTATGTCTCTTTTCATGTTAGTTGTCAAAGAATTTAAAAAAGTATATGCTCAATTTTATCTGGAGTACTAAAATCTAACCTAGTAATGTTAATATATTAGCACATAAAATATTAAATGAAGTATATATTTTAGAAACAAGACAATTAAAATTAAAGATTTTTTTAAGAACAATACACAGCAAAAAGAAATAAAAAATATTAATTTTCTGTGGAGATATTTAAAAGATATAAATGCATTACACATTTATAGGTTTAATATTCATGAAGGGAATTTGTAATCTCACTGTCTAACAGCCTTAACCATTATAATATAGCGATATGGAAAACTTATACATTACACAATAGGAAACAGGGCTAAATAGTTAGGCGCTTAAAGTTGAAAGTTTGAAAACTATAATCATAAAGAAATTCAATGGAATACAATAAATTTCAACTCCTATGCATTACATCATAAAAAACATTACTAAATACTTATCAGCTATACCCTTGAAGTAGAAATTACCAAAAGAAAAAGGAAAAAGACATTCAGCATAAAGAAATATAACTTGCATATATTTTAACATAAAGGAATAGAAAAATTATGCATTATGACATAAAAGAACACAACTTTAAGCATAAGAAAGAATGAAGTATTTCAATTTTTAGACTCTTCGACTTGAAGTTTCCAAAAGAACAAAATAAAAACCATTCATTATAACAGAAATTTAAAAAAAAAGTATTATTACATGTATTTTAATATAAACAAATAGAGAAATTATGCATCATGAAATAAAAGAAAAGAAATATTAAGCACTACAGCATAGGACATTCAGCTAAATTTTAATCAATCAGGTTCTTGGACATAGAATTTTCAAAACAAGCATTTATTTAATGTAATTACATGCCCAGTTAGCCAAAATAAAAAGAGTCCCATACATTGAATTCTCCAAATTTTCACAGAAAAAAAATGAAACTAGCCATTTAGCTTCTTTCAATTTATATTTAAAAAATTAGCTTAGAGGAAAATTCTACAAAACTCTGAAATATTCAATATGAACATTTAATTTTGGTATTCAAAATTGGTGATTATATTGTATATTTCAGAGTATGACATGAAGATGACCCCCCCAAAACTTATGTTTTTAACATAAATTGGAAACAGACATAATTTCTAGTCAAATAGCTATTATTATTATTTTTTTTTTTAATTTGGAGATTAAAATGTATGAGACTATTGCTTTTTCTTTTTGCTCAACTGTATTTAATGTAAATACTTCAGCTAAAACTGAATAAAATGGAATGAAATAAAGTAAGCCACAAAAATGAAAGTTCCAGAGAAATAAATCAATATAAAAATTGTCCAAGAACAAAACATTGGCCAAACAAACAAAAAATAAAGTACAGGGTTTGAAATAGTGTATGGTTTTGCATGAATTGTATATGAGAATCCCACATTAAAAAAAAAAAAAAAAGAAAGAAAGAAAGAAAAAAAAAGCTGTATGGGATTTTTTTTCTTTAAAATTTTACCCTTGAACTTTCCCTAAAATATATTGATGTTATTTAAAATTAATTTTACTTTTTTTTTTACCTTTTTTTTAATTTCACTTTTTTTCTTTTTTTAAATATTAATTTTTGCAAAAATAATGTTTTCACATGCAATTTTCACGAGAAAGCACTAAAAGAAAAAAGTGACAGATGATATTTATAAGAAATTTTGAATATACAGTAGACTCCCTCAAATCCGCACAGCTTGGGACCAGAGGTTGTGCGGATTTTAGAATCTTGCGGATTTCTGGTCATTGCTTTGTTTACATTTTTTAAACAATAATTTGAGTGCAATTAATAGTGCAATCGGAACTATAATGAATGCTTACAATATTAAAATAATAAAAATTTTGATAATTTTTAAAATGATTAAAGTACTAATAGCAAAGGTCAAGTTAATAATAAATAGTGTATAATTAAAGTATTTTTCCAAAATTATTCATCAAAACTGTCTTTATAAAAGTACATTACTAATTCACATCAAAATCATAAAATATATTTTTTTTCAAGTTTAGCCAGGCTTAATAACCAAAAAATCTTGATTAATGCATAAATATATTTGGTAAAGAGATTGTGATTACCAGTGATATCTGAAATATCTTGAATTTTTTCCAAAAAAATTTATTCTTCCTTCATAAAAGAAACATGAATAGAGTATTATTATGAAAATTACAAATAAAAAAATATATGGAATTGATATAAAACTAAAAAAAATCAAATTTTGTCCCAATATCCAAACTGAAAGTTTCATTGTTTACATCCATAAAATATGTGTGGATTTTAGAGAGTTGTGGATTTCTGGTTTGCAGATTTGAGGGAGTCTACTGTATTAAGTTGCTAGCCATTGCTGCTCACTAAATATTATTCTTAATATGAAATATTTCAGAAAATACAATCTCAGACAATAAAATACACAAAATATTGTAGTAAAATTTATATTCAACTTGAATAAAATCCTTTAAAACATCGAAGAAACTATTTGGCATTGCCATCTATAGGCAAAGTGATATATAACATCTGCAAAGCCCTTGGTCCCAGGCTGTCCAGATTTTTGAGACTGCACTGTATGTAATATAATTTTATAAAACAAATGGTTTGAAAATATTGTACTCTAAAATTAGAACTCTATTACAAACCCTGAAAAAAAGATAATTTTTAACAAATTGTCAATTTAATATTCCATTAAATTGACACAAATAAATCAACCATAACAGCTGTACATAATAATGTCAAATAAAATTCCATATCACAGTTCAAGTTTGTCAAACAAAGAAATTAATCTTCATTTGACAAGAAAAATATACCAACTAGACAAATAACTGATAGTTAATTTGAGCAACAAAGCAACTATAACAGTATAGTTACAGTGAATTTTCAAAAGCTTGGACATAACATCAGCTATAAAAATATTAAAAGTAATGGCCCCAAAACTCAAGGGTTCCAGAAATATAGTAAAGCTCAAATAGAAAAATATTGAAATATGGATTTTCAATAAATAAGAAATGCTTTACTGTACATAGGGTTCAAGGAAATCAGTCTCCAAAATTAATTCAATTTGTTCAATTGTACTTTTGGAAGTGTTTCCCTGGGTGAATGTAGATGAAGCCAATAAACTATGTAAATCAGGTGCAGATTTTGATTTAGACATAGGAGATGCAGTAGCTTCTTTAGTATGCTTAATGTTAATTGTTTTCTCATTAGTCACCTTGCTTTGACTTTTAATACTTGATAAAGTGTTGAAAAAAGGTTGAAGCTGCAGTATTGAATTAATAGTTGACATAGTTAGTAAAACTTGTCCAGGAGTATATTGGAGACATTCATCAGATGGCACCTACAAATTGTAAAGATTTTATGATTACAATTAAAATCAATTCTCTAAATTTTTCCATAACACAACTATGATATTTTAAGACCAAACAGGGTCAATTAAAATCAAATACCTGCAGAAAATATTACATATTTTTCTTGGACAATTCGTTTACACAGATAATTTCATTTCCCCTATAATATTATAATTAATGTTAAGCACATTGATTAATGCAGATGAAAATTTATCTCCCTTAGGAGCCCACACTAATTGAGTTCACTGTAACAAGATATATAAAAAATTAGAAGAAATTTTGTTTGATCAGACAAAATTATTTATCTATTTATTATTATTATTCATCATTCCATTATATTTGTTAGAAGACAAAAAATGCAATATAGATGTAAAGTTTGAAAGAATTAAAAAGCATAATAACTTTTTAGTAAATATTTTATACTTATCATCTTCAAAACATTAACTTATATGCAAACTACAAGTTACTCAATAGATATACATACAACATCAACTACATATACCTATTTTTATTTACATATACAATAACTTAAAAAGCATGATTAAGGCAGAATTTGTTATTCTTTTGGAAGCACATGAAAAAAAGATTGATTTATCCAAATGATATGCATAAAAGCATATTATAATTAAGGGTTACTGTACTACATTTTTATTTTTCTGTCCAGAAAAATTAAAATCAATGAGATAGATACATTTTTTCCCTATTTTTATTGATGAAAATCAAAGTTTTTCGAGTTAAATCAAATGAATGCTATTACAAATAATGAACAATTTCAATAATAAAGTATGTAAATATATTAACAAAGAAATAACAAAAGTAACATAATATATATATTTTATGGCCAAAAATTACCTTTTTATTAAGCAAATTGGCTAATCTCATAATATGTGGAACAAATTCTGATTCAGTTTGCTTCTTTTCAACAGAATCAAATTCTGAAGATAAAGGTGGACTGTCACCAATAAATGCCCACCGATACCTAAAAACAATACAAATTCACATAAAATATTTAACAATTTAAAATTGAACATTCCATTAAGTACAATAATATTTATGAACATTTTTAAATCAATTTCGAAAATAAAGTTCTACTTAAACAAATTTATAAACTATGAAAATGTATATCACACAATTTAATGAAATATAAATATGCCTAGATACGATATACATTTATTCAAACATAAATGAAAGTTTAGAAATTTTCAAATATGACAACAGACAGGACTGAATTTTATACAGATAAAATTAGACCTTTAACTAAAAGTAAAAATATTTCAGAAATTATGTAGAAGCAATGCTTTATTGATTTAAATCAGCTATTTCTTAGACTTGAATTCACTATGATACATTTAAAATACTATAAATAATGTACCTCTTCACCCCCCCCCCTCACATGTCTTTTATTGTGTAAGAATTTTGTCTTAAAATTATTTTTAATTCCAGCACCTAATAGTGAAAGCATATGTGATACATTTACTATTACAACTTCCCTTCTGTTTCAGTATTTAATAAAAATAATAAAAGTTTTATTAATTATTGGCAAACCGTTGATGTTACTTTTAATTCAAACGTATGTTTCACTCTTTAAGTTAGGAACTCTTTTTTCAAATTAGCAATTTGTGATAAAAGATAAAAAATGCTACTAAATTTTTATATTTGTTTAATCTGGTTGTAATACCACATTTTTCTAATGACTTAAAAAAAAAAAAATCTTCCTTTGATTATTGTTATACGAAAAATATACAAAATAACAACATTTGTTAGGTTTCTGTAAAGAACACATTTGTTAAATTTCAGTAAACTGTAACTTCAGTGATTTCGATATTTATATGATAATAAAATTAAAAGTAGCTGAGATTTTCCCAAAATTAGAAAAATAAAATTTCAGGGCCAAAAGGGTTAAAAAATAATTTTCATGAATAATATTATATAGAGGTGGCGGATCAATCAGATTCAATATTTCTATTTCTAATAATAAAACAATGATATTAAAATACTTTGATTATATTAAAATCTTTCATCAAATAATTAAGTTTTTCGAATTTTGCTTTCTTTAAGTGTGAATTCTTAAACACACCAGTTTTAAGTTACAAATTTATTTTTTCTCTAAATAAGCTTAAATATTTGTTTTAGTGTTTAAAAGTCAGGACATAATGAAAGATATGATTGTTATTTAACACAATCAAATTAATTGGTAAAGTTATCATAGGAATTGAATATTTCCAAATGAGTGAAAAAATGCCCAAATCGGTAATCAAACCCATCTGGGATGCACTGAATGTGAGAAAATATGTTCACCTTCATCGGTTATTAGCTATTTAACTTAAACAGTAAAGCACTGGCCTAGTAAACCAAGGATCTGGATTTGATTTCTGGGCATTTTTTTTGCTTAGTTTGAAACATTCAATTTGTATTATTATGAAAGAGTCTATTTAGTTATCTGTAAATCAGCTTATCAGTTGTGAGGTATCATACTTTCAAGATTTTAAAAATGTTTTTTTCATGGAGTTCTAGCATCCAGATCAAAATACTGCACTCTGCATAGAACAGTACCTTATTTAACTCTAAATTGCAGTACACAATTTCATTTTGCATACACTAAAGTTATTTTTTTTCTGTTACCTGAATACAGACACCTTCCTCATCTATAACTAATTGCTTTCCTGCATTTACCAGATTTCCTTTGTTTGACTTAGACATTCCTTGACTAATTCTTTTCTAATTTTACATCTAATTTATTCATAATTATAGCCTTCTGCACTTAACAATATTATTAAATATTGCTTTTGGGGTAACACAACTATTCATGATGTTTTCTAAATTTTATTATGCATGACTAGAAAAACACTTCACATAAATGTACTGAGTTTGATATATAACAGGTGTTCTTAGTTGATGCTTGCAAGGCAAAAGTAAAAAATAGTTTGCATTACCAATGTTAGATATTAGTATTCTCATTTACTATTATCCTAATTTATGCTTCTCTCATATAGTTATACTTGTCAAATTAATAAAAGATTCTCTAATCATGTAAGGGAATATGACAAACACTGTTTTTTGCCAAGAATGCAAAGTAAAATGATTCTCACTGTATCCTTCTGTGCTTACTGCTGCAAATCATGTTGAGAAATAGGAAAATAGATCTGTTATACATAGAACTCAGTGTATCACTCTAGACAGGTTTTATTGCCTTTTTTGATTATCTGGCTATAGCTTTTGATAAAATAACAACAATTGTACCAAATGTATTGCATGATATTCTTCATTAAATTATCTTTCCAATGGTATGTAACTTTTATGATATTACAAAGGAAAAAATAATATAAGGAGTCATTAAGCTTTAAAAAGGAATTTGTAAAAATTAGTTGGGAAATCTGGCTCTGATATGGTAGAAGTAATTGTAAATTCAACAGTCTTTGTTCTAATGACAATAATTCAAAAATCTAGGAAGAAGAAAAGATGCAATCCCTACCAACTGTAAGTGAAGCCATAAAAGCATTGAATGCTTTGCATCAAACATTAGAACAAATTGATGATGATAACAAATATTATAATAATTTTTTCACCTTTTCTAACATTATCAAACATTTGACAGTTGATTCTTCAAAACAAAACACATTTAGTCAGTATTTTACAAAATTGTAAGGAATATGTCAAATGTAAATGAATTAAATGTAGTATACATAAAATGTATTAAGTGCCTTTGATTTCTTCTTTCACTTTTAATGACTTATGAAATATCCCAGTAGGGAATATAAAACATATTTTAAAATAATTAAATTTCCAACTGCCAGTTTCAAAAATCAGTCATTAAATAAAATCAAATTCTTCAGGACAAATGTGATTTTATAAAGCAGTGGGTACTAGGGTGGAGCGAAAAAAATTATTTTTTGAAAATCAAAAACAGGTAGGTACCAAAAGTTGCCTTTATACTAGTACATCAACTGCGTGGAATTTTACCGCTGAAAAAAAATGGCTTGAGTCTGCGCTTTTGCTCTAAAAATCGAAATTTTGGGTAAAATTTGTCATTTTTTGACATTTTTTTCAAAAAAGTTAAAAAATTCCTACAGAGCTGGTTATTATTTAAAAGTGTTACTTAAACCTTTGTATTTATCTGCTTAACATATTTAAAGTATAAAACAATATGTTTATGCCCTATAGCTGGAGCAAAACGGACAACTTTTAGTAAGAAAACAGCATTACCACTCTATTGGGTCATACAATGAATAGTCGTTTTTAATACAGCTCTTGTTTTCAAAACTATCTTGGATATACGTCATGGAGGTGGCTATATTTCACACACCACCCGTCCCAACTATTCGATCATCTCAGTACAGTGTTTTATTTATATATTGATTTGTGATTTTCTTTATCAAATTTTGGCATGTTTTCGATACTTCCACCTAGTTTATCTGTTCTTTGCATCCACATGCTGCTGTAACTATCTTAATGTATATTTTTACAGTTTATTCAAAAAAATGACAAGCAAAGTAATGCACGGGAATATTATTAAAGGGATCTATTCGGCCATTTTATTATCTTTATCAAACTTGCATCCAGTTGATGAAAGTGATTGGAAGTTCTGTTACCACAACATTTTTTCAATCAATTATATTTTTTTATGTAATGATCGGCTTCAAATATGATTTCAGATATTTCAACTATAAGTATGCCATCATTTATTCTACTTTTGAATTCTTTATATGTTGAGAAACGTGCTGTTTAATGTGATGGTGATCGCCAGAGAGATCGTCAGAGAATTTATTCTCTATATGCAAAGCAACTGTTGTTGTAAATAACTTTTTTTTGCATTTGTTTTATGCCGTTTTCTAAGTGTTTTCGTATCCTGGTAATTTCCTATGAACTTTTAGATCCCTTTTTATAAGTGGACAACATTTGATGGTGAACTGTCCTGGGCATAGTACTTTATGAGGGAATGTACGGACTCTAATCGACTATAAGTACTCATTTAAAATTAGGAGAAATCTATTTGTCGCTGTGAACCATTTTGCATGAGGTAAACTTAGAATTGTGTATAATAATGAATTATACTCTACTTCAACTCCAGTGAATTTCCTCTGCGTCAATTATTTGAGAAGTCGATATAAAACGTTCTAATTTACACGGATTCACTGGATCAATAAAGAAAATCTTTGTCTACGTACTATTCACTTCCTATTGCAAGTTTTTATAAAATAGAGAATAATTTTGAAAAATTATTTTCTCAAACTGAGAAAAAGATACTCAGAACAGACTAGAAATTTCTGTCAGAGATTGCAAAGCTAATTCATAAGAAAAGCTTTTTCTGAGAAATAATGGGGAATAGGAATTTAGAAAACATCTCACACAAAAGACAGCTCAATAAAGCGAATAAAATTTTCCGCTTTATATAAGCACAGATTGGCAATCAGAGTCTGTAGGTTCACTAACAAAATATATAATCCCAGTTTATGGCGCGGGATGTTTTATACCAAATGTAATACACACCTAAAAAATCGATCTAAAATCTTATTAGAAATTACTCGACTACGAAACAACACAGGAAACGATGTAAAACAAATACTAAAATTTCTTTAGAAATATTGTTGCTTTTTCACGCAAATTTTGTTTTCAATCCTCTGTGACGATCGTCCTAATATTAAACAGCAAGCTTCTGAAAATATATTCAATGTAATAGGTTCAATAAATGATGACGTACTAGAAATTGAATTCATACAATCAATTTTTAGGCAAATCACTACATGTAAAATGTAATTGATAGAAAGAATGCTGTGATAGCAGAACTTCCAATCATAATGTATTAATTGCATGAAATTTTAATGAAGATAATAGACTGCTGAATTGGTTCAATTAACAACATACCCCATACATTACTCAGCTTCTCTTCTGTTATACATGGTATAACAATATACGTGCAGCAGGTCACACCAGCATCATCCAAAATGAGTAAATACAAAGAAGAGATAAACTACTTTGATATATAGAAAACTTATACTCGTCTTCGGGGGAAAAAAATAACAATTCAATACATAAATAAAACACTAGGCCTAGATGATTGGGTGGTTGAGACGTGTGGGATATGAAATTCAACCACCTCTATGAGTTATATACAGAGTAGTTTTGAAAGCAGCTAGGTGAGAAATGCATTCATAACAACATTTCGTTGTATGCTCCAATAGAGAGGTTAACTCTGATTTTTCACAAAAAGTTGTCACATTTGCTCCAATTATACAGACTACAGATATTGTTTTATAGTTTAAATATGTTAAGCAGATAAATATAAAGGTCTAAGCAACACTTTTAAATGCTAACCAGCTCTGTAGGAATTTTTTAATTTTTTTGAAAAAATAAAAAAAAAAATGACAGATTTTACCCAAAATTTCGATTTTTCGAGCAAAAGCGCAGACTCAAGCCATTTTTTTTCAGCGGTAAAATTTTACGCAGTTGATGTACTAGTATAAAGGCAACTTTTGGCACCTACCCGTTTTTGATTTTTAAAAAATAATTTTTTTCGCTCCACCCTAGTGGGTACTATATCAGAAAATATGGTTGTTACACGACATAAGAAAATAATATTAATAAATATTTCAAACTTTGTAGTATTCATTTCCATATTAAGAGAGCCTACTTCAATGACTCTCTGAAACAAAGCTACTACTACTGAATATATATATATATAATAGTACTGCAATTTTTTTTTTTTTTTTTTTTTTTAAATTTGGCAATTATTTGAGATTTAAAATTTTGCACATTTTACAAGTCAGTTTCAAATTTTTCACATTTCTTAGGGCTTCTTAAATTTAATGCAAGATAAGTGCTTGATTTTCAAAGTATAGAAAATTCAAATCTAATGTCATATATTAAAAACTGAGATGCTTAATTTTGTAAATGAAAAAGAAGGGGTCCCACCAAATAAGTGTGCAAAATTAAAATTATTTCTCTGGATATTCCATTTTTAAAGGTTCTGTGGTCAGCCGTAGCAATTTTTATTACTCTTTAACACTCACAGTACTAAGTTAAGGTGAATTTGAATACCTCTCAACATTTGGCAGTTTTTCTTTGTTTGTTTGCTTTTCAAGAATATGTATACTTAAATGTTTTTCTAGGAATTCTCCTACAAAGGATTTTTTCATAATTTTGTGTACTTAGTAAGTTTCAATGAGTTAAATTTTTTTGTTTATTTGTAGAAACTGCCAATGGGATCACATTGATCACATCTTAGGCAATCGGGAAATACATGAAAGCTTTCTGTTATTTATGACATTTTAAGAGAAATTTATTTTTTTTGGAATCCAGCCAAATGTAACTCATTATCACTAGATGGCACTGTGGATATAGCATTTCCATGCAAACGAGTGTAGGTACCTCCATCATTTCTTGTTTTCAGTTGTATCTAACTTTCGTTATTCACTTAAATGAATCATCACAATTTGTCTATCAAAGAGGCGCATGTTTTATTGTTTGATAAAGATCCTGGCAGCCATGATGAGCGGTCCATCTTCGTCGGCAATCCCTACCTACGTCCAAAACATTAAGACTCTCTTGCGTATAAGCACTGTCGCTGATAAGCAACCACGAATAGCGTAAAAAGTCTTTACTTACGACCCAAATGCCTAGACTCTAAATAGAAAAGGGAAAAAATGAGCGAAATTGAAACCAGACAAATTTAAAAGAGAAATAAGACAAATTAAAGACACTGAAAAATGGTTAATGAATGGATGGAACGATGAAACTAGCAATCACCCCTGCCTACGTCCCGAACACATTTGCCTCAGACGGCTGTTGAGGGTGGGTGGGTCAATAGCCACAATGAGCAGCCCATCTTTGTTGGCGACCCCTACTCAGGGACCTCACTAAGGGGGGACAGGGAAGGAGCCTCTCCCCCCCCCCCAAACATTTTACATGCTGTTACAGTTGGCAAATTTACAAACTGAAGTAGCAAATTAGTTCAAAACTTTAATAATAAACTATAATACACTTTCTATTTCTGATAGATTAGACGAAAGTTACCAGTATAATTAGAAATATTATTCAGCTTTTTACAAAGAAAAACTATATTACATTTTCTAATTGTGATAGCTTAGTAAAACTTTAAAACTAATTGGCAAATGCTGGGAATTATTTATGTTTGCTTTTTACTGAGTTGGCAAATACTGAATTTTGACTTGGCAATTTAAGACTCTCTTCCCCACAAATAAAAAGTTTTCATGAGGGCTTTGCCCCTACCTACGTCCCGAACATTAAAGACTCTTTTGTATGTAAGCGCTGCTGCTGATAAGCGACCACAAAAAATCTTTACTTATGACTCGAATGCCTTACACTGTAAATAGAAAAGGAAAAAAAAATGAGAGAAATTGAAACCGAACAAATTTAAAAGAGAAATCAGAGAAATTAAAGATACTGAAAAATGGTTAGTGGGTGGGTGGGGTGATGAAACTAGGGATCATCCCTGTCTACATCTCAAACATATTTGTCTCGGACGGCGGTTGCATGGGTCAACCACCGGGATGAGTGGTCATCTTCATCGGCGATCCCTATCTACATCCCAAACAGTAAGCGCTGCCACCGATAAGTGACCTCGAATAGCGTCAAACAAATTTACCTATGACCTGTATGCCTTACACTCTAAATAGAAAAGCAAAAAAATGAGAGAAATCGAAATCGGACAAATTAAAGGTGCTGAAAAACAGTTAGTGGGTGAGTGGGGCAATGAAACTAGCGATCACCCTTGCCTACATGTCGAATACATTTGTCTCATCAAAAATACTCCATTTCTTTTAAAAGTAAAGGGAAAAAAGCCGGAGATTATTGAATCTTTTTGATGCCATTTTCTCATAAAAAGTGAAATTTTTTAAAATTAAAATATGTCAAAAAATATCGTCTGTTATAAATCCAGGTGAATTTTGATTTTACTTCATTTTTATTTAGCAATTAAATGATTTTTAGATTGTTACAAACTTACTTTACACACGATAAAATACTTTTCTTTTACAAAAATTTATTTTAAAGATTGGTTGAGTGACTTATTTTTTCTGCTTTTACTTAATTCGTATCAAATAGCTGAAAAAAAATGCAAATTTATTAATCTGTGTATAAAATAATTTTCCGAACTTTGAAAAAATATAAATGAATGATTTTTGATAAAACATGCAGCTATTAAAATCAAACAAATGAAAGCATGTGAACCATTAGATACCCATTTTGCTTTGGGAATGATGACTTTCCATTTTTGTTGGGTTTCCAGGATAATGACGTCATATGTACACTTTTCTATAGCTGTTGTTTTGCAAATGATGCCATTTTATAAAGAAAAAGTGTGTATTTTAATTCTTAAAACTGGAATAGATTTTGTAAAAATGTGGCATTCTCACCCTCGCTGCTTTCAAATACTTCACTTTTTAAAATAACGTAATCAAAATCACTCTCTGATAAAACACAATGTTTTACAAAATTTTAGAGTGTCTTTATAGAGGATCAGTGACATACTGTATGCATGTGATCAGAAGTCTTTGTCCAAAAAATAGTGATTTATGTTACGGAACTTGGGATTCTTGACTGGGTGACCACTTCCCAGAGTTAGACAAGCAAATAAAGAAGATCATGGCAATAATTCAAATATGAGATATTAAAAATCACCATTTTACTTTGTGTGATGTAACAGGAATATTGTCTATCATATTTATTACATGCAGATTATTTCAGAAAATTTCATTTACACTTAAAATAACATAAATAGTTTAGTATCTGTTTCGAGCTAATAACAATCAATACTTCAAATTTTGAATTAAAATGTTTTTAAAATGATTACATAAAATACCACTTCTTTTAAGAAGTTGAATGTAGATATGAGAGATGCATGTGTAAATTTTAAGATGATGAAAATAATATCTGATTTAGATTTCAGGGGGGGGGGGGGTTGTGATTCAGTCATAGTGTAATAAATTTTTTTTTTCCATTTTATTACATTTTACTGCTTGCATATATGATTTAAGTTTAATTTTAATAATTTTATAGAACTATAATAATGAGTTTTATAGAAATAGAAATTTGTTTACTTAAAGTATCATTTGCTTAAGAATTAGACTTACCAATATAAGGTGCAATTTTTTTTTTTGCAATTAATTTCAGAGATTTATTATAAATCAATGAAACAGTTCTTACTTAAACATTTTCTTTCATCAAAATTTGACGAGTTCAACTTTATTTGCTTAATTTTATAATTTAAATTTTTTACTAGTTACAGTTGCCAAAACACATTCCTGAATTGTTTAGAAGATTCCTAAATGTTAAATAGTCATCTTAAAAAAAAAAAAAAAAAAAAAAAAAAAAAAAAAAAAAATCAAGGAAAGTTTATGAAAATGCAATAAAGGTTTAAAAAAATAACTTTTTATTAATTAAGAAATATTGAACAAAAGCATGCACAAAATGAACAGAAAAGTTGTGTAGTATAATATCATAGTTTCAAATTTACATCATTTTAAAAGGCCCCAAAAAATTCATTCTACAAAATCTGTATGATATTCATTAATAAGACATGCTTCAATAATACCTCAATAATGTTAACAGTGAATCTATAGACATTAATAACTAGAAGACTTTATTGTGAGGGTCTTAATTAGTTTAAATATTCTTACATTTCATTGTTATCAAACAAATGCTGATAATGGTTGAAGAATTTATAATATCTGCGGCTTCCGGTAATAACCAGGTAAGGCACATTTTTTGAAAAAATTGAGATAATTTGCGAAAATGTAACTTTAAAAGAGTACTTTCATCTGCCATAATACTGAAAAATGAAAATCAAATACTTCCCATCATAGGGCGACTATAAATTTTCATTTAAAATTTGAAATTTTTTTCTATTGGTTCTCAATTAATAAAAAACAATTTTTACATAACTATTTTGGTAAAACAAGAGGTTCTTATATCCTAATTGAATGTAGTGAAAATTATCAAGTTTAAATCTATTTTATAAAAGTAATGATAAAAAGACACTTGAAAACTTTAAAAGTTAATTACTCAAAATATTAAAAACGTTCCTTACCTGGTTATTACCGGAAGCCACAGATGTAATAATATATTATTAAACCAGTTACAAGATAATAAGAACATAAACTGAAAAGACTAATTACTTCAAAGGCATTAAATTATTAACAATTTCAATGAAAAATTAGTAGTTCAGTAATATGTAATCATAAGAACTGATTATAAATTTGTTTATGAATTTCTGAATCCAAATACAGACTTTGAGGTTTCTCAGATGCATTCAGAATAGGAAAAAAAAAAAAAAAAAAAAAAAAAAAAAAAAAAAAAAGAGAAAAAAATGTCAATCACAGTTATTAGCAAAGAAAAGTTTCAAATTATGTAACTTACATTTGAAACTGGGGTAGAATATTAGCTGGTAATGCAACAGTCATGTCCAGTAGCTTACAAACAGACAAGTATAAATGAAGCCATGCAGGGTGATTGTGAGCATGTAAACCGTTAGCACTGCTGACGACCCATGATGTATCAAGAGTGGACATCCTCCTTATGTGAAAGCTAGTCATATAAAATAAACTTAATTTTAAAAGAGAGTTATAACTAGACAGTGGATTATATGCAATTGCATACTTTAATGATTTTTACAGAGGTCTCAAAGCATTCCTAAAATTATATATGTTTACTACTATTATTATGAAAAAGTAAAACTTCTCATGCATAAACTACAACAGACATTGAAAGAATGTATGAGGAAGAGTTAAAATATTGATAGCAAATGTAGAAAAATTTAAGAACACCATGAATCCTTTTTATGGTTAAAGCATAAAATCAATCCTAGATGCATACATTTTAAAACTTTTTAGCTCAATCAAATTATGCTCAACTTCTTATTTTATGCGGGCTGCAAACATCAATTTATTATGTTAGGTGTCACAACATAGTATACCATAAAATACAGATTCTAAGAACACTCTTCTTTTTCAAAAGGAAGTTTGGAAAAAAAAATTATAATTGAGATTTATTATTATCTTTTATTTTTTATCACTACTATAGAAATAAAAAAGATAAATAATGGGTGATAATCTTCTGGATTTTAGCAGATTTCCACGAAAAGAAAGAAAAAAAAATTATGTATTAATAATCTTTAAAAAGTTCCATTTTTTCATTTAGCTCTTTAGTTATTATTTTACTGCAACAATAAATATTTGGTCATATAAATCCCTAAACCAAAGAAATTAGTGTTTCTTATTTTGCTAGCTCTGGTACCAAATACACACAGTTTTACTTTAATAACTTTACATTTTTTTAAAACTATTTAACATAGAATAGTAACAATAGATAGATCCCCTAAATTATACTCTTCTCACAAAATCTCTGCTAAGGGCTAATTATTTATGCATTGTTATTACAAGGAAACAACTGTGACACATACTTTTTAAGAAAGTTTTAAACTTTGTATGCTGAAAGCAGAAGGAATTAAAGAGAAATGCAAATTTTGGAGGATGGGTTGTTTAGATGATTGATTATTTACATATTACTAGAGAAAAAGAAATACAACATAAGAATATTTTAAAATTGAGTTTGAAAGATTTAATTTTCTTTTGTTAGGAGAGATTGGTGGCTAAAGAAGGAAGTAGACATTTTAGATGTATAAGATAATTTAAATGGTTATTTATTTATTCTGTGTTCCTAAAGAGCAAAAAATAGAGCATAATATTTTTAAAATAAAGTTTTAAAAATTTTAAACTATGTATTCTGAAGAAAGGAGGATATAGAATTTAAATGGAAAGGGGAAGGTTGTTCTTTAGATGATGAATATTTTATTGTGTGTTACAAGCAAATAACAAATAGAATAAAAGAATTTAAGATTTTTATGATTATAAACTCTTTTGCTAGGAATGGAGGGAATTTCATTGAGACTATATGAACACATAACTTGGTAAAAACTAAAGTGTAAAAAAATCATGATTTAAAAGAAAAATTAAAACTGATTTTTTTAATATTTAAATTGGATTTTTATTTTTTTTTCCAATTAGCATTAAAATACTGAATAGATACAGAGAGTTTTATGCTTCTAGTACAATTAAACCTCTAATTACAAATATAATCTACATTTTCACACCTTAATCAATAAAATTTAATTATTAGTTAGTAATTACAGAAACTATAAAATTTGCAAATTAGTTGTTTCATTAGTAGAATACACTAAAGTTATGCACATTAATATTTTGTGATAATTATACAACACTAATGCTCAGAAACACCAAGAAAAAGTTGGGAAAAAACTTTTTTTTCAATTTTTCCAACAAGAAGAAGTGAAATTTCATTTATAAAATAACATTTTGAAATTTTTGTAATAGCTACATTCTGATAGATTCTATTTATTTTTATGATAAGATAAATACATGAAAACATTAATGTGGGTAATCTGTTCAGCAGAAATCTCTTTGAGAAGATTTGAAAGGATCATTCACATTTTTTCTACTTTGAAACAGAAAACCCTTCACAAAATTTCTCTTAAAAATAGGCATTTCAGATAATTTTTTAATCTCCAAATTGGATCTTTCACAAATGCAATTATTGAAAAAAAAAATCTCATGCCATATAACAGCTGAATCTTATCAAGTTGTATAAATGTACAAGTAACCTTATTAAAATGTCTAAATAGGAACCTAAATATAGCAATAACTTCTAATTCACAAATTCTGATTATATTTTGAACAAGTATGTATAAAAATTCACAATTTCAGAAAATCAAGATTACATGAAAAAAATCTAGATACATAATTAAATGCAACTTCTCTTGTTAAAAATGAAAATTTAATATAAAATTTGAATCATGCATTTTTTACATTCCTCTATCTTTACAAGAAGTAAGTATTGAATATGTAAAATTTTGACTTTTGGCTTTTTATAGATTTATATGCTTTAGAAGGTCCTGAACATGATTTGATGGTTTTCGGTAAAAGACTGTCACTCTGTGAGTCTGTATGTGATAAAAATTTTGTGGATGCTCTATCTCAAGAACTGACGCATAAAATTTCACAAAATTTTAGATTCAGTTACACCTTGATATAAACTGGAGATGTTTAGTTATTGTCCAACAGATGGTGCTCCTATGCTGCATTATTAACAATTTTCTCAATAGCTTTATCTCAAAAACTAATGTACAGATTTTCATAAAACTTCAGATTCAGTTTATCCTTGATATAATTTGGAGCTGATTACTTTTTGGCATAATTCCTGATTATTGCAATAGCTCTATCTCAAGCACTAAAGGATGATTTTTCATCAAACTTCAGATTCAATCAGTTCCTGATACATATTAATGTTGTTTAGTTTTTGGTGTAAATTGCCCAACAGGTGGTGCTACTATGCTGCATTTTTCATGCTTTCGCTCTTGCTGATTAATTGAATGTTTTTCAGGGTGCTGAATCTAAAAATGACCTCCATCACATACAGTATTGCAGCAAAACATGGAGAGTTTACATTAGAAATGTACAACTGTGATGAAAAAAAAATCAATATTTCATTACAAGTAACTATGTTCCAAATTATACTTTCTCTCTTGATTAAACTTTGAATTTTAATAGTTGTTTGAAGCATAGTAGAACTTTATCTCTGTGTGTTGCTTTTGTTTGTTCCTCACATTCCTTGCATTTTCTATTTGTAGTGTTGTCTTTTATAGTTCACATCTTTAGAGTTTTATTCTTACAAATATGAAATTACCATATGGAAACATTGATGAATATTGTTTTTAATCAAGAATGGGATATCAGATTTCAGGTTAAAAAGAGAAATGTTACATTTAATTAAACTAAAAAATCATTTTTACATGAAAACCTGATGTAATATAGATATATTAAATATTTTCCTGGTTTTAGTGAGTAAAAATCTGACTCAATAAATCTTATGCTGTTTTTTGGTTACAGACCTAAGTGCGCCAAACTAAAACTTAGCTTTGCTTGAGTTTAGATTATTAAACTAAACCAAAACTTTTTTGAGTTGAGATTGGAAAACCAAATATATTTGTTAAAGGAAATGAAAATTATAACTGTAAGGGGAAAAATGTAATATTGTAAAAAAATATATTTTTTTAAACATATTGATATTCATAATGATGAAAAAAAAGCAACAATTTGTTTCTTTAAATTAGTATCATTTATATAGTTAAAAAACAATACTATGTAAATGGGATGCATAATACATTTGATTGCAAACTGCAGAAATATTGGCTGAGGTTTTTCATATAAGGTTGGTAAGGTTTAATCATGCAACTGAAAAATCATTTCAACAGACTTGATATAATAAACAATGGTGTTAAATAAAGCATGCATCTTATAATGAAAATTCTGAGACTGAAAAAAAAACTTAACTTTTAAATGCAAGCTTTGCACTTTTTTTTTTCTTTAGTAATACAGTCATATAAAATGAAATTAATTTTCTTTTAGTACAAATAAATGAAAAAAACATGTTTATTATTTAACATTCTCTAAGAAAACAATTTATTTGAGAGAAACAATTGTGAAAAATCAATTATTCCAATTTTTTTCTGACAAAATCTTGAAAATACCTTTTTTTTCACCACTTCAATTTTTCTGGAAAATTTACATCTCTATGTAAGACTATAAAATATTAGTGATATTTACATTTATTAAAATGATCTGTAACTGCCTTTAATATTAAATTTTAAATACTGCTTAAAATTTATATTTATTAAACAAACTTTAATTAGGTATGTAATATACATTTTTATGTTTTGAATACTAAAATGATAATTTATAATTTAGTACTCATTTTAGAAGGTAAAGAAGCAAGATGTTAGCTCAAAAAATATTTCATATGAAAATATATTAACAATGTATTTAGTAACAATAAGAGGGAAAAGTACATATTTTTTTTCCTTTGCTAAGTAAAAAATCATTAATTTTAAAAAAAGGAATTAAAAATTGAAAAATAATGTTAAATAGTATGATTAAGTAACATTTTTTTTTTTGGGGGGGGGGGGGCAAGAAATAAAATTCTATCATATTTGTAAGGTCCTTGACACATGTATAAAAAAATGTGGTACTAAGAAGTTTCACAATTTTTTTAAAAGGCAAGGTACATTTTGTCAATTTGAAAAGGATCCTTTAAAATGCCCAAGAAGAAACAATTAATTATAGAGTTAATAATAATTACAAGTAAGTAATTTTATAAGCTATTAGCACAAATAACAAAGCTAACAAATATTATTAACAGCTCATTTTGCTTTGTACTAAGAAAATTTAATCTTAATCGCCTAAATCTTAACTTATACAATGTAGGTATATGCTAACCAAGATTTCTTGCTGTGTTTAACAATTTTATACAGTTAGTTTTTTTTCTCTTATACATTCTCTTACAAGAGCTATTGAGTAGGTGTTATTCTTCCATTCTTCTTTAGTTCCAGTATTTGGCATAAATTTATTATCATAAAAGTAGAAATAGAAAATAAGATTCTGGTTGTTTTCTCTCCTACTTTGCAGAAATTTATTATACTTGCCATGCTTATTTTATATAAAAGAAAATGAATAATTTGATTACTTAAAGGAAATTATGACATCATATATTAAATTAAATTAAAATAAAATGTTTGAATGAAATGCTTTTTATGCCTTTACAAACTTACTGTATTTAACATTTTATAATTCTCAGGAATTAAATTTAGAGATAATTTTATAAAGGATTTTTTTTTCATTTCTTCATAAGGCAAAATATCAGTAGAAAAATTCCAAATTAATCTTAGATTTTAATACTTTTATATTATTTTAAACATTTATAGTTTTTTTTATTTTAATCAGATCTCCATAGATCGCTAGATCTCCATATATTGGCAAAGTTTTTTTTATGACCACCCTGTATATATATTTCTTTGCAATTTTTAATCAAAAAATGTGTTTTTATGAATGTTAGTTTACAATGTCAAAAGTATTTTGTATGTGCATAGAAAAAATAATGTTATCAGAAATAATATATATGATTTTGACAATTTAAAGAATAAGTAAAATTAATTAAGTCCTTTTCTGTTAAAATAAAATTTAAAATTTTATTACATTATTAATTATGTTAATAAATCAGATATAGTTAGGAAAAGCATGTAAGCAATTAGTTTATGAAGCTAATTTTTAGTATAAGAAAGAATTGAGTGTTAGCAACAATAAGATGAGCAACTAATAATACATAATCGTAAAATTAATATAGCATGCTACAGTTAGGTTAAATTTTTTAATACAGTACCTTTGATTTATTCTGAGACCATCACCATGACTTTGTATATTGAAGCAGGAAATCCCAGGCAAAAGGATATTTTATTAGAAAAAATGACAGATTAGAGAAACACAAGATTAAATTGATACTCATTGTTTGACAATGAATCATAAGGGAGTAATATTATGCACATAAATATTAAGAGCTTATAACAACACAATATTAGCAGTAAACAATGGCAACAATGTAGAAAGCAAAATGAAAAGACACACATTTAAACAATAAAAATACAGCCTAAGATTCAAAAGAAATCAGCACAACTTTAAATCAAAATATCTTACATAAAATATAATTAAAAACAAAATACACACCAATAAATAATACAACTGGAACTGAAATAGAAATCAGTATTAAAAAAGCCCTTGATTAGGCATGAAAGTGGGAAATAGGAAAATATGCAGATTTTTTTCCATCTATACTATGATGTCAAACTCAACACATTTTAGCAATTATTTAAAAATTAAAATGAAATACAACTATACATATGATTGTTTTTAATGCTTTCTAAGTTATAAAAATAAAATAAACCAAAAAATAAATAGACACATTAATACTAAAGGCACAACTCACTGAATCAAAAAGGAAAATTGAAGACAGTTGGCTAAAGGTGCAAATTGAAATATATCAGCTAAATTTATTAGAAGTACAGTGATTAATTTTTCAAAACAAATATTATTTTGGATGGTTTGGCTGTTAATCCCCCCCCCCCTTCTTTAAACAGAAAAAAATCTCCACATTAAATATATGCATGTCAAATTGATCTTTGCTCATGGGAAAAACATCTTTGAATATGCATGGTTAAAAGCAATCAAAGAGTATTGCATATATACAACAAAATATTCTATTCCAAAAAGAATGCTATAAAAACTTCCTTTCATTCTTAAGTCAAAATAAAACTTCTCTCTGGAAAGATTTTTAAATGATTTCATTTACAAGCCATTTACATACTTATAATACAATCCTTACCTCTGATTTAGTGACTTTTTGTACAGCAATTCAGAAAGAAATACTTAAATAGACACATGTCTCATAGTTAAATTTTCTAAACTTTCTCTTGCCCCCCCCCCCCCTCCTTATCTGATATGCTTCCAATATTTTCTTTTCATTTTTGCATCAATTCAAGAATGTCCGAAATTGCTTTAAAAAGGGTGGACTTCCTACTTTATAAGAAACTTTTTCATGTTTGTCTTCATTTATCAAATAATGATATACACAATATGGCCATAGGTCACCGGCCAATTGTGATTTTAGATGTTTTGTTAAATATCTAGAAAAATACATGAGGAAATATCCTGAAGCACTAAGTGTATAAACATAATAGCATATGTCATACATTTCTGTGAAGTTTATTTTCCCCAAACTCCATAGGAGACTATCAAAAAATTGAAAAAGAATTAATATCGTTAGGATAACTCTGTCAGAAATAATGTACCAAAAGCACTCAAACTGTAGATTATGATTAAGTGGCTTATTATAATAAACTGTTCTCATTTTTATTCAGATAGCATGTATGCTCGTAGAGAAATTAAGGTTCTTATAAAAATAGTCCTAAATTTTGCGAAATTTTTTTGATTATAACTTGAGGAGTTCTTAGTAAAAAAAAATCTTCTTTTCAGAAAATATGACAAACAACACTGTATAGAATACCCTGTAATCAGAATTAACAAAATAATAAATATTGCACAAAATAATAAATATTCACTGTGCATGCGCGAACGCAGTCAAAATATAATTTGGATGTGTTTGTTAAATGCATAGAGTAACTTTTGTGAGAGTGTCAAAAACATAGCTTGAAAATTCTCAAAATTATCGTTAATAGAATAAGCTCAAAATCTGTTGTTTCCACACTAAAGCAAAAATATAAGGAGCTGTATCCATATAACCATCGATTAGCATCAATATAGAATACACAATATTGCACATACTACTATATATGGATACAGCCCTTCATTTATTTGCTTCTTTTTGGGACCAACAAATTTTGACCTTATTTTATCAACGATAATTTTCAGAATTTTCAAGCTATGTTTTTGAGACTTTCTAAACGTTACTCAATACACTTAGTAAACACAATATATAAATGAAATTTGGATAGCATTCACACATGTGCAGTGAAAAATTATCTTGTAAATATACTCATTTTTCATACAATTTTAATTACTTTTCAATTCTTATTACAGGGTATTGTGTACAATGTTGTTTGTCATATTTTCTGAAAATAATATTTTTTTATATTAGGAACTCCACAAATTATGAGCAAAAAACTTGGCAAAATTTGGGATTTTTTATAAAAACTTTAATTTCTCTACGAGTATACATGCTTTCCTAAAAAAATGAACACAGTTTATTTCAATAAGCCACTTAATCATAATCTATAGTTCGAACGAGTTTGCTACATTAGTTTTGACAGGACTATCCAAAAGATATTGATTCTTTTTTCAATTTGTTAGCAGTCCCCTAGGAAGTTTTGGGAAAAATGCTTAAAGGTAATATATAATCTGTAATATTGACGCACCTGGAATTTCAGGATAAATCATAATGTATTCTTCTAGATATTTAACAAATGTCTAAAATCGCAAGTGGCTGGTCACCTTAGGTCATATACTGCATATGATTTCAAATTATGTATTAAAAATATACACAATATGTATAAAATACACATCAATAAATATTACAATAAAAAATGAAATTGAAATATAACTCTTTTTTTTTTAAATGCCCTTGATTTATCAAGTTAATCCTTCTATAGTAAAAAAAAAAAAAAAAAAAAAAAAACTAGCCTTAAATCTCCAGGAATGACTCCTGGAATGATGCTGATGTGTAAGGTTTCCGGAAATAACGCGTCCGGGTGGACCACACCTTTCATGAGTCGAATAGACCAATCAGAAAAGGGCTTTGTCTTGGGTGGACTTGGAAATGAGTACACTTCCTTTTTTTTTTTTCCCTTATGCTGCTATTTTGGTAGATTTCCCTGGTTTTTATGGATATTTAATGCTTGGTATTTTAATAAGTGTACATTTATGAGAGGAATTCCAAAATTGAGTGTATGGAAAATAAGGTATCACAAAGCGATTCCATGGGGTATAGGCGAGCACAGCAAGCAGGGGTAGCCTACAACTTGGAATCACGAAGCGATTATGCAGGGGGTTGACAAGCATAGTGAGCAGGGGGGCGGAGCCCTCCTAGTGGTATATATGATTTTAAATCATGTAAAGTGCATTATAACTGTTTTCCTTTTTCTTTTCAGGCAGAAACTTAAACAGATCACGAAACACAACAATGGATATTACAAGAGAAAAGGAAATCGAAATATATCTCAGTTTAACAAAGCCCCTGATTTATCAAATGACACATATTATTTTAAATTATATACAGTTGTTAAACCACTATAATTGTTTTTTTTTCTCACAAAAGCTTAAGCAGATCAAACTCAGCTTAAAACAACCAAACCTCCAATTTTGAAATAGGAGACCAAGACCATCTTACAACTAATGATGAATATTCTAAACACTAGATAAAATGGAAATCTACTTTACAATAACTTATTTAATACTATCCAATTGTTCAAAATTATACATGTAAAAGGCATGCACTAAATATACCTGAATAGTTAGTTAGTTAATAATTAAAATACATGTAGATACAGTTGCGTAGCTAGCGGGGGGCGGAGGGGGCGGTCTGCCCCGGGTGTCACCCTCTAAGGGGTGACACCCAATCTTTATTTGCAAATACAAAATATAATCTTATTAGATTTTGGAAATTAATTCTGAAATAAAACGAATCTTTTAGCACACTACACAATACTGTTAGTTTTTTTTCCTTTGAGAATGTGAAATTTTATACAGAATGGTGTGACAGACATGAACCAGGGAACAAAAACCTACCTACCCAACGAGTAGATAGAAAAATCAAACTTTAATAGAAAAATTTTCTTCTACATATAGCCACCACATTGACTTATGCGTACTATAAGATATGGGTTGAGTGATGAGTCACTCCGTGATTTTTTATATGCAGGAGGACAAAAGGTAAATAAGGAATGGTATGGTCATCTGTAATAATAACACAGAATTGTGATTGAAAAAATATAATGGATCGGAAGGGGGGGTGATACCATGATGGCTGGGGGTGACACCATTTACATCCGCCCCGGGTGTCACCCATCCTAGCTACGCCACTGTGTAGATACATAATTACAATTTAAAAAGAATATCCATATAATGCTTAAAAGTAAGCACATAGTAATAAATTTACTTATTTGATGAAGAAAATGTAATAAACATACCTGAATTCGTCACTGTCAGAACACAAGTCATATTCTATCTGAGTAAATATTTGGACCTATAAACAAAAGAGAAACAAAATAAAATAATGGAAGAGGTAAATATTTAATTAATAAATACTTTGCAAATACTTTTGATCAGAAAATTTATCTTACATCAGACAAGTTTTAAAATTTCATGTCAAATGATTATGGTCAACCAGTCTTCATCAAAACATTAACTAACATGCCCAAAATAAAAACCTTACATAAACCTGACATTTTTATGCCTTTATATCTTTAACCATATATTGTAATCTATGCCAATAAAAGAAAGTTTCACTCTGTTTCTTTCTATATGTGTGTTTGCAATAGTTTGCAAAATCAAAAGCACCTACAAAGTTGAAATTTTGGACGAAGGTAGTCTAAGGCTTCGCCTGGTGCACCTGAGACTCAGAATTTTACATTTCTACTAATTAACTGAATTTTTAATTAAAAATTAGAACTCTCATCAAAACTCACGTTTTTCCTTCCAAGTGCCTATGCAAGCTTAGAACTCAACTTACATAGCAGAATAAAAATAAAGAATAGAAAGAATAAATTTCAAAGTTTTTTTTTTTGGTCATTCTTTTTATATCTCTATCGGCCAAGTTGCTGGGTAAAGTTAGAAACAGGAAAAATCTTCTGAAGATCGTACTGTTACATCTTAAAGACTGTAATCAATTGAAGAAATACTGATTATAGATTTTTAAAAAAATTAAAAATGGGTCAATTTTTCATTTTTCTTTTTCTCCCACATGATATCATTTTCCTAGGGAGCCATTTGGAAGTACTGGTTAACAAAAAGTTTCTATGTAAAGCTGACATTTTCATCTTTTTGAAGAGGCAATTGGTTTTTTAAAATATCAATTTTAACCTTTTTGAAAAAAATTGTGACTTCAAGCCATTTTGTGCCTCACGGAGATGATCTTTTTTGTATGATAAAAGTTCCTGAAAGTTTGTTTTTTGACACAATCTTTTAAGAGCATCTCTGCAGACTAAGTTTAGAATGCTTACTAAAATTTCAAAACATTCAGATGAAGAAGCATTTTTGACTAACAAAATAAAACCCAAGTTTCAGCATCTTTTTGTGATATCAATTATGGTTTTTAATTAAGAAAAAAATAGAAAAGATAAATCTGACAAGGAATGTCTCCATACGGGCAGATCCAGAAAATTCTGAAAAAATTACAGAGTATTCTTCTCATGTGGATATATATGTTTATAAAATTTTTTTCAGTGGAACTCCTTTAAAACATTCGTAAAAAAAAATGAGCATTTCGCTTACTTGGCAGTTTATCACTAGTTGGCGACGAAATAAAATTTCAAAAAATACTTTTTTATGTCAAATATTTTTTAAGGTAAAAATATTTCATGTTGAACTTGTATTTGAAATAAATTATTTAAATATCTATCTCAAATATATATTATATCTCAAATATTATTAATTATCTCAATAAATATCTTCTAATACTTGAATATATACTAGAATTTTTAAATAATAATGATGTGGAATTTAGATTATGTTTTTTCATTAAAACTGATTAAATATATTGGTATTTGTAGTTTTTTCTCCTTTTTTTGTAAAATGCTTACAAAAATAATCAGATTAATTAACCAAAAATACTGTTACGGAAATAAAATAATTCTTATGAAACAATGTATTTAATGGTATTATGACCCTCTTTGTAAATGGAAAGGCTTGTACAGTTGAAAATGCTTCATATAATTTTTTTAAGAAAGAAAAGATGTACCTATGAAAATGATCCATATTTAGCATTAAATGTTTCTCCACTCTATCTATATTTGATCAAACAGAGTATATTGTGTGGAAAGAAGAAAAACTTTTATAAATAGACAGATTAAATAAGTTTCTTTTTAAATTTTCTTCAATGGTACTTAAGTACCGCCAGTGCACATTGAGTTAAAGTAACAAAATTCACCCTTTCATAAGTTCAGTTAGTGTGTTAGTTCAATTTTATATTGTATTTGGGTGGTTTTCAAATGTATTGCCGTATTAGGTGAAACAAAATTTGAAAAAATAATTTGGTTTAAATATAAAAATTTACTCAGGTATGAGTTGCTTATAGTTTATAACATTCTAAGCAGTAGATTATTTGCGAGTTTTTTTTTATTTATATTTCAGAAATTTCAAGAAATGTCTTGCCCAGTCACTATTTTTCTCATAAGTGTGACCTCTATAAAACATTGATTTTTTTTTGTATCAATAATTAATTAAAAAATTGATTAAGGTTCTTACATACGTATTAATAAATCAAAAATGTATTAGTATTTATTTATTTCATAAATTTTAAGCATTTTAATAGTTGTTTATGCCATGAGTGTTACTTTGCTTCTTAAATAAAGGGTATAACTTCTGATTAAAAACAAACCTTATTAAAAATTAATTATTTTCATTGCAGTTATAATAAAGAATTAGAAAGTTCTAATAGACAAAACAATTAATTTAAGTGAAGTAACAAATACATTAATAAAATTATGATTCTTAGTTACAGTAACGTTCATGAAAAGTGGTAACACTCATGACAAGGGATAAGACTCATCTTGCAGCAAACAGCTTTTTTGTAACAATATATAGAAAAAAAGATTTTTAAAAGTTTAAACTATGATTTGTGTAAAATAGATAGTCCTTCGAAAATTATTTATTAAGAATTAAAATTTGAATTTTAAATAGCACTTACAAAACACGTGTGCAGACATGAAAATCCTGTTACAATGTAATTATAAATATATGTAATATGAGAAAATATATCCCTGAATCATGAATGTATTATAATCACAACTTAAATCTTACACATGATTTATAGTTTTAGAATTACTTAACTTCTTTTCTCATGAGTGTTACTTTTTCCAAGTAACACTCATGTAAGGTAACACTCATGTACGGTAACACTCATGACATTTATTAAGGAATTCTTCACTAAAATAAATTCTAACTGTTTTATTGAAATTTTAGTTGGTCCTATTGATTCCTGAACAAAAAATACAGCATTCCCTAACTTAACATTTTTATACGTTAAAAAATAATAATAAATAACTGGGTAACACTCCTGTAAGAAAATAAAAATACTCACCATGTTGAAATGAACATTCTGATAAATAGCAGTTATAGAACAAAATTATCGCGTTCTAAATAAGTGCAATGTAAAGCAGAAACAACAACGTTTTCTCACTACCGTTGTCAACTGCAATATACAAATATTTTGAAAACAAATAATATTAACTTTCCTAAAGTAACACTCATGTTCTGCATATGCGGACACAAAATACATTTAAAATTTTAACTCTTAGATACTAATTTTAAATATGTAAACTATTTATTTGTTTAATTAACACAGAATATTTTACTTTTAATCCATATATAAAATTTTTAAAATGTTTGGAAGCATAAAAAAAAGATTGAAATTTTGCGAGTTTTTTATTCAGGACGAGTAAATTTCCATTACTTGCTAACTAAAGTACAAAAAAAGATCACTATTTCACAACTCTGAAAAAATCTAATGAATGCATTGAATTAAGCACAAAAAGATGTGCTACTACCTGATTTTAGAATATAAAAAAATAATTTTATTAATATGAAATTTAGATTTAAACATCAGGGCATCAAACTGGCAGTTCATGTGAAATTCACCCTTTTTTTTTTTTTTTTTGCCATATAAACATTTCTCATACTAATACATTGATTAAAATAGCAATTAAAGCCTTTGTGCAAAAATGTTAAAAGATAGAAAACCAATGATTATAAATGCACAAATAAAGTATGAAAAAAGAGCAAACAGCTGTTTTGAATCTACTATCGAGACTCTTCTTCAGTGCAAAAACTCAGCGAGCTGGACAAAGCAAAACTGAGCAAACAGACAGAGAGACGAAGGCTTATATACCCGCTACGGGAACGATCCCGCCTAAAGGAAAGCAACCAATGAGAAGAAAGCAACCAGAACAACTGGGTGGACAAGTAGCGACATCTATCGGAGAACAAACAAAAAACAAATTAAAAAGCGAGAAGGAAAAAAAAAATTAATTTAAGATTTCCAAATGTTTGGAAAATAAGGAGTACTTGATAAGTGATTGACTAAGGAGTGAGAATTTTTAATGATGTGGTAAGCTTCCCAAAAATTAAGATCAAGAATGGAAGGACACTTATGGATAATGGTAGCTGAAGAAAAGTTAAATTTATGTTGTGAAGACCAACAATGTTGAGCAATAGAAGAGCATTTAAGCTCTTGATTTTTGACATACCTTTTATGTTCAGTTAAACGAAATCTAAGAGCATGTTTAGTCTGGCCAATATAAGAAAGACCACATTGGCAAGAAATTTGGTAAATATCCCAATTATCTAAGTGATCAATGGGGTGCTTAAGATTAGAAAAAGCAATTTTATTAACAGGAGAAAAAATAACATTGAAATCAAACCTTTTTAAAATTTTAGCAACTTGCTGACTGATTTTGGGGAAAAAGGGCAAAACAACCAAAGTATTGGAATTCAAATTAAATTTTTTTCTTTCAGATTGGGTGGGTTTTGTCAATTTTCTATGAATTGAATCTATAATATAAGGGGAATAACCACGATCAACAGCAATAGCTTTTAGATAATTAAGTTCATCACTGAGTAACTGAGGAGTTGAACAAATATTGGAAGCTAATCTTAATAGTTCAGTTAAAAATTGTTTAAAAAGTTTGTGTTCTGATCCGAATTTGATCTTAACTAAGGCTGATAAAGGTGATCAGATTGTTGTTCTTGACAAGCCTACATATTTATAAAAATCTCTTAAATTAATTAATGATGGTCCCTATGTGGATATCCACAAAGACCCTTCCTCTAGTGAACTTAATACTATCAGTTCTGCCATTAAGTCTTCACACATTATTCCTGCTAAATTAAAGAGGTCTCTTATTCCTTCAGTTGCTCATTGTGCCAGGTTTTATGCTTTACCTAAGGTCCATAAACCCGACATTCCTTTTAGACCCATTGTCTCCAATATCGGCACGGCTTCTTATAAACTTGCAAAATATCTTGTTTTCATATTTTCTCCTCTCTCAAGCAGTAATTCTAGTTATGTTAAGAATTCTTTTGAATTTGTTAAGAAACTTCGCAGTTTTAAGCCACAAGGCCACATGATGGTTTCTTTTGATGTTTCATCATTATTTACTAATGTTCCTGTCGAAGGGGCTTTAGATTGCCTGAAGAAAAGACTCTGTGAATTTCATTTTTCTTTTTTCGAAATCGAGGAGCTCATTCATCTCACTCGTGTTTGCTTATCTCAAAATACTTTTGCATTTAACGGGAATTTCTTTCGTATGACTGATGATTTGGCTATGGGTAATCCTCTTAGTCCGATTTTATGCAATTTGTACATGCACTATTTTGAAATAAAATTGTTTGAAATTTTAAAATTTCAGTTTTATGTTCATTACGTAGATGATATCTATGCTTTAGTTGAAGTGAATTCAGATATAAATCATATTCTCTCTGTCATGAATTCTATTTATTCTTGCATTCAATTTACTTTTGAAGTTGAATCGAACAATTGCCTTTCTTTTCTCGATGTCTTTGTTATTTGCAATGAAGATAATTTTCAGACTACTGTCTTTCGCAAACCTTTTGCGGTCAGTCTTTCACCTCACAGATATTCTTCTTATTCTCCTAACCAGAAAGTTGCGGCTTTTAAAACTTTTGTTTTCCGGGCTTCCAATATTTGTTCAACTCCTCAGTTACTCAGTGATGAACTTAATTATCTAAAAACTATTGCTGTTGATTGTGGTTATTCCCCTAATATTATAGATTCAATTCATAGAATATTGACAAAATCCACCCAATCTGAAAGAAAAAAATTTAATTCAAACTCCAATACTTTAGTTGTTTTGCCCCTTTTCCCCAAAATCAGCCAGCAAGTTGCTAAAATTTTAAAAAGGTTTGATTGCAGTGTTATGTTTTCTCCTGTTAATAAAATTGCTTTTTCTAATCTTAAGCACCTCATTGATCACTTAGATAACTGAGGTATTTATCAAATTTCTTGCCAATGTGATCTTTCTTATATTGGCCAGACTAAACATGCTCTTAGATTTCGTTTAACTGAACATAAAAGGTATGTCAAAATTCAAGAGCTTAAACGCTCTTCTATTGCTCAACATTGTTGAGCTTCACAAGATAAATTTAACTTTTCTTCAGCTACCATTATCTATAAGTGTCCTTCCATTCTTGATCTTAATTCTTTGGGAAGCTTACCACATCATTAAAAATTCTCACTCCTTAGTCAATGACTTATCAAGTACTCCTTATTTTCCAAACGTTTGGAAATCTTTAATTTAATTTTTTTCCCCTCTTGCTTTTTAATTTTTGTTTTGTTTGTTCTCCAGTAGATGTTGCTACTTGTCCACCCAGTTGTTCTGGTTGCTTTCTTCTCATTGGTTGCTTTCCTTTAGGCGGGATCGTTCCCGTAGCGGGTATATAAGCCTTCGTCTCTCTGTGTCTTTGCTCAGTTTTGCTTTGCCTAGCTCACTGAGTTTTTGCACTGAAGAAGAATCTCGATAGTAGATTCGAAACAGCTGTTTGCTCCCTTTTCATACTTTATTTGTGCATTTATAATCGTTGGTTTTCTATCTTTTAATACATTGATGTTCATTAGAAAATAGCCTCAAATTTAAAATTTATAAGAGTGAATTTATATAAATATGCAAAAAAGCCATTTAAGAACAAATATGAAATAAACATACCATTTCAGTAATTATCACAGGCCATAATGAAGTAACATGATGAGGTGACATTCTAATTAAAAGAACACGAAAACACAGAAAAATTTGGGCTTGTACGACTGGTACATGAGACATTCTTAAGCTTTCAGTTAGACGTTCTAAAATAAAGATAAAGGAATTGATGAGTTAAAAGAGATTCATAAGCAACATGAAAATGATGCAATACAATTTAGTAATAAAATATAATTATGAGTATGAATAAAGTAATCAATTAAGAAAGAACCACACAGAATGATTTTTAGATGCATAAAAATTATATACCATATTTACTCACATATTTTTAACCTTTTGTTTCATCAATGTGAAAAGTAAGGGGTGCACAAAATAAGAGATTAATTTTAACTACCTATTGACAATAAAAATGATTGGGGAGGGCTTGGAGATGATAAAGAACTTAATACTTTTAAAATGAATAATAATATTTAAACAAATAATTAATATTAAACCATGAAATGTTCAGATAAAATCAGGGTTGTAACCCTCCCCCCCTTCCTGTTTTACCAGCCCAGGCAGGTAGCTGGATAGGTACCTATTACAATCCTGGATGAAATGATGGAGATGTATATCATGAACTTATAATTGCAACATGACAAATGATGTAATACAATCATAATTTTGAATATCATATATCCTATCTCATTTTGTGGATATTTCCTGGATTTATAAACATGAAATGCTACATTGCTTATTTTATATTTTCATATTCACCATCATTACATAATTGCTTCATTTAAGTGATTGTATTATTATTAAACAAAACAAATTGTATAAATCTAAAATCTCCATTGTAACTGTTTTTTTTTTTCTTCCCAGAGAATTATAAATTGAGAGCATGAACAATCTAAGAAATTTCAGTTAAATCTTAAATTAGAGAAACTAAAGAGATTAAGTTCCACCAGAAAGTTGTTGTATAGCATATGTTTGATGATGTAGCATTGTTACTTGGGGATCCATCTGAGCTGCAGTAACAAGTGATTAAAATAATGCAAGATAAAAAAAATAGCAAATTTTCTCCTTTCAATGTACAGAGCCCAACTGAAACATAGTTCAAAACAAACTATAAAATTATTATTGTCAGAACATATGTTATTGGAATCCCACTTCAATAATTTAAGTTATCACACATTCTCCATGCAAAAATTGTGTGAAACTTTGTTTTTTATAAAAAATTTCTGATAAAAATAGAAAATTTTAAAAATGTGTTAGTAAAAAGGTATTATAGAAAAATTCAATGAAGCATGAAATAAAATGCACAGTGCATATAATACATTTTTCATGAAGCAATAAACAACATATGTTTTGTGAGAAATTAAGAAAAAAATAAGCAGCTATCATTTATATTATCTAGTAAGATAAAGGCAAATATTATAAAAATGCTGAATTTTAACTCATTTCCCAAGACAAAAACATATTTAAAGTCTTGTGCTACTATCCTCCCTTTAAGAAAGTAAAACTGCTTTATTGAAATGGTTTAAATAAATAAATTTTTGTTTTGCATATTTTTCATAAATTTAATGTTTTGCAGTTTTTGCTAGACAATGAATTAAAAATTAAGCTAAGGAAGGAATTTGGAGATTAGAGATTTGGAATAATGTGATCAATCTGCAGTAGATTTGAAAATAAAACAAAAGATATCAAACAGAAATATGTGGAAATAAGATTAGGGCAATTTCTTGATGTATTATACTTATTTCTATAGTTTTGTTTCTGGAAGAAGATTTTATATAATAGTTTTGATTTTTGTTCATGTTATTGAAATAATTTTTGCCAAAATGTAGAATATTTTACATTTTATTTTTATGTTTACACTTCTAGAAAAGGTATTCTGGATTTAAAAAGAAAAAAAAAACTTAATTTGCTTTTAGATTCAGAAAAATAAAAATATCTGAAAAATTGCTGAAAACTGATAAAATTTGACATGGATAAATATCATCCAGGATACAATAGCATTCTAAACGAGGCAATATCAGGCAGGCAATTGTAATTATCTCACAGATTTTTAGTAAACATTTTTTTAATCTAAGTGCTTCTATACTTCCAATTTAGCTTAATTCACCATGTGGAATAAATTGAAAAGAAAAAAAAAGTAATAGAAAAAAGTATGTAATGTAAAGGGTACCTTGAATAGATGAATCAACAACAAAAAATTGCATTTAGGAGAAAATAGCAGGCTGCCTTTAATTTCTTTTGTAAATTCCTAAGTAAGGAAATTTTTTATTTCATTGCAAATAAGCTTTTCTTTGAACCATATTTGACTGATATATGAGGATAGGGAAAAGGCTAAAATAAGAACTCTAAAAACACAACTCATTTATAACCACTATACCACAGCAGAGATAGAAGAATCTTTTTATCACCTACTGATGTTGGGGCTGTCGTTGGAATTGTTAATATGACAACAATAAAATGATGATACAGTATAACTTCTTTAATCCGGATTCGTCGCGATTACAGCGAGTCCGAATTATAGAAAATTCCGGATTACAGAAGTTTTGTAGCTAAGATGCATAAAGATTAATGATAATACTAATATCTGTTATTAATATAGGAAAAGGAACTGGATAATTGAAAACATTGAGAAAAATCAATTCAAAATACTCAAAAACGAATGTTTATTTTATTTTTTTAATTATGTATTTTTTATGCAGTGTCGCCATCTATCATAAATTAAAAAAATAACAAACGTACGATTTAAAAAAAAAAAAATTGCGATTTTTACTAAATGAATACTTAATAAATAATGCATATCACAAGAATAACAGACTCATCATGAAAAGTATTGAAAAACTTAATTCTAAAACCAAAAAAAAAAAAAGAAAAGAAATTACAGTGATAAATTTAAAACTTACAATTATAATTTAAAAATCAATCTTATAATTACGGTACCATATTTAAAAATGCGATATATAATATAAAAATTAAATATATAGCAACTACAAATATCAAAGTAAGTCATAAATTAAATACTTAAAATAAATAACAATAAAAAAATCCGATTTTGCGGTATATTAGTGACATCTTATTTTTCGAAAAAGAAAAATAACTGAAATTATGAATCATGATTCAATTCATGACCAATCATGAATTTTTAGAACTTTGTAATTATAAAGACACCTATATTAATTACAAATGTAATTTAGAGTGTTCTTACAGTTTTAATATTGAAAAAAAAAAATGTTGAGTTACTATGTAATTTATCATTTTCATAACCATTTTCTGAAATTCCTTTACATAAGACCTGTGGTGCCATCTATTATCTCTAATTCTAAATGAAAATGAATAAATGTACCGAAGTGTCCGGATTACAGAAGTTTCCGGATTATAGATGTCCGAACTAAATATGTTATACTGTATTACAGTTTATTACTGAATATCTTCATACAATTACTTAATACAAAAATATATTTCTTAATACAATTAATACAATGTTTTAGCCACTTTTCTGATAGATTTTCTTCTATATAATTTCAAATTAAAAATTATTTTTATTCTAGTTTAATTTATTTTAATATATTCTACAGATTGCATTATTCTTCCAGTATTATCTGGATGAATATTTATTCTATACAGTAACTAAGATACGTTATACAGTGAAACCTTCAAATAATGGACACCTCTATTTAAGGGACAAATCTTCCGGTCCCAGTCCCTTAGTATAGGACGTGTAATGTATTTACCTCTGAATAAGGGACACTCGATTTAAGGGACACTTGAAAATTAGATTAAAAGGGGGTGGCTTTTGCATTGAATATAATAAAATAGTTTGTAATGAAAATAAAAATACAGATTTTTCTGAAATTATCAAACAGACAGTCATGTTGATACAGAGACATTTGACATAATTGACGAGCATTTATTTACTCACAATTCTCATTCAGCCTCATTGCATTTATCCACCATTGAAAGTTATGCTGAAAATTATGAGAATGATTCTCAAAGTGAAAAATAAAAGAAAATTGTGAAATAAAGAACTTTACACATGGTAATAAGGGTGTTCTCAAGTCTAAAAGGGCAACTTTTGACACATAAGTTTTAATTTATTTTTATTCAGAAATGCCTGAAACTAGCAGGTGTTGTTATTCAGAAACTGTTTTTTCTGTTGCTTTTTGCAAAAACAATAAATCTTTCAGAAAACATTGTCAAGTGGTCGCTTTGAAACAAATTTCAACATCAAAAAAGAATAACTACTCAAGAAAAGGGGGAAAATGTCTTTGTCACATGATCAAATTCGCTTATAACTCAATGGATAATTTATTCAAAGTTTGAAAACACAGTTCGATTCCAAATCACTTCCATAGTCAGGTGCTTCAATTTTATAAATTTTCATTAAAAAATGAATTTGTAAATATGTTAAAACATTTTCTGCTTGATGAGCAGAGCAATTGAGATATTTGTTACCTTAAAATACACAAACAGCTTAATACTTTTTTCTAAATAAACGGCTGATAATGAAGAACTAAAATTGATAAGTATGGTAAATGAACACTTGAAAAGTTTACAGTGAAAAATTGAAATTTGCAAAGCAATTACTTTTCATTGATTACTTCAAGTAAAATTGTTCTTAATGTTTTTTATACTTTTTGCATGTACACAGTTTGCATAAAAATGCAAATCAATATTTTTTCAAACCATTTAATGATTTAGCAATCAATTGAGAATTTTAATTAATTCTCTATTCCTGTTTGTGTATGATTAACATAATTTATGCACTTGGAATACATTTAAACTTCATCTTTAATGTTTTGTTAGTTTTTATATCCTTCTGGAAGATTAATTAAAAATAATAATAAAAACTCCAAATAAGGGACACCCCTATTTAAGGGAGAAAAGTTCTGGCCCCATAGGTGTCTCTTATTTGGAGGTTTCACTATATAATTAAATTTAGTTCTGAGAGGGCAATTCTTTAAAAAAATCTATTATAATCTAGTACTTAACTATAGTTATCTGTATAATATTCCTGGATTTTGCACTGGATAACATTCAATTCCATCAAAAATTGCTAGTTTCTTTAAATACAATGTTTTAGCCATGTTTCTGGGAGATTTTCTTCTATCCGGTTTCAAATTAAAAATTATTATTATTATTAAATATCATTTTTAGAAGAATGCATAAAAAAGTAAAATACAGTGAAACCTCCTAATAAGGGACACCTATGGGACCGGAAATTTTGTCCCGTATTCAGAGATTTTACTACAGTGAAACTTCTCAAATAAGAGACAGCTACAGGATCGGAACTTTTGTCCCTTAAATAGAGGTGCTCCTTAATCGGAGTGTCCTTTATTTGGAGGTTTCACTGTATAAAAAACTTTCTATATAAAACCAAAAAATGTTTTAATAATAGCAACTGACAATTATCAAAGCACTGATTTTACTTTTGATAACAATATAGCACTTCATTTTCAGAACTGTATTGGATTATTTTTCGTGAAAACTCAAAAGTGCCAGCTAATTTTTTAGACAGATCTTTCAACCTATTTATTTAAAGATCAAATCATCTTTTTATTTCAAAAATTATGTAACAGATAATTTTGAATATGTAACAATTTATTATAACAGCAGAGATCATCAGAAAATCTTTCAGTGACTTTTAATTTACATGATAATTCTGGATTTTCAAAGCATTCACACACTTTTGCCAGCGGCTGTAAGTTGCAACACTCTACAAATTCTTATGCATAAAAATCCTGGTTTTTGCACTTATTACAAAAGTTCACAGCATAACAAGAGTACAAATGATAAAAGGATCAGAAAGATGCATAAGATTACTAAAACTGAAAGATAAAAAAAGTACTTATGAAAAAATTCTGATGAAAATCTTTATTTTGCATGAACATTTCTATATTTCTAAATATACTTTAATGTGGGGGTTATAAAAATAAATTATATAAATACCCAAATAAAAGTTCAAGTTAGAGAGTGCTGTATATATTGAGAAATGTGATTTGCTTAAACAGATCCTTAATGAACAAAACAAGAATGATGGTGGAAATGGTGCTTAGTACAGTGATGCTAAGCTAGATATTTTATACCTTTTAGCTTTTTCAGTTTTCACTACTGATAAAAAAAATTGCACCAGGTGACAAAAATGGGTAAAATGAAGAGCAGTTATTGTGCTTATTTTGTTTTAAATAAATCTTGAGTGCATGATCTGAAGTTCTACAATAAAAATGTTATGTCATTATTATCCATACAGCATCCTAATCAACTTTTGAGTTAGATAAATTTAATTTTGACAACCTTGCATATTCAGCAAATTAAAAAAAAAAATCCTTCAAACTGTAAAATCATTTCAGAGTTTTTTTTAAAAAAAATGTCAGTTTGAGATTGTAAAAACAATTAAAAAATCATAAAATGATTTCTGAAATACACAACTTAACACATTATGATACTATTGTGTACAAATCCTATAGCATGCAATGGTTTCTTCCAGGGGTGATTCTGGATGAAATTTTTTTCCGGAAATTCGCATCGCATTTTCGGAAATCGGAGGGGGGGGGGTCGTTAGTCTCCCCCCCCCCCCCCTCCAGCGATCTTCGGACAAAATCGGCGTTTTCCCGCTATCTTCAGACGAAATCAGCAATATTTTAGCAGAATCGGCGATCTTTTCAGTGATCTTTTGATGAAATCAGCGTATTTTTTCAAATATTCTTTTGACAAAATATTTTTAAGCGATCTTTTATCGAAAACGGCGTTTTTTTCCCAAGATCTTTTAACGAAATCGGCGTTATATCCGCAATCTTTAGACGAAATCGGCGTTTTTTCTGCGATATTTGGTGAAATTGCCGTTTTTTCCGCGATCCGCACAGGAAATTTTGTTAATCATCGATCTTTTGACAAAGTTCGTTCGCAAAAACATTGACGAAATCGTCGTTTTTCTACGAAATATTGACGAAATGTATGCTATTTCGGCGATCCTATCACAAAATTTGCATTTCTATGCAATTTTTTTTTCCCGCGCGCAAAACCGTACAAGTTGGCAACTATGCGGAACTGATAACCCAATTTCAAATTTTCGGAAGAGGATGCCTTAAATTTTCGGAAATTTCGGAATTTTCGGACGAGAATCACCCCTGGTTTCTTCAAGCAACTGCATACAAACACAAGCATCTCTTTTATTATTTTAGCTCAGACAATTTTTACAGAATTTACCATAAATATCTCAGAATAATCAAACAAAATACTTAATTTTGTTAATAAGTGTGAAAAAAAACTACAATCATAAATAATTTCAGAGATATGATGAGTAATAGTTCTGTTTTATATCCAGGGACAAGGTAAAAAAGGCCTCATCGTCAATATTTCAATTAATCCCTAGTCTTTGGAAAAGAGTTTTTTTAGGGGGGGGGGGGGGATAATTTTAATCACATTGTCGCACTATTCAGCAAACAATGAGAGAGAGGGTTGGACATACCTGGTTGTTCAATAAGTTCTGTTGTTCGATAAGAAAAACACAATGTTATGGTTCAAAATACACTTTATTATTCAGTATAATCTTCCTGAAGATAATGCACTTGCTCCAAAGATCCTCCAATCTGTGGATCCCATTCCTGAAGTGAGATTCCAGAAGGTCTGCAAAATATGCTTCAACAGCCGTTATGACCTCTTCATTTGACGAAAAACGCTTGCCACGCATAAATTTTTTGAGTTCTGGAAACAAATGGAAGTTGCTGGCGGCCAAATCTGGTGAATACAGCTGATGCTCCAACAATTCGAACTTTAATTCATGGATTTTAGCCATTGTCAAAATGCTCTTGTGACACGGTGCGTTGTCCTGATGAAAAAGGATTTTTTTCTTCTACAAACCGGGTCTTTTTTCCCGAACTTTTTCCTTCAACTGGTCCAAAAGGTTGCAATAATATTCAGAATTAATTGTTTTACCAGTTTGCAAGTAATCCACAAATAAAATTCCTTTCGCATCCCAAAAAACTGATGCCAGAACCTTCTTGGCCGATTTCTGGACACGAACTCATTTTGAAGCCGAACAACCAGGTTCACACCACTCTTTAGCCTCTTGTTTTGATTCAGAATCATGATGATAGATCCAAGTCTCATCCATAGTGATGAATCGATGCACAAAATCCACTTTATCCTTTTTAAAACGCTCCAAATGTTAAGAAAGTCGCATTCGAATGTGTTTTTATTCCATTGTTAGCGAATGCGGCACCCATTGTGCACACAGCTTTTTAAAACTCAAAATTTCATTTAAAATATGACTCACACTGCCTAATGAGATGTGTAGAGCCTCTACTAAATCCCTCTCAGTCAATCGACGATCTTCCAAAACCATATCCTGTACTTTGTCTACGATTTCTGGTGTTAATGCGGTTTTTGGACATCCTTCATGTGGATCGTCTTCAAGGCTTATACGACATGTTTAAATTCAGCAACCCATCTTTCTACTGTTCTAATTGAAGGTGAACGTTCATTATACAGTCTTATCATTCGTTCGGGAATTTCTTTTCGTGCTACACTTTCCAAAATAAGAATTTTATCAGTGCATGATATTAAATTTTTTCCATTGTCGAAAATACTGTGACACGGCGGCACTAAATGGCTTGTAAACAAAGAATGAATTGACTGATTGAAATGAACCTTCACATACGTTGATAAGAAGAGTGAACCAACAAAACAAATTTGGACTAGTAGCAATGCTTATCGACTGTCAAAACTTATTGAACAACCTGGTATGTTTATTTGTTTTCAGAACAATCAATAAAAACACTTATATAGTAAAATAAACTATGGATATACTGTATGAAATAGTAAAGGGCTTGAATATTAACAAATAAATTTTAGAATTATTCAAAGTATCATAAGAAAATAAAAGAATTCTCTATCAAAAGAGATGTTTTGAAAACATAATTTAAAAAAATCAAAAACTTTCATTTGAAACCTTTCAAGATAAATAATGCAGCCAAAACTAACCTTGAATATCAGGCATATATTTTTGATATTGATCAGTTTCACTACAAAAGATTACAAAAGCAAGGCGCTTCAATAAATGTGCACGTTGTTCATATTCTTGTTCTTTACTGCTGAACAGATTCAATGATCCAGACTGAGCAACAGAAACACGAGCTACAAAAATAACATAACAATAGATATAATAAAAAGATATGCACCTAATTACTTTAATAAATATATTCAAACTAAAAAATAAATTAATTATAATTTAGTACAGTAGATTCCTCGAATCCGCATAGCTTAGGACCAGAGGCTGTGCAGATTTTAGAATTTTGTGGATTTCTGGTCATTGCTTGGTTTATATTTTTTAAACAGTAATTTGAACAAAATAAAGGAATCAAAATTATAATGAAGGCTTGTAATATAATGAAATGTTAAAATACAGTCAGTGATCGATAAATTGCACACTTATTATTCACAATTTTCTATAATCTGCATTGCTTAACAAAAGATAAATATCAAGAAGTTGGTATTACATTCTATCACTAAAAAAATATTGCAATCTTTCACAAATGGTTACTAATTTCATCAATCAATTGCAGAAAAAAACAGAAATTTTGACAAATAATCATGGAAAAAATGGTAATTTGGTGAAACAATCATGAAAAAATTGCAAATTTTGCCTATTTATTGTTGAAAAATACACCAAATTTTGACAGATGACAAACAAAAGAATGTTAATTTCGGTAAATAATCCAGTAAAATACAACAATCGGTAACAATCAGTAAAAAAATTACAAAAAATGTCAAAGGATATGAAATCAGATAGTGATTTTTGCCAATCTATCTCTAAAAATATCATGAACTTCGACAAATAGCTGCAGAAAAAAATTACGAATTTCAACAATTGATCCAATTTATGCAATTGATTTAGGAAAAAAAAAATCATGAATTTTATTAAATGATGATTGAAAAGAATCGTGAATTTTTGTGAAACTATTGCTGGGAAAAAAAAGTGAATTTCTGTAAAGAATAGAGGGAAAATATCCCAAATTTTCTCAAAAGATCAGAGAAATACATAGTAAATTTTGTCAAAAGGTCATAAGATCACACAGAGTATTTTGCCAGTCTGTATCTGAAATGTATTGTGAACTTCGGCAAATGGTTGCAGGAAAAAAATCGCTAATTTCATCAATCAGTTGTTTGATAAAACATGGATTTGGGGCAATTGATTGCGGAAAAAAAAAACAATTAATTTTCATAATATATCAAATTTTAATGCTTATAATATTCTTTAAATAAATAATACCTTTAATAAATGAGTTTTTATTCCCATAAAAACTAGGAATGGGACGAATATTTGGCCACTATTTGGCCTATTGGGCACTTTTACCGAATATTCGGTTGGTCAAATATTGAAGGCTTGTTGACTGAATACTTCGGCTGAATATCTGTAGCCGAATATTTAGAGATATCTCACCGAATATTGCTAAAATCTCGCCGAATAGTGAAAGATATCTTGCCAAATAAATTTAAGATTTAAAGAATTTCATTTCTTGCATTTTTTTTCTCTAATCCAAATTGGCTACTTCATTCATGAAGTCATTCTCATTCTTACTTACAAAACATACAGTTTTTCAGATACTAAAACATATACAGTCTTTCTGTATTTCCTATAAAAGTTAGTGATATTTTAGAAAATGCTGCCCAAGTTGGAGATTTAATTGTATGGGAAATGTCTTCATTAGAGAATGATATATTACAAAGATATAAAAACACTTATAGAAAAAAAACTGCCTTATTCTAAAATACTCGAATATTTATTAATGTCTGCAAATTCCATACACATATAAAAAAGGCTCTTATGAAATTCATAACTTATTTTCTATAAAGTAAAAAATGAAAAAATTCATTCATTAAGTGTATTAACAAAGATTCATTTTCAAAATTAAATATCAAATATCACTATTCCAAATACAACGGTACATCTGAAAACAGAATTGGTGTCAAGCTAGATACACATTAGATGACACAACTTGCTTTATGAAGATGGTTTTATAAATATTTAAACATAGATTCTAAATACTGAACAAAATATTTTTTTTATTCTATAGTTTTCCCTTTTAAATAATTATTTACATAATTACTGACTTAAATATGTAACATTATTATGCATATTTTTTTAATTTACATCTTTCTTTATTCATGTTGTTATCAATTTCTGTTTATCCTTTTAATGCTTGTTGAATAAGCGGAATATTTAAGTTGAATATTGTATGCGCTGATTCATATGTCAAAGATTTTGTTAACATATGCATTCTACTTTAAGTATAACCTTTTGCTTTAACGTAATTTATAATTTAAAGCTTGGCAGCTGATTTCAGAACAGTCTCATTCTTAGGAATTTGCATATCATCAGGGACAAAAACTCTAAATAATCAAATTTACTTCATTATAGATTATTTCAGAAACATTCGCCAAATGAAAAAAGTATTAGCCAAATAGATTTGCTGTGTAGCACTAAATAAAATTATCTCCAATCCTTTAAGGTACCTTCTTTTTCTCAATATGTTCTAAAATAACCTAAGTTTTTAGAGCTGCAACAACGATTGTTATTAATCTAAATTCAACTATCCACTACAATTACATTAAAAATATGTTATTGTATAAATATATTAAACACACACACGCAAAAAAAAGAAAAGAAAGAAAAAAAAGCAAAAACTGAGCATTAGCAATTTGGTGCAATGGCGAGCGACAGCGAAAACACTGGTAACAGTATCATTTGATAGTAAAAGTGAAGTACATTCTTCATATTTTAATGAAAATATCTTACCATCTTGACTTACTGAAAATCAATTTGATGTGCATTAGGATAAAAGAATGCCATCCAATTTCATTTTTTTTTTTTGTGTTAAAATAAGTTTTTCAAATTAACAAATACATTTAAAAGCACAATTAAGAGTAATAATGAGTTCCTATTTTTATAATTATATATAATAAAAATTTATTTTCTTTATTGGAAAAAAAGTTAGTATTCGGCCGCTGAATATTCGGTATTCGGCCAAATCACTATTCGTCCCATCCCTAATAAAAGCCATAAATACCATATAGTATTATATAGATACTATATAATATAATTCTTGATAACATGACTGAACTTGTGGTTTTTCATGAAGAAAACATAAATTTATTTCTGATAAATATCAAGATATTGCTAATATTACTGGTAATCAAAATCATTTTATTAAATATATTTATGTATTAATCAAGATTTTTTGGTTATTAAAACTGACTAAACCCAAAATAAAACTTCCTTACTTTATGATGTTTATATGAATAATAGAATATTTGTATGAGGCCAGTTTCATTGAATAATTCAAGAAGAATGTATCATCTTTATTATGCCTATTTAATTATACCTTATTAACTATTCAATGGACCTTAATTTTTTATATTTTTTAAATTACCTCACTTTTTATCATTTTTGTTTATTACTTTACTTAATTACAGGCAAAGATCTTTAATAAAAAGTGAGATAATTTAAAAAAATACTAAAAGTTAAAGTCAAGTGAATAATTAATAATGCATAATAAAGATGAGATATATTCTCTTTGAATTATTAAAAGAAACTTGCTTCATAAAGGTATTCTATTAATACATGTCAAATACATTAATACATATCAAATATTAATACATATCAATACATATATATTAATACATATCAAAATCATAAAATAAGGAAGTTTTATTTTGGGTTTAGCCAGTCTTAATAATCAAAAACTCTTGATTAATACATAAATATATTTGGTAAAAAAGATTTTGATTACTAGTGATATTTATCAGAAATAAATTTATACTTTTTTCAAGAAAAACCATGAGTTCAGTCATATTATTGAGAATTACATATTAAAATACATACAGAATGATATAAAAATAAAAAATTCTGCAATTTTGTTCTTGTATATGAATTGAAAGTTTTGTTGTTTACATCCTTGATGATGTGCGGATTTTAAAGTTGCAGATGAGTCTACTATAGCTTTATGATTTCAATTCTGTTTGAACATAAGGTGACAAACTATAAAGTGAAAAAAAATGTATACAAAATCTTTACTTTGTGCATTACTGTTCAAAGGCAAATCAACAAAAATCTATAACCACTAGTTTTCTTCAGAGATTTTTTTTTTTTTACATGATCAAGAGTATAAACAGCAGGAAACATATTGTCTCAGAAAATATAATACTAATGAATGCAATATTCTGTAATTAATTCACCTTAACTTTATCACAGAACAATTGATCATGAAAATGTTTTTAAAAATAGTTATACTAAGATATTGATAGTTTATTAATGTAATAATGAAAATTAATACACTTATCATTAATTATACCTAAATTTCACAGTTGCTGCAGTTAAGAATAAGGATATTTTCACTACAGTAATATCTTAAAAGAAAACTACAGTTACAATCATTTAAAAAAGATGAAAACAGTTTTTTAAACAAAGTAGCCAATATCTGAGAACTTATAGAATCTTTATTTACAGTTGACTTGTTTAATTATCTTCTTTATTTTGAGGAAATACAAGCAAAGAACTAAAGTAATATAAAACAATTTGAACAATAACTTATTTATTAATAACTCATTTTTGTAAAATACAATGCACAGTTTGTATGAACTTTGTTTAACTCAGATACTTTATTCTTTTCAAAAGGTCAATAATAATTTCAGTTATAAAGTTGAATGTTCATTTCTAAAAACAATAAAAATGCTTCATCTATTTGCTTGACTTGCACTGTTTCTGAAAACTTTCTTCTCTCTCTAAATTCTTTTCAGAAAAATTAAGAGTGAGCAAATCAATAACATATAATATCTTGGTTAATGATAATCTCGGTGAATGAATGCTTTGACAATGATTATTGCTTTTCCTTCTTTCCTGACTTAGATAATGAATCTAGATTTAACTAGCGAATGTTTTGCTAGGTATGTATTTTAACATAGTGCAGAAGCTTTGCATTTTAATAGGATGAGAAATCACTTTTCATCAATGATCATTTGAGCTAACAAATGTGCTCAATGTTCCAAAATGAGTTATGTTTTTCAGCTGGAGTATAAATGTACTACGATTTTCCACTAAATTGTATGGAAAAAAAAAATCAGCATTTTTTTCCCTTTTAAATCTTTAAAGAGTTTAATTCCATGTACTAACAGTAAAAAAGGATTGTGTATGAAAACAGAAAATTTTGACTTCTCCAAAATGATTCAAGAAATAACACAAACTCTTAAGTAAGCATCAAATCATATACAGGAAACTCCAGTTTTATGCTACCTGAGTTGTACATTTCCCTCAGTTTAACATTTAAACTTAGTAATCTTGATCATTTGCTGTTAAAATTTAGCTGAGTTGTACCTTTTTGAAATATATGTTTCCTTCAGCCATATGTTTTGTTTTTGTGTTTTCGGATGAAATTTTGTCTTACTTATACGTTTTGCAGAATTTTTTTTCCAAAACTTTTCTACCTTTTGCCGACTACCACTTTAGGATTTCTGGGCTAAATAGCTATATCAAAAACAAAGTATATGAGAGGTAAAAAGGGAGTGGAGTAGAGACCTTGGTCATGGAAACTGGGACTCCACTTTTTACTCCCAATTCTTGTTTCCCTTAACACCACAGTCATGAGACCACCTGATTTCAGCTAGAATTTCTATAACACTGGCTGACGCATCCCTGCCAATGTGGATCCAGAAACTATAAAACCAAGCTGAGCCTAGTTCCTATTTGGTTATTTTGAGAAACAACAGTGTGCTGTGTTGTAGGTCCTTTTCATTTCAGGATGCAACTTAAAAATGAGTTGGAAAAACACAGATCACTCAGTAGAGGAAAAAGTTCAAAATTACTTGCTTCATGGAGGTTAACCCTAATGTAAATTAAAACATTTGTATCAACATATGAGCTTATCATACTCCAGCCTCAACACAATTTTAAACAAAAATGAAGAAATAAAAGATGCCTTAACTGGAAACGGACCAAGAACTTCCAGAGAAACAATTCTGCAAGAATTAGAAAAATCACTATGATTGAGGTTTCAGTGTAAGCGTTTGACTGACAGTCACATAAACCAAAAAACTGTTGCAAAAAGAGAACCTTGACTTAATACAAAGAACAGCATATCTGCAAAATCTTTTCAAAGTTGGCTTACAGGATTCAAGGAACACTATGGTACTATTGGTTGCATTATATGTGGAGTGTTTAATGCTATGAATGATCATACAGTTCATCATCTCAAAAGTCAAATGTTTTCAAAATTAATTAAAGGCAGTCAGGCAAAAGATGATTACAAAATAGACAATACCGGATTCTTCTTTAATTTGCTTCCTTGGCCCATGGCAAAAAGGCATGCAGAATAAACAATTTTGGCAACAAATGCTGTTAATATAAGTTACAACCTTTGGTCATTTGGATATACAAAAAGCCGCATTGTTATAAAAATGTTATCAAGTTCTTAAAGTATTTTGAGGCATATCTGTAAGAGTGGATGACATGTACAGCTATGGACAGGTGGTTAAAACACTAGACCTGAATATAGCAAGAGAGAAAAAAAATATATTCTATTTATGAAACATTGCGCTGCCCACCCACGTTCAAGCCAACTCAAGAATATTTGAGGTAAGTTTACCTTAGCCAATTGCACTAGAAAATTGCAGCTCTTACTTTTGGGCATTTTTGCAAATTTTAAAGCACACTATCACAAGATGATACTCTAGTATATTGCAGTGGCATAGCCAGGGTGAGTGCCCCAAACCAGTAATATTGAAATATTTTCTTCTCCTTGATTCATAGCAGAAAATTTTCTGGTTAGATAAGGTGAATTGAACTTTCAAAAATTACTGATATTTAGAGCACTTGGGTACTACAGCTCATATTCAAAGTATTAGAATAATTACCTTTTTTTTAGAAATTGAAAATATCGTTTGGTAATTTAATGTCTTTTAATGAAAATATGCAAACGATATTTTTATTAAGAACTTATTGTTGATTAAACTTACTTGTTATCTTAAATTTAATATCATTTTTGAAAAGATTAATTGCAAAAAAAATTATTTTGAAAAGTCAAAATATTAGAATATTTATTCAAGTGGTTCAAAATATTAGAATATTTCACATTAATTCTCCTTTAATTATTACCAATTCTTAACTGGTGGCATCATTGATTAAATTCAGACTATTCTATTTAAAATCAGTATTCTTTTTTGCAATTTGTTTCTTTTTCGTCTTAAAATGGGCCGTGTGAGTGATATTCCTGAATCTACTAAACTTCGTATGGTAGATTTGTATCGGCACAGTAAAAATCAATGTTTTATAGCAAATTATATACATTGTTCACAATCGAGCGTTAGTAAAATACTAACACAATATTCAAAAATTGGAAAATTTCAAAATAATCGCCGAAATGGTGGGCGAAAACCAAAAACATCTGCTAGAGATGACAGGAAACTGAAGCGTATAGTTAAGAAAAACCGTTTTAAAAGTGTGCGATTCTTGCACCGAAAATAGAAAGAAGAAGGAGTTGAAGTTTCTACATCGACAACATTAAGACGTCTCCATAAATTTAAATTTGAATCTCGTGTACCGAAAACAAAACCTCTCATGACTGCAAGACAAAAGCGTATAAGATTGAATTGGTGTAAATCAAGACGTTTATGGAGCAATGAAGATTGGAAAAATATATTATTTAGTGATGAAAGTATGTTTTGTGTTTCATATGGTAATCAAGGTATTCGAGTTTGGAGAATGAAGCAAGAAGCATTTGATAAAGAATGCCTTAAACGTTCCGTAAAATTTGCTGCTAGTGTCATGGTTTGGGGTTGTATGAGTGCAGAAGGACCTGGAAAGTTATGCATCGTCTACGAAAAGGTTAACTCTCTGATATATCAAGAAATTTTAGAATATTACATGATTCCATCATCAGAAGATTTATTTGAAGATGATTTCGTCTTTCAACAAGATTTAGCGTCCCCGCATACCTCGGTGTCAACTAAGAATTGGTTCTGCCAACGCAACATTAAGGTACTTCCTTGGCCACCAAATTCACCAGATCTTAATCCCATCAAAAACGTATGGTGTATAATGAAGAAAAAACTCCAAGAAAATCCTCCTTCAATTAAAACTGAGTTAGTGGCACGTATAAAGTCTATTTGGGCTAATATTGATAGAAATGTTTGTAAACACCTTGTATATAGTATGCAAGATCGATTGTACGCTGTTATGAAAGCTAAAGGGGATGCTACAAAATATTAACTACCATTTACTTCATATTCATAAGGTAATATTGTTGCGTAAAATAAAATATTCTAATATTTTGAACCAATCTAAATTTTATTCTAATATTCTGGTGTGTTTAAGGAAGCTGTATATCTAATTTATTGTGCTGTTTTTTATATTTTATAAATGTTAAAATCTTATCTAAACATTCCAGATTTAATTTATAAGAAATTTAATTGCATTTACTTAGTATAAAAAATAAATAAATGACAAATAATTTTTTCTTATTACTTTTTCTCAATTATTCTAATATTTTGAATATGAGCTGTAACCCAGGTTATGCCACTGTATTGTATCATGTCTTAACCCCTTCGTGACGGAAGCCTTTTACAAAAATTTTAACGTTTTGTCACCAGTTTTTAAGAAATTTGTGACTTATTAAATCAAGAAAGTGCTCTGATTAAATAAGGCAAATTTTACAGTATAAATTTACTGGTAAGGATAATCAAGGATTCTTAAGTGTTATTGTGGCATGTATGAAAGGATAAAACCTAAAGCCTTTTTAAAATTTAAACTTAAAATTCAAAAACTTAAAGGTCCCAAATTATATTTTTAACTTTAATCTAAAATTTAAATGCCCCTTCTTTTAACCTTAATTCTAATACTTAAAGCTATTTTGCCCCTGTTAATGTTCTTTCCCAACCTAACATTTATTACTTTCAGAGATCATTTTTGGATGTTCTTTAAGATTAAAAAAGCTGACGTAAACGCAATTCTTAATTTGTAGGATCAGCATGCAACCCTGGACAATCGCGCCTAAATTACGTCAGATTGCCCAGATATTTCTTAACCAATTAAAATTAGATTAACACCCATTATTTAGTATAGCGACCTGGTAGAAATAATGCGAATTAACGTCCTTTTGATCGGTTCTGAAGCCAGAACCGTTCTAAAATTAAATAAAACTTAAGCAGAGATAGAGAAATTAAAATTGGTGACCTGAAATAAGTATTGGCAATCTGTGGTAGTGTAATAAAGTCAGTAAAGAAGCATTTAATTAAAAGATAAACTAACGTTTATTTTTCAAGAAAAAAACATATTCAAAATAAAATATATGTATATATGAAATAATAAACAAAGAGAAATTATATCTGGTAAAATCAACCAAAAAAAGTAATTTCTGAAATTATGTTATCTATAAAATTAAAGTCATACTTTAACACAATAAAAACACTTAATTAATTGAAACAGCATGACGTAAGGTAAAGTTTAAATGACCGGTACAGGTTGCAAAACTAACAACTCACCATAGCATAACTGGAAGAAAACAGATTTTTCAAATCGGATGATGACGAAAAATAAAGTCCAGCAAATGTCCAAAAGAAATAGAAGCCTTGGATATCATAGCAACTCATCACAACAAAAGTTCAGCAAAGATATTTTCACTATCTATAGACTGGATTCATCTTTAAAACAACATCTTTCAGAACATAAACAAACTACAAATATAAACTTCCATAACTGGAATTTAAAATAATGTACGGCCTTTACTAGACCAAAACATCGTCAGACCACAGGCAGTCAAAACCATAGTTACCATAGTAACTTAAAAATTTGAAAGTCTTTCAGGTACACAAACATTTCAAAAAAAAAGTTCATGAAAATTTGTTACCGTTTTACCTCGTCACGTGCAAGTGACTACGATTACCAGTACATACCGTAACATTCTTTAGTATGTCGATTCTTGATCCTTGCCTTGACAATACACGATTACATTTACAAACATTTGCATAATTACACTAGAGTAAATGATTATCATACGACAGATTCATAAACATTACAAATATGAAGAATAGCAAAACATGAATTACTATGCAAAAACACTTTGATAATGTATGGGAAATTCATGATATGCAAAATAGACACATTTAATGATAATTACACTAACGATCATGATCATGATAATGACTGTGAATACGATAATGATAAGGACGGTGAGCGCTCACATAAAAACAAACAACAACATGCATGCTTAAACTTTTGAAATAATACACATTTGCAAATGTTTTAACAAAGATTTAAAATGTGAAGGACACTTGTTATGCAATTTCTTAAAAGTAAAACAACCCTTTTCATATTTATATATGCAAAAAAAAATACAGCTCAATTTTCAACACCACGGACGGGACCTATGTGACATTTCCATTTTTCAAAATAGGGACTTACAAAACTTAAAAAGAAACGATGCCCGCGACAGGCCTTCCTGTGATCAGAACACTCAAGAAGGCCACTACCCCCTGCAGGCCACTCTGGCTATTTACAATTTCACCCCTGCGAGCCGCTTCCTGGGGCTGCTCGGGTCCCGGAGGATGAACCATCCTGAGGTCTGATCACATTCCAGCGGGAGTTAAATTGTCCACAATGTTGGAAATGAGGGTATTGAAAAGCTTATGTATAAAAATAGAACATATGCATATGAAACAAAAATATGAAATAACAGGAAAACAAGTGTATAATCACATATTCAAACATTAAAAAAAAACACTGAAATATACAAAATTTCAGATTTGAAAAATGAAACGTGTTAGACTTCAGGGTTTAACTTAAAAAAACTAAACAAGTATTTTAATACTTGACCCAAGCCCAGAGGAGAGGGAGTTTTTTTTTTTTTAATACTTTATACATTTTACTTTTTACTTTTAAATAATACTTATCTAAAACATTATTTATAACTAAAGATCACTTCAATGAACCGTTTAAGATCAAACTTCGTTAAGGGTTTTGTAAAGATGTCTGAGAGATTAGCTTTACTAGTTACGTGTTTTACATTAAATATCTCTTGGTTTAAAAGGTCTCTAACAAAAAATAATTTAACGTCAATGTGTTTTGTTCTGTAGTTTTCTATGGGAGACTTAAGGAAATCAATGGAGGCCATATTGTCTACTAACAAGGTTGGCTTAGTTTGTGGGCCTGTAAAAATGTGTTTATCATAACATTCATTTATGATTCTACTGAACCAAAGAAGCTCTTTAGTTGCCTCTGTTAAAGCCACAAACTCTGATTCCATGGTAGACAAGCAGACAGATTTTTGTTTGAAAGCCCTCCACATGATAGGAGATTTGTCTAACATTAAAAGTTGTCCCCCCATTGACGTCCTATCATCGCGATTGGCGGCGAAATCAGCATCAGTGTATGTTATTAGATTTATGTGATGACAAGGTAGCCTCAGTTTGTAGTGTTTGGTGCTTTGTACATATCCTAGTAATTTTAAGAGACCATTCCAGTGGATGATACCTGGATTACTCTGGAATTGACTGAAGATGTTTACAGCATAGGATATGTCGGGGCGAGTCCTGCTTGTAAGAAAAGATAAGCATCCCAAAACACTTCTGTACGGATATTTTGACATCTCCTGGGTTTCAGTATCTGTTTGAGGGCACTGTGCTTTGGAGTACACTACTCCTTTACTTATGGGAAGTGATGTGATGGGAAAGTTAAATTCCTTAAACCGTGTACAGATATCATCAATATATTGCATTTGATGGATTGACACTACACCTTCCCTATCCTCCTCAAACTCAACTCCAAGAAGTTTACGTGTTTTCCCCAGGATTTTGATGTCAAAATGTTCAGCTAGAAATTTCAAAATTTCATTTATGTGTTCCTGATGGTTACTTAAAACAACAAAGTCATCAACATATAATAATAAAACAACGTAGTTAGAAAAAGTATAGATGCAATTACACCAATCCAATTTGTTAAAACCAAGAGAAATTAAAATTTTATGTAACTCATAAAACCACACCCGGCCACTCTGATGGAGGCCATACAATGCCCTCTGGAGTTTACAGACCAAATGCTCTTTCCCTTTTATTTCAAAACCAGGAGGCTGTTTCATGTAAATGTTATCTGAGAGAGGGGCGTACAGATAGGCTCCTTTCACATCGCATTGCGTGTGAATCCATCCAAGGCATGAAACTAGGGCGGCAAAGAAAAAGCGGATTAGACTAAAATTTACGACTGGTGAAAATGTCTCGTCATAAGTTTCACCCCTGACCTGTTTGTAGCCTTGGGCTACTAGTCTCGCTTTGTATCTTGCCACATGCCCTTTATCGTCTCGTTTGATGGTGAAGACCCATCTGCAGCCTAGAGGTTCAGTGTTGGGTGGTAGTGATGTTAATTCCCATACATGTCTTTTATTTATTACGTCTATTTCCTCCTGCATTGCCTGTCTCCAGAGTTCCCACTGAGGGGATTTTAAGGCTTGCTTATATGTGTTTGGTATGGAGTCTTCTAGTCATATATTGTTTTTACGTGTTTCTGATAAAGATGTGTGTGGAGGTGTGTAACTAGGACTTGAACTAGCACTGGAAGTAGATTTTACAATACCCTGGTATTTATTTTCCCCTTTGAAACTGAACATGGTTGGATCAAATTTTATACCATTAGACTGACAGTATTCCCGCACTTCTCTGAGTGATCTTAAACGTTGCGTTTCACCCATCTCATAATAATAGATGTCGGTCCTCGACTTATCAGGCCTAGTTATGGCCTTACGGAACCATACAGCATCCCTCAGTGTTCTCGAGAGTTCCTCGCCCTCCTCGTCACTTTCATCTTCAGATGAGTGGACGGAGGCGGGTTCAACGGTTTTTGAGGTGCCTGGCTTAGGTGATGGAGATGGTGATCTTTCTAAAGGAAATCTGTCAGGTTGAAGGTCGGTCAAAGGGTCAATTTCTGGTTGTTCTGAACTTAAAATGTATGTGGGTCCCAGGTCGCTTCCGTTGTGCTGCTCTGAAGTTGTAAAAGGGTTTGTGCCTATTGAATAACTTGGGCCTTGCTCACTATGTCTATGAACATTTCTTGGTACAGATTCAACCCCAAATCTAACATTTATGGTTTCTATTATTTTATTTGTATCGGGGATCCATACCCTGTAGCCTTTAGTTGACATCGCGTAACCCACTAAAACCCCCTTTTTGGCTTTAGGATCAAACTTTGAATTTCTTAATTGTTTGGGCACCCCTACGTATGCCACAGTACCAAAAGGTCGTAAATGTCTTATTGAGGGTTTGTTACCACAGTAATACTCGAAAGGTGTCTTTTTCTGTGTTTTATGACATACCCTGTTTAGTGTGTACGCGATGTATAGAACTGCTTCTGGCCAGAATTTTAAACTGAGTTTACTTTCATTAAGTATTGAGCGGGCCCCGTCCATTATAGTCTGATTTAAACGTTCCGAGACCCCATTTTGTTCCGGAGAATACACGTTGGTAAACTCATGGTGTATCCCGTTCTCTTCAAAGTATCTTGTAAAGGCTTCGTTGTCAAACTCCCGCCCATTATCACTATGGACCTCTTTTACCTTAGTGCCTAAAAATCTTTCAGCTCTTTTTACATGATTAGTGAATACCTTGAATACTTGTGATTTGTTACATAAGGGGTAGACTGATACTTTTCGTGAGAAGTCGTCAGTTATGGTTAAAAAGTACTTCTCGCCATTTCTACCTGTTATTTGTGTCGGTCCCCACAAGTCAGTATGAAGTAATTCAAGGGGTCGTTTCGATCTTATTTGATTTATAGGACGGAAGGAAGTTCGCCTGTGTTTGTTAATTTTACATGTCTCACATTCAAAGTCTTTACTTTTAATAGGTGGTAAGCCCCTTACACCATTACATTTTACGGTATGTTCGATTAAAGTGGAACTAATGTGTCCGAAACATCTATGCCATAACTTAAAGTCGTCCTTCTGGACAGTAGAGGCTTGAAAACGCACCTTTTTAGGACTTTGACTATTTTGAGTTTTATTTTTATTTTTAGGGCTAGGATCTGGGTACAGGCAGTAAGTGCCATCTTTAAGAAAAGCTCGAAATAGGGTACCACTGTCACGATATGCTCTAACCCTACCCTCACCTCCTCTGAACTTGGCACCAGTTTTATCAAGCCTAGGGCCAGATATCAAATTGTGCCTTAAACTTGGGCAATACATAACATCGCCGAAGCGAACCATTTCCCCATTTATTTTTAAGTCCACTAGACCAGTTCCTTCAATAGGAAAAGTTGCTCCGTCAACGGCAACAGCCAACTCCTCATTTTGCAAAGGTTTAAATTTTACATATAGGTTTTTATCTTTGCAAAAGTGGTGGGAGGCACCTGTGTCAAAGACCCAGGCGTCTCCACCACATTTAATATTACTAAGATTAGATTGAATGAGGTAATTTACCTGGCTTGTTGGCTTACGTTGACGTTGGTTTCTGGTTCTATTGCGAAGCACATCTCTGCTAGGTCTGGAATTACTGGGTTGGACTCGAACTGGACTGGACACCGATGATCCTCTGGATACCGAGGAGTTCTGGAATGAGGAGTCTGAGGAGTCTCTCGAAGTAGTATGGAGGCAGGATTCGGGACTGGAAGCTTGTTGAGGCAATTTACACTGACGAAGCACATGGCCGGCTTGACCACACCTGTGGCATCTTCCCTTGAACTTAGGCTTATATGCGGACCTCTTGGGTGTGCGAGCTCGGGAAAAATGGGATTGGACCAGATTACCTCTGTCCTCTTCTCGTAATTTAATGCGGGATTCTTCTGCTACCAACTCGGTCAGGACATCTTTAAACTTGAACTGCTGTTCGGGCCATCGCAAAATTCCCTGGACGAGATTATCAAATTTCTTAGGGAGCCATCTCAGCAACTGGAATGTCAGATAGATTTCCTTTATCGGCTCATTCATGGCAGCCAGTTGATCAGCTAGTCTCTGTAGTCATGCAGCAAACATGTCGACCGGCTCATCAGGCTGTATTCTGCAGGATAGGATCTCGCCGAATAACTGCATATGGCGTGCACGGTTATCAGGTTGAAAGTGGGTCTTAAGCTTTGTCCATGCTTCATGAGGGTCGTCGATGTTTTCTATGATTCTCCGGAACTCAGTTTCGACGTTTAAGTATACTATGGACAGTGCTGACCTGAGCCGTGCCTGATATTCTTTTGTTGCCACTGCATCACTGGTATTCGGAGCCTCTTCAGTACCATTCACGATGCCCCAAGCATTTTTATCGAGCAGCAGGTATTTTACGTCCGCTGCCCAGGTTGCATAGTTGTGAGAATTTAGTTTGTTTATGCTAACCTGTACATTGGTCATTGCCATGCTCTTAACTAGACTTTATTAAATTTAAACAGAAAGGAAAAGAAATTTTTTTTTTTTTTTTCAAAAAAAACGTACTCTAAAACAGTCAGATAGTACGACAAAAAAAAATTTTACAAAAAAAACCTTTCTATTTCATACCAGAATAATTAAAAGTTTATTTAAAAAAATGCTATTGCCGCCCCCCCCCCCACTAGAAATCACTTGGAGGTCTAATGGCCACATGCTACCACTAGTTTATGATATTGCCAACGAAGGTTATGGCCACCATAACAGGTTAAAAAGCGTAGTAGCTTCGGCCCATAACCTGTGATCGGTTCTGAAGCCAGAACCGTTCTAAAATTAAATAAAACTTAAGCAGAGATAGAGAAATTAAAATTGGTGACCTGAAATAAGTATTGGCAATCTGTGGTAGTGTAATAAAGTCAGTAAAGAAGCATTTAATTAAAAGATAAACTAACGTTTATTTTTCAAGAAAAAAAACATATTCAAAATAAAATATATGTATATATGAAATAATAAACAAAGAGAAATTATATCTGGTAAAATCAACCAAAAAAAGTAATTTCTGAAATTATGTTATCTATAAAATTAAAGTCATACTTTAACACAATAAAAACACTTAATTAATTGAAACAGCATGACGTAAGGTAAAGTTTAAATGACCGGTACAGGTTGCAAAACTAACAACTCACCATAGCATAACTGGAAGAAAACAGATTTTTCAAATCGGATGATGACGAAAAAATAAAGTCCAGCAAATGTCCAAAAGAAATAGAAGCCTTGGATATCATAGCAACTCATCACAACAAAAGTTCAGCAAAGATATTTTCACTATCTATAGACTGAATTCATCTTTAAAACAACATCTTTCAGAACATAAACAAACTACAAATATAAACTTCCATAACTGGAATTTAAAATAATGTACGGCCTTTACTAGACCAAAACATCGTCAGACCACAGGCAGTCAAAACAAACCGACTGTTTTAAATACCCCTCGCGATTCCAGACATTGCCAGAGTGCAACGCCCCCTTTGCGTCTGCCGAGTTGAGCGAATGCGTTCCTGCTTTGCGAAAGGGAGATACGGCTACTCGTAAGTTGCGATTTGCGAAGATCGCAAATCGCGATCAGACGGAAGAAAACGATCATGAACGCACATGTAAGTGTTCAAATCGAAAGTAAACAAATAAGTAACCGATTTAAAAATGGAATATGCCATGGAACCAGGAAAACAAAATAAGGAGATTGGAAATAAGATAAGATTGGAATAAAATAAAAACCTGTAAGTCATGCTATATTATCCTATTACAATATGTATATATATGCTTATAGAGTGTTAAGGGTAGTGAGTATGCTGACACCTTTAAATAGCGGGAGCGCCTAAAACAAGCGGCCTTTTT